>UCOJ01000120.1:0-189908 GCA_900474305.1 Cecidostiba fungosa | reverse complement strand
TCTCTCTCTCTCTCTCTCTCTCTCTCTCTCTCTCTCTCTCTCTCTCTCTCTCTCTCTCTCTCTCTCTCTCTCTTGCTCTAGAGTCTTGTATGCGCTGGTTTTTACCCTCCCAGAAGTCTGCGAGGGGTTTATCGTAAGGTGTTTGCTTGTTTCCCAACGCTGCTGAGTCGAGAATAGTTGCGTGGCTGTAGTTATTCGGTGGTTAGGTTGGAGAGGATTTTTTTAAAGAAAAGAACGTTTAAGAATATTGTCGGGTAATTTTTTTGGGATAAAAAGGTTTGGCTTTAAATGCATGTGCGATTTTTATCAGAGTTTACTTGGAATCCTTTTGCGTTGTAATATCCCGGTAAATATTTAATTTTTATTCTTTTAAGCAATACTTATATATAAATACTCTTGCCGGTAGCGATGTTCATCGACCTTAGTATAACTGACGCTCTGTACATGTGCTGTAAAATACACGAGGGCCAAATATTTAATAATAAAACTATGTCGCGACCACATCCGACCTCTCTCTTAACATTTAGACAATATTCATATCCGATATACCCAAAAATGGACATACACATTTCATATTAAACGTCCCCGCTACGTGAATCGCACCGTTTTACATTGTACCGAGGCTTGTATACACCTCTCTATAGTAAATTTATTAGGAGTATCGACTCCGCGAGTGTATCGAACAAATATCGTCGGCCGAAGTAATTGTTTGTACGCACAAAGTGAGACTCTGACTTAGACTATAAAAATCTTGTAATATTAATTTACAAAGTGAATAAACTAATACATCAAATACACACTGGACTTGTCAGTCATTCCTTCACCTTAAGATAAGAATTAAAAAATAATAATACAATTGATTTTAATGCCTGTATAGGTACACCTAAAATTGCCATTCCTTTGCCTTCACGAGTCCTTTCCGGAAGCCATGCAACTCAGCTTATCCACACATACCGCTCGGCGTGAGATAAGCATTATAAGCTTGACGCGTTCGGGTATCAATTTATTTATTTAAATATAAAAAAATATTAAAATATCTGGATCGTAACAATTTCATCTTGATTTAGATAGCAGCAGAATCTTAAATCGAGTAAAAGCATTCGGAAGAGTATGCATAAATTATTATTACCGAAATAATCAATGGCATTAACTTATTTAGTTTATTTTCTTGGAAATTATTTTAGTATTTATTTTAGTAATTTTTTTTTTATTATTTTTTTATTTTAGTTTATTTTATTGTCTTTGTCTTAAAGTAAAATCCAAAATAACACAAGCAGTCAATCAAAAAGAATTAGTAACAAATATATTGCACTCGCTGACAAACCAAAACTTATCTTCGATCAAGATATAATCCACGATTCGCATCGGATACAAAATATTCCAAATGAGATAAATCATTCGGATTAAAAAGATAAGGGTGCATCACGCAAATAATAAATGACTATTAAAGCAGCCCAATCTTTCCGAGATAGCTGCAGTATTCTTCAGCTCATGATCGCAGAAGCAAGATGGTGTGGGAATCGAAGAACCAAACTGAGATTTGTATACAAAATCCGACTAGCGCAGCATGCCAACCGGATGTTCTGGCATTTCTAGCCTTTCTGGTTCAGTATCTCAAATGGTCAAACGACAAGAATTTCAGTAACACTAACAAATTAGGAAAGAAACTGATAGATTTAGACGACGATAGCAGTTACAGTAAGAACTATGACTTCATCATCGTTGGAGGTGGTAGTGCCGGATGCGTTCTCGCGAATCGCTTGAGCGAAGTTACTGATTGGAAGGTACATTGTATTAATAATTATTAAGTAATAATAAAAATAAAATATAATAAAAAGTAATAATAACAAAAATAAAAATTTATATAATTCATCAGATATTATTACTGGAAACTGGAGACGAGGAACCGATCATCGCTGATATTCCGGGGATGGGTGTCTTGATATCCGATAGCAGCATCGATTACTCGTATGAGACCCAACCGGAACCCTATGCCTGCCGTCAAAACGAAGGCAATAAGTGCTTTTGGCCACGTGGCAAAGTGCTGGGAGGTAGTAGCACCATAAACGGTATGTGGTACGCACGTGGTGTCAAGGAGGACTATGACAACTGGGTCAGACTTGGTAACCCTGGATGGGGTTATGAAGATGTTCTACCCTACTTCAAGAAATCACAAGATCAACGGGACCGCAAGGTAAATAAATCTAAAAATCTGAAATTATACTTATTCGAATACGATTTAATTTATTGGATTGATACAAAAAATAGCTAGCCGAAAATAATCCAAAGAACCAAGGTACCAGTGGCTACCTGACCGTCGACACGTTTCTCGAAACCGACAAGAACTCCAAGGTGATACTAGATGCCTGGAAAGAATTAAACCTCAAGGAGATAGACTACGTGACCGACGGCGACGCGATCGGTACTGCAGCTCTCCAGCGTACTGTCATCCATGGTGTTCGTCAAAGCGTCAATGGTGGCTACATTCGGCCAATTCGCGGACGCCGAAAGAATCTTAGCATCCAGCTCAATTCCAAGGTCACGAAAGTCATCATTGACCCGAAAACTAAACAAGCCACGGGAGTCGAGTACGTCAAGCTCAAAAAGAACGTGA
The DNA here is from genome assembly GCA_900474305.1 of Cecidostiba fungosa. Taxonomy (NCBI): domain Eukaryota; kingdom Metazoa; phylum Arthropoda; class Insecta; order Hymenoptera; family Pteromalidae; genus Cecidostiba; species Cecidostiba fungosa. The sequence goes on along the minus strand of UCOJ01000120.1, from coordinate 187,294 downwards.
CAAAAACTGCCTACGCTACGAAGGAGGTGATTCTGTCAGCTGGTTCAATTGAAACCCCGAGGTTACTGATCCTGTCGGGTATCGGTCCAGCTGAACACCTGAAGGAATTGAACGTACCAGTGTTAAAGGATCTTCCAGGTGTTGGAGCCAATCTTCACGACCACATCAACGTTAAGTCATTCTCGTTTGACCTAGACGATGAATCGTCTGTGCTGGCGAGTCTCGAGGACGTGCAAAATGACGTTGTCTATTGGATGAACACCCACGAGGGCCCACTGGCAGGAAACGGCATCGCCACCACAGTCACATTTCTTCAGACCGAGTACGAGACTCTACCAGGTGTACCTGACATTCAGATCAGTATCGGTCCGGCTATGTACGACCGAGAGAAAGGTGAACATCTAAGCTACTATCCAAGGGCCTACTACAACAAGGTCAACATAGCCGTGACTCTACTGACCCCCAAAAGTCGAGGGCTTTTGAATTTAAATGTCACTGATCCCCTATGGGGCCCACCGTTGATCTACGCCAACTATCTGACCCACCCACACGACATCAATACGACCATCGCGGGCATCAAGCTCGTGAAAAAACTTTTCGGAACCAAGGTCTTTAAAGAAAAGGGTTTCAATGAAAACCCTCAACCAACCTGTGCCCATCTCGAGTACGACACTCGTGAGTACTACGAATGCGTGCTGCAATATGGTACAGGAACGGGATTCCATCCAGTGAGCACCTGCAAAATGGGACCAGTTAGTGACCCCAACGCTGTGGTGGATTCGGAAATGAGGGTCTACGGGGTGAAGAAATTGAGGGTCATCGACGCTTCCACCATGCCGCAGCTCATGAGAGGCAACACCAACGCTCCCACCGTCATGATGGCCGAAAAGATGAGCGACGTTATCAAAAAGCATTACCTGTCACGACAGTAACAGAAATAAATCTTTTGAAAATCTTAAATGTACACCCAACACCATTCTGTTTACCACAAAGAACATAAGTACGCATTAACCGCTTAACAAAATTGCATAAAAACTTTTCAGCAGGAGAGAGAGAGAGAGAGAAGAGTAGTCGCATAAATTATGCATCCTCGCGACAGCTTTATCGTTTCGCATCGCAGCGTCGTCTCCCCATCCATCCTCTCTGCAACTTCCCCCACAGCAGCAGCAGCAGCACTTCATAATCCATAAATCCAGAAGAAGAGCCGGGCGCGTTTTCTCAATTTCGCCGCAGTACAGAACACAGCTCCTGCTGCTGCTCCCCCCTCCCCTCCATCCTTTGTTCGCGTCCATTTCGCGCCTTTGTCTCGGCAGCTCGACTTACTTATCGCGCGGCTGAAACCGAAACAAGCGGCTCGCGCGCGCAAGCATTGTGCGCTGCCAACGCGGTTAGCGGCTCGTGTTACACAATGCACTCCACCTTCTCTCATCCCCATCCCGAGTTTTTCTCTTTCGGTATTTCTTTCTCTTTTCCCCCCTGCTCCTGCTGCCTCGTCTTTTTCGCTTTTAATTAAGAAAAGGCGCGGTGCGAGTGCCTCGAAATAATAATCGGAGAACGTGAGACGCTGCTGCCGGGTAAAACTGTTTTGTGGAGGGCTCTAAGTATTAAGTGGCGCGATGGAGGTGTTTTTTCCTTTGTTGCCCGGCCGCGCGAGCGCCTTTTTCTTTTCCTGCTCTGCTGCTGGGAAGGAGAAAGAGAGAGAGAGAGAGAGAGAGAGAGAGAGAGAGAGAGAGAGAGAGAGGATGATACCTCCTCGAGACGTCGAGGAGGAGAATGAAAATACTCGGGCTTTCCTTGGGAAATTGCACTCGCGGCCGCCTTCCTTTTGTGCTCGCTTAATTTTTTTACGTGTAAATTAAATGCTATTATACTCCGTACGTACCCCGTGCTTCTCATCCTTTCGAGTATCAAAGGATTTTTAATATTTCCAGAGCAGCGACGTTATTCGTCGCCAAGATTCAGTATAAACAAGGAGGCAAATAAAGTATCATATAACACAGTCGCTCCTTTCATAGGGAGCTATATAAGCGAGAAGCAATAACCATAATTACCGCAATCCCATCACAAGCGGGGGACAATATCCGTCGTGTGACGATTCCAGCCGTAAAATCAAAGCTCGCCACACAGCAGCAGCCCCCCCGCGCACCATTACATTACGATGCAAAGAAGCTCACGAGAGAACTCCGCGCGAGAAAGAGCTTTATACGTCCTCGTCCCCTGTGAAATATAAATCGCTGCTCATTTCTTTTCCAAGATATTGGCGCAATAAAAGTCGACGGCGAGCCGAGTCTCGCCTCCGATACACGCGCGCGAAAGAGCTTCCATCGGAATAAAAGCTGCTGCTGCTGCTACTGGGGACCCGTGGTAATATCAGCGTAGAGCTTTTACGGTCGCGCGTACGCATTGTGCGCATGGATGTGTGTACCTGAAGCAGCATGATGCGTCGATTTTACGGCGGAGACCAGTGAAACGGCCTCCTTTGCGATTCTTGCGTGTAGTAGACGAAGGGCTTGATGCGATCGGTGTCGGGATGAGATTCTTTTTTTTCGAGGGACGTGATGAAAGACGAGAGTTTTAGAAAGAAAAATTAAGAATTACATAATTGTCGTTAAAATAAAAATTGTCCAAATAATGCGCAGCCAGATAGTGTCCGGCATAATAACAAGACAAACCCGGTGTCCCTCCTCAATTGCTCCCCATTCCCTCTCGCAGTAACGGCGTATCGCGGCCGACGGGCTTTTCACGACTGCGCCATTAAAACTGCAAGTAGTTGTTGCTGCAGCAGGTAGGTAGCTACAAGGGCTCTCTCTCTCTCACACTTTCTGTGGTAGCCGCTAGTCGGACCTCGTAACGCGTTATGATTCCCGCGCCGCTACCTCCGCGCGCGCACGTGTCTTTGTTCGCGTTTATGCGTACATACAGTATCCTTTGTCGTGTATGCGTTTTTTTTTCCCTTTGTTGTGTCATGGCGACGAGGAAAATGGTACACTGTACACTCAGAGTAAGATTTATCAGACGAAAAAGGCCTCTGCGCATTCCGCAATATCGGGGAACAGTCTAGTCAGTCTAGCCCCCGTCGATCCATTCTCTCTCCATCGAACTTTCGCATTTCTCGGCGGAAAGTTCGGCTGTAGAGAGAGAGAGAGAGAGGGGGAGTCAGCTTCGTGAGGGATAGCTTCGCTCTACTACTACTACTACTACTACTACGACTACTACTACCTCCTGCCGTCGTCCGCGGGAACTTTGCTGCGCGCCATTATTCAGGGATTGACAGCCAACATATCACCGACGCGCATAGGCGCGGCTTTCACAGAGACACGACGCCAATTTATTCGATTGCCATCTGCGTGTGGCTGGATGTGAGTGAGAATTAAAATGCAGCGAAAATTTTGGATCTTCTTTTTATTGGGGTCAAGAAGAAGGAGTTCTCGGTATCTTAGTCAGCGGATTTAACGAGGAACGAATTCGCCGTGTTATCTCTCTCGTCCGTCAGAGCGAGTCGTCCTGCTTTTTTTTGCTATCTCGTGGCGCACGAAAGAAGAAGCTACTCCGGCGGAGGAGGACAGAGAATTAATCGTGACTAGGGGTGCGAGTGACGCGCGCTCGTTTGTTTATCGTGGTTCTCTAGACTTTTCGGTCTAACGAATGCAGTGCCGAGGAATTTCATTCAGCGGAGAAACTTTCTTTCTTTTTTTTTTAAAGAAGGAAGTAACGAAGCCTCGACCAAAGCACTTATATTAAAAGAACTCTGAAGTAGAAGGAATACAATTAACAACCCCAGCAAAGTAAAACTCAGCAATTCCCCGAGCCTACTACAACAAGAGTAGCAGCAGCAGTAACCCCATCGTCATCTCTCCGCAACAACAGCATTGACCAGTATACACGGTATAGTCGTATGCGAAATCCGAAGGCGGATGTTTCTCGCACGAGCGATTCGCTGACTCAGCAGACTACGCGCCAGTCTCTAAATCGCGGCGATAGCTCTTCTCTCTCTCCCCACAACAGGCCTCCTCCTTACGTGTAAGCTAATTTCAAAGCTCCACCACCAACAACAACAACAGCTATAAACTAAAAATACGTCGTTTTTTATCTCTTATCTCTCCTAATTCTTGATTCGCTTGAATATCAACTTCGCCAGGATCCTTTCAAGTCTTCGGGACAACCGAGAACGTATTTTTTTCAGGCTACGCGGTAAAACGCAACCGCACATTAGGGTGAAATCACGCATTCCGCGAACCACAGCTTTCTTTCCGCGTAATCCGCGGCCTTAATCGTCGCCGGCACAATTACGCTGCATTACGAATTTCGAATGCCGGACGCGCGCACGCTACTGCTGATATCGCGCTCGACGACGAGAGTGTGTGTGTGTGTAGGGATGGGGTTGAAGCTGGGAATGCCGGCGGTTATTGATTGATCGCGGGGGAGGGATTGGAGCTCGCGGTCGAATAGCTGATCGAGCGTTTGGAGTTTGATGGGAAGGTGGGGCTCGATGGATGGATAGATGATGGCGAGAGAAAAGTTTTTCGAGATTTTTTGTTGTGCTGGGCAGGATTAATAAGCAGCTGCTCTTGATTCGCTTTTGATTAAGAGATGATTTTTTCATTTAAGAAGCTGTAAGTGATTTTTTTATCATTTTTAAAAGTGCTTTGGAGTTTCTATCTTCGAAATTCGTGTTAAATGAAGTTATATGTGGCTGGTCTCTGTATGTTCAACAACTTGTTTCAAACGTTATCGTTAGTTGTTGAATGACATTTTGATTTTGTAATCTCAAAAACAATGAACAACTTTTTTTAATTACGCAATTGTAGTCTACTATGCAAAATAAAATAAGTAATAATAAAGAATCAATTTCACATTTTCAACTATGTAAAGTTTGCTGTACAAAGAAAAGCTCACCAAAAGAACGAGCAGTGAAATTCCGTATACCGACTATATATACACATACAACGGTGACGACTACGATCAACACGCGATAGCGCATCGCTCGCCATCACGCAGACGACGACGACGACACAGTTTCAAAGTAGAGAACTTGACTCGATAACAATTCGTCGTCGTCGTCGTCGCGCTCGTCGCCCATCTCTATACGCGCGCGCTTGTTTAGCCTTTTACTAGTCCCTCTCCCAACAACGCTTAGTTACATTTCCGCGCGGGTAAGCGTCATTACACAAAACACGCGAAACTTTCGCTCGCGCGCAAATACATCAGCCCCGCTGCCGACGCGCTACAATGGACCTACTCTCCTCCCTCTACGCGGTATCACTCGCAGCAGCGAACAAAGCCATTGTTCCCCCGATCGTGCGGCGTACTTTCCTCTCACGCACATACACGTACACATACAGACAGAGAGAGAGAGAGAGAGAGATTGTATATACCTGCGTTTAACGTACACTCGGCACGTCGTCGTGGCGGTAACGTTTCGTTTCGACCGGCCGACGCATAACTCGATTCCGGCCGACGTTGGTTATAACGACGTTGCAATCATCGCTGAGCCGACGCGGGAATTACAGATGTGCACCACTGCTGCTGCTGCTGCTGTTACTCCATGGGGTATAATGTAATACGCGAGAGCGAGCCGAAAGCAAGTGATTCGATAATGCGCTCTCTGTGCTCTATAATCGTCAGTGGAGAATGGGGATGTGTGCGCTGGTATTTTTTTTCTTACCCTTTGTGGCTGATGTATCCTAAGGGGTTATTATTGTTTGGTTGGGATGGGTCTGACTGGACTCGGAGTGTATCTACTTGATGTGCTCGTAATATCAGGTAGAATTTAATACTGTTTGTTCTCTGTGTATCCTGATTCAAAAAGACCAGAAGAGCCTTAAAATAAACTACAGCCATAAAACCGATTATATTTGCATTTTATGTTTACCCCATTAGTTTGAGCTACTAGAATCCTTTTCCCTCCTCACACCCCGAATTCTCATTATACACCCACCCACTCAGGTCGTATAGTACGAGGCCTTGAATTTAGCCCATGTACCCTGTCCGCATTCCGTGCTTAATCGATATACGCGCACTTTTCCGAAGAATCCAATTTCCGGCTGCTGCTGCTGCTGGCGCGGCTCAGAGCAGCAGCAGCAGCTTTTGAGTCGGCCGTTGTTTGGAATTCGGTCTATGCCTATGCCAGCCGACGAGAGCGCGCGCGCACGGAATAGAAAACGTGAGGCTCGACTCGTATTTTGAATTCGGCGCGACGCCGCGAAATTAAATTGGATGGTTGGGAGAGAGAGAGAGGCTGAGTTGGGTTAATTCGTGCGCTACTACTCGCGGGAGAAGGGAGGTTGACGCAGTTTTATGGCTGGACGGACGACGTTGACGTGCTGCGAGCGGGAAATTCGTTTGATGAGGTATCGCGAGCAATTTTTTCCAAGTTTCGGGAAAGATCGATGTGGAATTACTTTGATAATCGACATATGTTTAAGAATAGGCGCGTTATGAAATAAATGAGTAAATACAGACGATACTTTTGTCTTTGACATTCAATTCGCGGTGCTTTATCTTGAAATGACTGTTATCTTTTTATTGAATAGTAAAATATTATAGGAATTTTAAACACGAGAACTAAGGCCAGTTACGTGGGACCACTATTTTGTCATTCTGAACTCGTATTAGTCTGGTGTTTGAATTTTCATCAAAATGAACGTTTTCGTAGTGCTCTTTGCTGTTTTCTTAGTAGTAAGAGGAAATCCTGTAAGCGAATAAAATTTACAGAACGTAACTACTTCTGTAAAATGTTTTGCAATATATTTTCCTAAATAAATTATATAACGCTATTGTATTCATAATTTCAACTTACTGTTCATCTTGTATTAGGTCGAATCGAATGATGAAAGCTTCAAATCGATTGCAAGAGATTTATTAAATCGAGTTGGATCGATAACAGATAGTATAAAAGAATCCCGTGATGCGATCGATGCAGCACCAGAAAAACTAAAAGACCAAATCACCAGTTTTAGCGATTCTAAAGTCTCAAACGAACCAGAGATTCTGAAATCACTAGTAAGTGCGCAGAATAAATGTTTTGTATTTAAATGATCTGTTAATAATCTTATGATTAAATAAATATTTGTATGACCTGTCAATTTTAGGAAGAAATAAATAATAAGCCAGCATTCGAAGGCTATGGACATTGCCACAAATTTTTTGAACGCAGAGTACAGAAATTGAAAGATGAGTTGGCAAAGAATATTACCAAATTGATCACCATACAACTAAGCAATAACGCAATGAGCCTTGATTATCTGCAGCAGGTAAGAACTTTAATATTAAAAAAAGGTATATTTTTATCAACTAACAAAAACTGTAATTTTTTTCAGGAAATTGAAAAAATGTCCGCAAACCTTGAAGGTGAAAATTTAGAAAAGGAAATAATACTTTGCAAAAATAGCGATTCGAATGAATGCAACCTAACAGGAAAGTACAAAACTGAGATTGACCACAGCGAGAAAGTTATCAGTAACATTAATAATATAATGAACGTAATCGTGGAATTCATCTATGAACATCACATAGGACAATATAATAAACTTGTCAAAGAATCAAAAAGAGTCAGAAACTTTTTATATTTCTCTGACTGTGTTGAGAAACTAGCTTAACCATAATCTGTGAATAAGATGCAGTTATATATTAATTTCTTTATATTTTAATTCGTGAAAGGAAGTAATCGCCGATTGTAATAATTTAGAAAACTGACGTGTGTCGACGTTAAAGTATAATAAAGACACGTATACTTTTTTTCCAACACTACAGAAAATTCCAGCAGTTAAGGCATTTGCATAAATTTAGTCAGTGATTACGTTGACTTTAAAATTGCCGATTTATCGACTATTTAAAAAACGTATGCACAAGGATGTATTAAAAAATGTCCTCGACCACTTTTGGTTTAACTTTTGATTTTCTTGAATGTCGGATAACAATTAATGTGTAAATATATAATATCTGTTATATAATGTAGGAATCTTCAGTCGTGTTAGAAACGTTTTCTTCGTACTATACCGCATATCATTATAACTCTATGTAAATATAAAAAGCAAATATAGCATAAAACTAGTCGCTTACAATTATTAATTTCCCGAATCGAATGTACACAACAATTTCCTCGTATCAAAGTCCCATTATACCCTCACCAGCTGTCAGATTACTAAAAGGCCTCGAAGACGCGGTAAGTTCCAAGTAATGCCAGACATGTCTCTCCCCCCTCCCCCCCTTCTCTCCCGCATTATAGCACTCGGCAGTGGAATCGTATGTAAATAAAATAGATTGCGCGAAAATGGTTTGAAACTCGAGCAACTGGTGGGTGCTCAAAAGTGTAACGATTTCCTTGCGAGCTGCACACAAAATGTTCAAATATATATATATATATATATATCCTCGTTACCTCGACGGAATATCATTCCTAAAAAAAAAAACAGACCTGTCGCCAACATTACGTATATAACTCACAAAATTAACCATAAATCCCTGTCAACATTGCTTCGTTCCTCGTAAATAATCCTCCTCCCTCGCAGCACGTCGACGTCCTCATTATAACCTCGTCGCGCACCGATCCAAAAGCAACAACCATCCTCCCCCCCGAAAAAAAAGAAAGAAAAATCTAAACGACGAACGAGCCGTCAGTCCCGTCATTAATATTTATGAATATTTATCCAACATACACATACGGGCTATCGCCTATAATGTGCAATTAAACGGGAGAGTATAGCTACGGGTCCGGGAATATGAAGCGCGAAGAGGGCGAGCAGCGAGGCTAATGCGAAGCTATGTAACAGGTTTTGCGCGCGAGAGAACGAGAATCGGGGGCAAAAGCGGCTAACGTGAATTTACGACCGGCGAGGTTAGGTTTACGCGTGCGGCTGCTGCTGCTGGCTAATGGCGCACACCCCTAGGGGGATATGAGACTTTGGACTAGCTGGAGCAAAAACCAGTTGCTGTTTCGGGCTGTGTCCGTTGTAATTTCTGTTTTTGGCTTTGACGATTATGAACTTCATGCACCGCGTATAATATGTGTATATAAATACGAGTTTGCTTTGCGCTTGATAAATCGCAAGCTCGAGTATACAGAGACGTCGCGCTCGACATCGTTACACATCATCAGATCAGCGCGATTTGCCACGCAGCACGTATAAACTGGCTATCCCCCGTGCGTGTATTATTAAGAATCCGATTGTCCGAATGAATTTCGATTCAACAGACAGAGAGAGAGAGAGAGGGAAAGAGAGTTTAGCGGACGATGCGTTCCCATAATATAATGATCGCTCGAGCTTGTGTGCTTGCGCCTTATCGCGGGAGGCCCAGCGCAGCGGCTGCAATCCGACAAAATTGCGGTTCACCCTTGAATACGAAATGCTGCGCCTTGTATACACACGCGCTGCTGAATGCGACCGCAAAGCTCGGCCGCAATCAGCTGTAGGCAAGAGCGTATATAACGGCTCGCTCGCAGCGAGTGTGAGCTTCTGCCGTTTCTTCTTCTTCTTTTTTTTTATCTTTATTTTTCCTGACCACACGTTCGCGCGTTAAGTGCAGTTCTCTCGCGGAAAACGGTAGGCCGTGTTCCGGTCGTCGATCGGAAAGTCCATCTGAATCTATAAGCTTTTATCTGTGAGAGACAAAGTAGTAAAGCAACGATGGGAATACTAATGAAAAGTCAAAAAGTGGCTTAAATTAATTAAAAGAGAGCTGGAGAGGGTATTATATAAAAAAAAAAGAAAGTTAGCCGCTCGTTGCTGCTATCTCGGCTATCTTCGAGTCCATTCTTCAGTCTGGGCTTCCGTAGCAGCAGCAGCAGCAGTACAGTGTGGCGCGTACTACTGCAGAAAAAGGCGAAAGAAAGAAAGCTAGCTGTATACGCTCGGAAGCGAAAAGAGAGCGGACGTAACATCTGATACGGGGCGTCATTGCTTGTTGAGGCGGCGGCGAGGGCGGCTGCTTAAAATATGAGATGAGAGTCGATAAAGCTGCGCGAAATACGAGCCGAAAGCACGGCAAAATGCCATAGAAACCACTCGCTCGCTCGCTCGCTTTCATCCAGTTGCTGCTACTGCTGTGTGTGTGTGTGTGTATGTATGCGCGCAGTTTCTTTTCGCTAGACTCGTGCTTCTTTTTGCAGAGCTACATGCTGGCAGCTCGCGAAATTTAGCTGCGCCGATAAGCGTCCCGTTCTCTGAATGAGGAAGGACCGATAGTAAGCTGCTGTTGCTTGATGCGCGTCTATGCTTGGGTTTTTGAATTTTTCGGAGGTACTCAGGGCTAATGAGAAATTCTCTACCTTCATGTTTGCATTTACGCCTTTGTATACTGATTTTACACTCCCCAAAAAGAATTCGAATTTTTCGGGTAAGACTTACTCGTATTAAAAAAAAGATGTTTTCAAACTCCACGAGACTATCGAGAAAATTTACGTTTAATCCGAATTTATTCACAGCCTAGGCTCGAAAAAAAATAGGGAAACGAGAGAGGGAAGAAAACGGAAGCACCGAAGGAAGTATTAACACGAATTCAAAGCGATTTTCGTCCGGACTAGGAACAGGCGCCCCGACAAAGCCATTTATTATTCGAATAAACGTCCGCGTAATAAATTCGCTGAAGAAAAAGCGCGAGTTTCCGCTCTTGCGCCCCGTCTACCGCTGCTACTTCCCTCCAGCGTCGTTCCTTCGTTCGGATGCCGGATTTTAATTCGACGTATACACATGTATAGCCGAGAAACCGCCGATTAGATGAGTTTCTTCCAAGTGGATACTGCTAAATAGAAATTAATTACAAAGCAGCTGTTATTGCACTTTTAAGTAACACTTATAACTGCTTCGTATTTTAATTTTTTATTTCTACATTATGAGGCACCTTACGTGTTTTTTATTTTTTACGTGGTGCAGCGCTAGATAAGGAGATTTCGAGTCGGCTAGAAAGAAATTAGAGCGATAATACGCAATGCGGAAACATAGCGAATATCGCAATCTTCCAACCTGATTCGGACGTTTGTCCTGTTCGGCCGTTTCAAGCTGATCGCCCGATTCTCGGCGTTAATTCGCAATCTCCTCAGTTGGTTTGACTAGTCCCGTCGTATATGTAGGCTTTACGGACGAGTTTTACTTGCGTGTTACGGGATGCCGCCTAGCGGTAAAAAATTGAATTACAGCGTTACGACTGGCGCCTCAAGGAGGTTCGCTGCTCAAGCAGCGATGCATCACGTAGCCAAGAAGCTTGTCGTTTTATTTATGTTTTCTTAATTACTCAGAAAATTATGCGGAAACCTAGGTTAAAATTTTGTTAGTTTGTTGTTATTTTTCACACATCGCACTCTATGATGAATCTGTTTTTATTCGCATAGAACCTAAATGTTAAGTAGTAGAATTTTCGACTAATTTTTAATTAGTTAAATAAAAAAAAAAGAACAAATCGACAATTTCGCATTGTAAAATCAATATATCTCAATATTACGAAATTGGCTGCATCTTATCATAGCACCCAATTCTCGATCCTTAATAAAAACAGTATATAACTATAATGCATACGTTACCAAAACTAGAGTCAAATTCAGATCGACAATCGTAAACTCACCTGAAACAAAAACAAAAATAACGATATTAGAATCCCTCCTCTTCCTAAACTAAAATCCAGGCTCTACTCCTTCGAAGACAGTAGCGCCATATCGGCACATCTTCCGAAAACTCGCTCCTCTCGCTAAATTCGATCAGCTCCCTCCTCCAATCGAGTATTAAATTTATAAAGCAGTTGAGCTTCCCGCGGGAACTTCGGCAGCAGCAGCAGCGCCTCCCGTCAATCGTGCCACGACCTCGCTCGGGAGCATCTTCCCTGCACTCGTACGCGGGCCAATCCTCGTGAGAATGTCGTCGACTCGTCTCTCGAAGCTTCGAGACTTTTTCGTCGGAGCTGCTGGTGAAATCGAGTTTCAGCCTGTTTTTAGATTTAGTTTTAAAACTTTCAAGCGAACGCTTTTTATTATTTACCGTCTACAGTCTTCACTTTCTACTGTATACTATAGATATATTAACTACGGTGTATAATGATGGTAGAGTGAAGTCGAGTTGGCTTTCACACAGAGACACTCCGCAAAACCGCGCGGTATGATGCATCTTCGTTCTCTGCGAAGACACATAGTGCCGAGAGAGAGAACGGCTGATTACGGCTCTGCGAGCAACAGTCTATTCATACACGAGCCGACGAGGGTTAATAGAACCGCGACATTAGGCCGACTGCTACACGTGTGCTACACACACAGAGCAGCCCCCGCAGGACATATCGCGCGCGCAGGTGGCGCCTCTGGGAGCCACTATTCCAATGAATTTATGCCCTCTAATAAGAAGTTGCGTAAATAACCCGGCTATACATTTCCAGACTTGTTTATATACACGTTGTGTATAGTATACGTATATGTATATACACGGGGTCCAATTAAACCTCCCAACTTGTGTGTCTATATATATATATATATACAGACACTGCACCGATCGCGAAACAATTTTCCCGCCTCACCATCGACTCTTTATACTCTTGTGTGTCTGGCTGATCAATAAACCCCCGGCGAACGAAATAAAGCGACGCGTCGGCGAATCGTTATCTCTCGCGCGGGCGATTGTTCGCGCGCTATACTAGCGTTCGAATCGTTATTAAATTCACTCGTAGAGTGAGGGAGAGAGAGAGAGAGAGAGAAAGCTCGAATAAATCGCCGCCGCTCTCGGAAATCCAATTGCGCGAGCGCGCCTGGTAATTGTGCGTTACCTGCGCGCGATATCGTAACTTTCACGAGCCGCGGATTTCAGTCTCGTGTACGTGTGTTTGTGTATGTGTTGCGCCCTCGCTACCGGTTGGAGAAGCCGTAAAATCGCGACCGAGCGAGAATCTACTGACGCGGCATTTCGATGCATGCCTATATACCCGGAGCTTTCCACGTGGGGTGAGTTCGGTGAGCGATGCTCTGGGAGATTCAAGTATGTTTACAAGGGTTTTTCGCATGACACTCGGGAATTGTTCGAGCTTGTTCAAAAGGCAAATTTAGATTTTTACAAACATAACCTCAAAATTTACATTCTTCGATATTTGAATTTCCCGCGCAAATCCGTTATACTTTTGAATGGCAACACGATTCTTGTGAGTTCTCTCTCTTAAAAAAGTGATTCACTCGTTGCGAAGCCGTTAATGAAGCGATTAGATTGGTTGATAATTAAATAAATGGTACCAAATAAAATTTTTCAATTTGAATTATAAAAGAATTGATAAGGTTTTTGTAGTCTTTGAAAATTATCGTCGTTATATACATTCAACAGTAAAATTCAACGCGGAATCGTTCCTTCGCGAAAATTTAGAGAGACAAACGGATCGAACGCTAATGAAATTGATTACCCGGCGATCGCGTCGCGCGAGTTATTTCATCGCCCTTGCACGCGCGCTCGCCTCGTTTTTGCGCGGCGACATACACAGAGGTCGCGCGATCGTTTTCATCGAGCGATTTCACCCTAACGATAAAGAGCACTACAGCTCGATTTTAACGCCGAGATTTATCGTATTGGGGAACGTAGGGCTTTCCGGAGGTTTGTTTACGCGGAAGATCGAAATAATGGCTTGGAATGGCTGCGATAACGATTGCTGCGTCTGTGTTTGTACGTCGGCTATTTGTATGACACGTGATTAATACGGTGAGACTTTTGCCGCGTAAAGATGAAGTTTTATTCTCGACAAGCATCGTTATCGGCATCTCAAAATATATTTACACTATCCTATGAGAAATCTTTAAAGAGTCAAAGGAAGCGTATAGCTCAATAAATTTAACGTGTAGTTATTATAGCAGCACATCCTTCTTCGATAATCCCGCGTACAGGATCGATAATTGAGGCACTAACGTGACCAGCCACCGCGACGGCATATCGGAAAAAGGAAGCGCGACGAAGACGACGAAGGCAGTCGAAGCCACGCCGTTGCTGCTCTCGCGAGTTTACGGTCGGGTGATAGCATCTTATCGCGGCCCATTTGCGGTCGGAGGGACGAGATATGCGGAGAGACGACGCTGGCCGAAAGAAACCGGCGACGGCAGTGCTCGACGCGGGCAACGATGAAATATACTTTTGGATATGAGATTCGAGGGAGCTTTAGCTTTATGCGAGGGAGAGCTTTTGTTTTTGCTGGCAACGGGGGAGATTTTCGTTTTAGACTTGTACGAGTTTACGAACGTATAGCCACAAATTGTAAGTTTAATCATGTTTGAATTTCGCGCCAAAATTCATACCCGTCATCGCATGAAAAACCCGTCATTGAAATTCGAGACTATATTAAGCCGAATCAAGTATCTAAATCACCTGACTTTGATCGCATCGACCTTACCGCAATCACCGTCTCCAACCCCCGAAATTCCCCACTAGTCCCTCAAACTCAATCCATAAATCGCGCAACCTCTTCATAACTCGTCCTCTCTCTCTCTCTCTCTCTCTGCCGTTCGATCGGACTACTTCTCTCTTCCTCTCTCTCTCCAGTGCCACCTCCTCCGGCGTACATAATTCAGCCTTCGATCGTGGCTTTTAGCCTCGGCGTTAAAAGTCAGCGCTAGGCCGCGTTTTGGCAGACTTCCACGTCGTCGTCACCGCAAAACTCCTTCATCCGGCGCGCGCTGATTCTCTCTCCCCGCCCAGAAAACCGCCATTTCGCGCATGCATAATACATTCTAATAGTCGGCGCGCGATCATTTCGTCCTCTTGTTCCTCAACCGAACTCATCCTTCGGACTTCTTCTTCTTCTTCTATCTCTATCTGCGGTTTCGCGCGTGTGCGGCTTCTTTTTGCTGCTACTGTCACTGAAAAAACTTGGCCCCGTTGAGGAAATTCGATTCGCGGGGGCTGCTGCTCTTTGTCTTTGCCGGCGGTCTTAGGGAGCTGCTGGCTTTACTCGTCCTCTTTTTTTCGAGCGAGTTCGCGCGTAAATTTTTTTCGCCAACTGCTGGTTATTCTCCCGGGTGTAGTAATATATGTGGCTGGGAAGAAAGTTTTTTTTAAAGACCATTGCAATCGAACCGTACGATTTACTTTTGTTAATCAATTTCTTGAAAGGATTGTCAAGTCGTATACGTGCGTGTATAAAACTTAAGAAATAATTGTATGAAATTTTATATACCCGACGCAGCAAAGAAAAATCCCGGCCGATGCACCAAGAAGTAGTCCATAGGCCATAGCCAACAAATCGCTGAGGCAGCCCGATAAAACCCAAGTGGCGTGTCCTTCCTGTCCTCGCGCGATAGAGAAGGACGAGAGAGCTTAGGCTCCGCTCGTCCCCACTAACCTCCTATAGTTATCGGGGATCATTTTCTCCGAGCCACACAAGGGATAAAACCTCCCAACGATATACACCACACACTACGAAAAGTTTTTGCATCAAGCCTCGCTCCTTACCCCAAAAATGGACAATCTTCTGAAACAGATAAATCCACGAGACCGAAGAAAGCTCGAACCCCTCCAAAAAAAAGCTCTGAAAGTAAGAGGGTACAAAAAAAAGTCACCCCGTCATAAAAACTCGTCGGCGTCGAATCATCCCGTCTGGACGTCGAGCGACAGGTCCGCTTAACGTCGCATAAAATCCGCGCACGCTCGCCTCGAGGAAAATAAACGCGCGCACGCGTCTCCTCGAAATTTTGCCTCTTGACCATATTATCCTCGTAACTCCGCGCTCGTAAAATATTTGTTTCAATTTCCGGTGAGTGGAGAAGCTATACTGCAGCGCAGCAGCAGAAGCGAGTTTATGAGTTGTTAAGCGCGTCTCGCTGTGTGCGTGCGTCGTCGATAAAATGGCGAAACGAGGCGTTGAAATTCCGTCGTCGCCGTAGTCTCGTGTGAGAGTTTTCGCGAGTCTCTCTCTCTCCAAGAGTGTAAGTGGGTCGTGTCAATTTTTCCTCTGATTCGATTGTTGTGGTAAAAAATTTCGATTGGAGATGGTATACTAAATGGAAGAATATAGATATCCAAGATATCGTTTTCGTTCCCACACAGGCACATCAGCTTCCTTCTCGGATGCTGATATATATCCGGAGGCCTGTACGCCGCGGGTGAATTTGGCATAGTCCCTCGAGTGCGAGGCCCTCGATCCGTCGCCGGAAGAATGGATAACCGGTAATTGTAGGTTGGCAGGGATTCAATGTAGGTAAATACGCTGTGTCGTGCTCCACGCGCCACGTGTAGACACAGCCAGTGTGTCCCATCGTCGTCGTCGTCTCTTCTCTCTAACCCTCACGTAGGCGGAGGCCGGTGTGGCGCAACGAGCGAGAGAGAGAGTTGGTAAGGGGCCAAGAAAAGTCGATGGGCGCTGGAGCTACTCGAGAGTCCGCTCCAGATGGAGTCCGCCTCTCTGTGATGTCTATCTCTCTGGCCTATCGCCACTTGATACCTCAGCCGAGGAGGAGATTCATCATGCCAGGTGGGCTTGACGATGTCGCCAGATGGGATATGGCTGCTGGGACTACTCCTTCACTCGAGGACGTGGACTTTGGCACGGAGAGCGAAAGATCGGTGACGAGTTGAATGCCGTATCGGTTTCTATTTTTGGTAGAAACGAATTGTTTTGCGAGCGAGTACGATGATAACGCGCGAGCACGACTTTAGAGACACGTGACTGGTGCTGATAAGGCCAGCTGAAGCTTCTGACTGCGTCGGCGGTGATTAGTATTGGTGTAGAATGTGTGCAGTTCGTTTTGAATTCATAAACTGCTTTACATTTGTAGCTGTGGTATGTTTATTCTACCGCATTGACGCTTGCTTGGAGCGAGAAGAAATACAAGCTTTTGGTGAACAAGAACACGTGGAACTGCTCGAAGAGGTATCGCTCTATGGGCTGGAATGGAAGAGCAAAATAACGCCAGGACTGTTTTACGTAATAAAGTTTGTGAAACAAATTAAACATTAGAGATGATGAATTAAATTCTTCGCCTCTTTCAGGCAGTGGTGAACGTGTCCAGGGAGGACTACAACCACGTGGACGTCATAGACGTAAGCGAAAACCGATTGGATGGATATGTCATCGATAATCTATCGATACTGATACAGATGATATTAACCGGTGGTAATCAGTGTCCTTGTGGAAAAGTACGAGAAATACATCATTTTTATCGTCTGTTGATTAAGATTATAAGAAAAATATTATGCATCTGTTTACAGGGCATAGTGATTACACCTCGCGTAATAGAGTGCGGAGACTTGATAGATTGTTCCTTTAATGAATTGACAATCAAGGTTTACGTTACCGGTCATCCTGAAAAGGACGATGTTCAGATTTTGCAAGTAAAGTATAAGACAAGTTCGAAGCCATGTTATTTATTGGAACTTAAGATTCAAAATATGGATATCTATGTAGAAAATAATCAGGTGATTCTCATGCTTCCTCATTCAATGTAGTGTACATCTTAATGATTCAATTTTATTTTTTGTAAGAGCAAATGGAGTCAAGGCTTTGGTTTGATAGATTCAACGGATGATAGTTTGGAACCTCTACGAAATCACAATTACTTTACCCAACTAACCTTCAGATCGAATAAGGAAAACATCGATTACCAAAACATGGGAACTCTGAGAATGGGCGAGGGTCAACGATACGTTAGTTGGAACAACGTAGCTCGTGGCGAATTTTTAGTAAGAACACATTTACCAACTGAAGCCAACAAATTTAATCAAAGAAATAATTGATAATTATTTCAAGATCGCTATACACATTCTTCGCGGTCCACTACTCGATAAGATCATAGAAGCTGAGCATTTTACCAATATCGATGGCTACATAAAAATCGAATTCGACCCATGCTCACCTCCGAAGTATTGCCGTCGTTGCTTGGAGAGGCTTCTGATAGATTTTGTGTATGGAACAATGTTCAATGGACCCTTAAAATGCCCAACAAATTACGTACGCATAACTTTATTGATATACTATTGCGCATTTTCGTATAACGTAATGTTGATCTATCGCTTTCAGGGACTATCGACCATACAAGATTATGTAGATCTGAGGTACCCAAACGAGCCCACGATTCAACATTGTCATCGAAGCGAGTTCATGATAACAGTACTCCCCACAACGAAGAATCAACTCTACAAGAAAATAATGGAAGAGTTCGGAGGATTCAGCCTAAACTTTGATACTATTTGGACAGCTTGCGACAAGCACCTGAACTGCATCGGCAGAGACTGCAACCTGGACGTCGTCTGATACAAAGAACCTTGACCAATAAAAAATACCTCCAGAGAAAACATCCATCTCATTCACGTTCAATACTCACAACAGTCGCCGATCCGTCTACAACAACGCAACTCCTTCTTTGGCCCATATACCTATGCACCCTCTCACACCAGAGAAAGAGAGAACGCGGCAGGGAAATATAGCTCCGCGGCCTGGAGAACGAAGCCAGACTCACCGCCTCATTTCGCGGTCCGGTGACGCCCAGGAATTCGCCAATTGGATTTTCTCTGACGCGCTCACCCTCTGTCTCTGTCTCTCTCTATTTCGCTCGCCTCACCGATGCCTTGTTTGCGGCTTGGCTCGTGCTCTCCTCTGTAGTAGGCGTAACGTTGACGTTAATGGTCAGAATATTGAATTATCAAAAGCCCGGAGAGAAGAAACTTCTTCGAAAAGGAAGAACACATCGGATAAGTCTTGAGGGAAATATCGAACGCGACGTTTTAATTCCGACGAGAGTATGGTAGAGTGTATATAGCATAGCGTATTCGTATCATGTCCGCGTCTGCGTTTTATTAGAGCGCATATCCAAGGAAAAAATCTACGTTATGATCCCCGTGGCCGTGCGTCGATTTATATCGGCCGGATAAAGTTCCCCCGAGATTGCGAGGTGCATACACAATCGGCTACCGCGCCCGATAAAAAGTGAAATATTCCGGGATGTACACGGAAGCAGCTTTCTCTCTCTCTCTCTCTCTCTCTCTCTGTCTGTTCGTCTTATACTAGCCGCGACGTTTTACGCGTGTATGTTCTTACGATCGCTGTATCAACTTTAATAAGAGACGACTCGGGAAAAAGGACGCGCACGAATTCATCCAAACGAATTGACGATTCGCCCTGAAATAAGACTTCTTTTTTACAAAGCAGCTCTCCTCGACGGATTTGTTGTCGGAAGAGAGCTTCTCCTCTCGGTCCGGTAAATAAGCGATATAATAATACGTCTGGCCGTGTTTACATAAAGCCCCTCTTATATCCGACGCGATGAGCACAGGTATTTATAGTATTTGGATTATACCAGCCCCGGGAAAACGGAGAAAAGGCGCAGCCGTTCCCCCGATGTTTACCGATAATATCCCCCTCTCTCTCTCTCTCTCTCTCTTCCTCTCCTTCGTCATATAGCTTCTTCTCTTTCTCTTGGTCTTTACATTCGCTCTCGGCCACTGCTCCGAGTTTTCGACTCTCGGGGATTTCGCTGCAGCACATCGAGGGCCCTCCAGAAATTCTGGCCGACGGTCCTTTAACATAAAATTTGCTCTCGGCTTATCGCGGCCTTTAACGGTTCCGCCTGCCCGGAGTATCGAGTACCACCGCCCCGGAGTTTTCGTCGTCGAGGCGAAATGCTCTCGATAGAGTTGCGCCGAAAGAGAGAGAGATTTCGCTATACACACTGAAAGCTCTCTTTTCTCCTCTCCGCGCGTATATATGTATGCGAGCTTTTCATGCAAACTTTTTTTTTCATTTCGGTTTTTGATATCGCGAGACGAAATTTTAATTTGAAAGCTTGAGAAAGAAAAAGGACAACTATACTGCCTAATTGAATCACGCGGAATTACGTTCTTATATATATAAGAAGAAACGTCGCGCCGGCAAACGAGAGATGACGCGCGCGGAGGCGGAAGAAAATAACTGGACCCGCCCACCGGTGCAACTTTCCTCGGGCGCGCGGCCAGAAAAGTAAGTGTCGCGCCTCAACATTTCCCCCCTACTACTACTGCTACTACTTCTACACTACCTCCTCCTACTCCAAGTCGTCCCTCTCTCTCTCTCTCTTTCAGCTTTATTAAATAAATACGTCGGACGTCATCTCGTGACGATTACACTAGAATCTCTCTTTCTCTCTCCGAGCATTTAGTGACGTGAATAAAAAGAGAGAGACTATATATGCCGTTGGTAATTGCCTCACCGTAATGTATGCGCCGACGACGGGGGGCCGTTGAAACTTTTATTCGCCGTAATTACGAATTAATAAAGACTAATGGCTTTATCGCCGCGGACTATTAAATCCCCGCGCGGTCGCCGCCGCCGCGATGATAAGTGTGCGCCGCGCGCGGCTCTCAAGTTCTGCGGTTAGACGATTGCGCTATACACCTGCGTCGTCGTCGTTTATAGCTGCTCCGAGTCTACTGGGAATAGGCTGCGTTCGATTAGTTTGAAAATTCTTTTTTATTCTACTGCATACAATAGAAAGTTGAAGAAAAAAATCACCGCTAGATGGCGCGCATATAAGTAGAATCTATCATTGTTTCGCGATATAGTTGTCATAATCAACAAACCAACCAGCCGCGGCAATTATCAAACTTTTCTCTGTCGCCGCGAAAATTACCATCTAAAGCGTATCTTTCGCGCAGCCGGTGTAAAAACTTGTCCAGCGGAATGAGAGTCGCGTGACTATTCATCAAAACTCGTTTCCATGAATGAAAGCTCGCCGCGTGCCGTTAATTTTTAATAAAGAAGCACGAGCTTCAAGGGAAAAAAAGAAAAACGCCATCGCATTTTAATTGCGATCTTATCAACGCACACAGCACCTCATGCATATTCATAAGTAGCGTCGCGCATTTTCAACAACCGACGTATCACCTGTATATGTGTAGTTCGGCTAATCGCCGCATCGAAAACTTGCAGCGCGTCGTGCGACGCGAGAGACAGACAGACAGAAACTAATAAAGCAAAGCTATACACATAGAGAAAGCCGACGGCAACGGCGTCAAAGAGCAGCGACACTGTACGTCGTGCATTGACTGCGCCTGAATATTCATACGGCGCGCGGCAATTATGCCGCTCCCGCGCAAAAGGAAAACGTCGAGCTGCGAGGATGCTAATTCGATTAAAGGCGGCGGGTGAGACTTCGTCTCTTTGCGCCGCACCAAGATCGGAAAGAATTTTTATGTATAAATTTCGAAACAAAAAATCGGAATGTGTCTATAACGACGCATCTAGTATCTCCATTTCCTTCATTAACTCGCAGCAGTCCGGCGGCGCCGCGTAACTTTTAATTGGAAGTAGTGCGAGGTAGTCCCTTTCACCCTCATTTCCCGGCGGACACGTACACGAGGCTTGCGTCTTGGGAGAGGTCGCAGTAGCGCAGAGCAATATCCCTTAGATTTTCCCCACCGCCTACTATACTGCACATATACACACAATTTTGAATCTTGCAATATAAATCGCGTCGAAAGCTGCGAAGAGAGAGAGAGAGAGATAGAGAGAGGGATATAGTTAGCCTTTTTCAGGCATCGTATCGTTATCGATTTCCCATCGCACAGTCTTAATACACTCTTATTCCGGAATCGGCGGAGCTATAATCGCGCAAAATAAGCAGCGAGGAAACGATAATCCCCTGGAGGAACGAAAACGCGCGCGCACCGGCCACTTTGGCCCTGCGCGATCGCTTAAGGCTTCTGCTGCTGCTGCTGCAGGTCTATTATGCATTTAGGATCAAAGGGGGAAAGCTGGTAGCGCCATAATCGATATTCCTGCGCTCGGAGGAGCCGTTATAAGAGCTGCTGCTGCTCTCGGAGGAGGAATTTTCTTATGCGCGCAGCTGGCCTTTGAGGCGGACGGCACGGTTATGCGAGCTAGATGAGTTTCATGAATGCGAGCGATCGGTTATGGGCACCACCAGCGGATGATGCTTGAAAGTCTTATCTGTATTCTCCGAGTATATGGTATAGGTGTAGAATCGAAAGGCGTTGAGATGAAGTAGAAATCGTTTTCTTTTTTCCTCTTTTTGCAACAATTTTCTAAATAGATCGTTTCACTTGCGGGATTAGCTTGCGACACTGCGCCATCTAGCGGTGACTACTCAAACAAAAGAAAACTCTCAACTCACCGCCAGCGAGTGTGACAAGGCGACTATAAATATCGTCCTCGAAAACGTTAAATGAAAAAAAAATGCAACTCCGGTCGCATTCATCCCATCCGGCCGCATTCTTAATTAACGTATATCAAGCGCGTATTCTGCATTTTTCATCCTCCGCCGAGCGAAAAAACGCCGCCGGCGTTATTCAATAGTAAGCTTCCCCCTCCCTCGCCCTCTTTCGAATTACGTCGTTATACAGTCGACAGTGCCTCATGTGCAATGGAAATTCTTACAAATTGCCGTGTGCGCGCGCTAATTAATTTAAAATACACGCTGCTCGCGCGTACATTACAGCTACGAGAGAGAGAGAGACGACTCGCGGCTAAACGGGAAAAGCGAAATCCCGTCCATCTCTCTATTTCATTCCCTCGGGGAAGAGAGAGAGAGAGAGAGAGAGTGAGGAGAGGGAGAGTGTATTTCAAGGAAGAAAAAAAATGAATACGCATATATATATATATATAGCCCGAGCGAAGCTGCCTCCTCATGAATTATGAATAAAATGGAATTTCAAATATATACGCGGGGAAAGAAGTCGAGCTTTCGCGGGCGCATTGTTAATTGGCCGCTTGTTTTTACTCGGGCTTCTTCTTCTTCGTGGAGAGATGATGCAAGGTATAATAATATATTTCGCTTCATCGGTTTCATACAATCGCGTCGCTCTGCTGAATTAATGGTCACCTTTTTTTGGCAAGGTTATATATGTACAAAATGAGCAACAAAGCACTGGCTACTCAAATATTTATCTAGCTGCTGAGTTTGTTCGCTAAAAACACACGGACCACAGAAAACAGAATCGTTTAACTCGATTTTGTTGCTATTTTTTTTCGCGGCAGCAGCAGCAGCTGAGCGGCTTTGATTAAATTTTTAATGCGGATGAGCGTAGCACCGGCGTTTGCTCTCGTTATAATCGCGTAATTCGAGGCGGCACACGCGAATAGCATAATAAAGAATCTCTCTCCATGAATTAATCTGCTCGCGAGCGGCCAATTTCAAAAATAAAACAGCGACGATGACGATGAAAAGCCGCTGTGAAAATATTTCCGAAAAGATGAGAGAGAGAGAGAGAGAGCTTTTTTATTATATTAATTAAAAACGACATTGAGGGAAGATGTTTTGGGGAAAAAATTAAAAAAAGAGAGGACTTTTCAGGACAGCAGTGAATGACGTAAAATACGAATGAATATACGTCGTGTTCCAGTTCGAGCTTCGTATAATCAGGATTTCAAAAACGCGGATAAAGTCAGAAAAAAAGAGTAATTCTGCGAATAAAACTTTGTTTCAATTTTATACCGGTAACCCCTCTCGTCGCGGTCTATATAAATTATCAGACGATATAATCGAGGCTATGCAGCTACTAATTTCCCGAATAATCAATTCCTCGAGAGCTAATTATAAAATCATGCGGTTCATAATGGATTCGATTTACTAATAACTCTCGGGCTAATTTCTAATTATCCGATAATTACACACAGCGGCGAGAGTCTAGGGATTTATTAATTAAGCAACAAACACGTGCGGCAACGCTCATAATATTAGCTTTTTAGAGAGAGAGAGAGAGAGCGAGCGCAGTAACTATATTCAGGGATTGGCTAATCTCGGAACGAAGTAGAAAAAAAAAATTAATCGAACACAGGAGAAGCGTAAGCCGCAAAAAGGTTTACGACGGGACTAATGGAAATATAACGGATGTATCGTCGCCGAGTAAATCCCGAAAAGCGTGCCGAGGACGTAAGGATGCTGCAGGAGGGATTTGGCTTACTCGCGCGGGGCTTAGCGATTTAACGGCACGTTGAGAGCGTCGTTAACGGCCTGAGGCACTGCACACTTAATGACTCGATGAATTTATTCATTTTTACGCCGCCGAGAAATCTACGCTTTGTTTACATAAGAAAACAAAAATTGTGTGTGTATATATACACACTGGAAACTTTGCTCACACACACACACGTGATCCAATTTCCCTCTAGACTGCACCGCAGTTTTGACTGTGCCGCTGAATAATGCAGCGGACACAAATGAACAGCAAAATTAAACCTGCAAGTGCACAATGCTTCTCGGCGCAAGTTTAGCGCGGCAGCGGCGGCGGCGCGCGGTATATGAGAAGGGGGTGACCACCGCTTAAGTACAGTTTGCGATAGTTAAGTGCGCAGTTATGGATAAATTATGCATCAACGACTCTCTGTCATTAGCTCGACATTTCGCTGTAAATTTTAATAGCCCGTGAGCCGCGGGCTTCATGCTCATTAGGACGCCTACTACTGTTTAACAGTGTGGTGTATATATACGAAACTTATGACCTATTCTAAGTCTTCCATTTTTGTTTTCTTTCTTTCTATATATCTAGAAACTGATGCCACCGAGGATTTCGAGGCGGATAAAATGCCGAGATCGATTCGCGAGACGAAATGACGGCCGCCGCCGTCTTATATGCGCCGTAAAAAGAAATATGCAATAGAGAAAGAGAGACAGAGGAGCAGATAAGGAGCTGCTGCTGCGGAGGTAGGTGGAATATGAGCGAGGAATCGCGCAATACGCCTCGCGTTTTATGTACGGAGGGCTTAAATTTACTTTATTTCACGCGCGCGAGAGAGAGAGAAAGCATCAAACGTACGCCGACGCCATTATCGACGTTTGTTTTATTATACCGCAGAGAGGCTTTGCTTCGCGGTCTTATATGTTTTCCAAGATAGAGATGGCGAGGGAGTTCTTTTATGCGAACGTTTTTGTTGTATTAAAGATTTTATCGTTATCGGTGAGAGTTGTTGTTGAAAATAAACGATGGGAGATAATAATTTTGGCGCGAAATTTATAAAAAAATAAATCCTCTCTTATTATATCGGGTTTTCAGGTATCACGCGCAGCGACTCTTTGTATCTCGAGATATAGAGAAAGTATAGTCTCTCCGGAATCGATGACGCGTGCTCGAATCGTGATTACATTATAGCCTCGTGAGCTGCCTTATATTGGGTTTTTCGCTCGTACATCCGACGAGACTTTTTCTATCGCCGGCGGCGTGTATCTCACATACAAAGATCCTACCCCCTGATTTCCTATATACCTTCGCCCTTATTACCGAGTTAATTCACCCCATAACAAAACTAGCAACACCATCGTTAAATTCTTATTTAAAAAAATATATAGACAGAAGCAGCGTCGACGGATTATTCGAGGCACGAGAGACGCCTCCTTTCCTCTCAAGAACCGAGAGATAGTATATCGATTTCGCACACAGCATCAGCCTCTCTCCTCCATTCGCTCGAGTTATTCCTCCGATATACTTCGATCCTGATTACTTTTCCCGCTCTCGCTTTCTCATTGTCGGAAGATTAAAAGCCACGCATGCGCGTATAACAGCTCGAAGAGAGAGAGAGAGAGAGAAGCTTTTTCGCGCAGAGTCGAGAACAAGATTCGAGGCGGAAAGTTTTGCGAGTTAATGGCGCGGAGGTAATGCCGACCGCAACACACAGTGAAGGTATAACGGCAGCAACACACCAGAGAGAGACCCTCATTTCGCCCGAGCCGCTTCTTCCTTACTTCCTTCCCTTCTTTATAAGTCGAGCTTTTGCTGTAAGAAGCTACGTCACGTAGTCGCTTTCTTATACGCTCGCTTAACGGTAACGACACACATCACGAAAAAAATTATTTTTTTTTCACTGTATTATATATATAGAGTATAAAAATTGTAATTCATATATACCTCGAGCACCGTATATACAAAAGTTAGCGTCGTCGAGACGAACCGGACACGCCGTTGAGAAGTCGAAAAATTGAAGAGAGAAAAGCGGCCGCTCTCGCTTTCCATTTCTCGAGTGGCATTGTTTCCTCTTCCTGGCTCTCTCTCTCTCTCTTTCTGTTCTACCTCGCGCAGCAATCTTTTTCCCTCGAAACTCGGTCCGTCAAACACAAGAGAGTCCGCGCGCAGCTTTTTATATTAGCAGTGGCGCGCGACGGAAGCAGAGCAGAGCCCTTTCTCCTCTTGTACGCGATACTTTCTCTATCTCTCTGCGAAAGTACTATATCCTCTCGCTCTTAAATATATATAATAATCCTTTTTTTTCGCTCTCGAATGGACGCAGTCTGTTACCGGTTGCATCAGCGAATTATCATAATCACTAGAGAGAGAGGTATTCGATGAAGCGTCGACGTTTAGGTATAATGCTCTCCGGGCGGCCGTTTAAAATCCCCTCGTAGTCTCGTATTTTACGAGGCAATCGAGCAACTCTAACGTCGAATAGATTACGTGCCAGGGCAGTAGCAGCTGAGTTACCGACGGATAGTGTCACGGAAGGGGGGATGTAGCAGCGTAGTGTAGTACTATCCTTCGACTATACTCTCTTCGAGGTAAAGAGAGAGAGAGAGAGAGAGAGAGAGAGAGAGAGAGACAGAGCTACAGGTTATATACTATCTATATACGTGTTTTTGGATGATAATGATGATGATAATAAACTCTATCTCCTACGACGTTTAATTGACTCTCTCTCGTTGAGGAGGCTCTTTTATTCCGGGAATTGTTACGGCCGACAGATAAGCCGGCGTGTATATAAAATCCCGAGGGAGGAGATAAGCTCGCGTGGTACACTCTCTCCTCTCTCGGAGGTGATAAAAAATTACGCGCATTTTTGGAAAGCGTAAAAATTACTCTGGAAATCGACGCGGAAAATGGCCGCTATTACCCACAACGAGAACGGTAATTGCTTCGAGATACCGCAAGAGGGAGAGAGAGAGAGAGCAAAGAAGACAATATAAAGACAGACAGGGAGTGAGAGAGACGAAAAAGGGATACGAGTCAACGTACAAGCAGACAACAACAGCAGAGCGCGCGTCAGACACGGAGTAAGTGCAAAGGGGCTGGTTATTGTTATGGGTTTGCGGCATTAAGACGTACAGCTCCGTGGGCTCGAGCTCATAGTCGACGACGAGCGGCAGACCGAGAAGCGTAAAGCTGCCTCGACGAAGGATTTCATTACGTCCGGGCTTCATAACCGCCGCTGCTGAGGCGCTGCCGCGATAAATCGGGATTGTCCTCCTTATTAAACTTTTCCTCAGCGCACACACACACACACACAGCTCTCCCCTACGTCATAGCATGACTTAATTCTCCTTGGGCGTTATTGAAAAATTCTTCTTTTTTTTCTCTATCTTAGATCCTTTAACTCGTTCTCGAGAGCATGAAAAGAGAGCCGAAAAATCAATGGAGAGAAAGACTACACGATGGATAACCTTGCTCGAAAAGAAGCATTACCCTCTCGAAGCTCCTAAATCAGTAGCCGCGCGCGTCCACTCTCGGTTTTTCGCGTGCGCCCGACGAACAAAAGAGGCGTATCAACGACACCTATATGTGCTATAGCTACTATGGTAATTCGAATATCTCGTCGTCGTCGTCGTCGTCGTCGCGCGATATCGAGAAGCAGCAGTAGCATCGGCTCACTTAGTCGACCGAAAGCTAGAGAGAGAGAGAGAGACAGAGAGCGAAAAAGAGAGAAAAACAAAGAGGCCGCTGTCTGGCAGAGCACAGAGCCTGCCGCGCCGCCCGGCGAGATGCTTTACGGTCTCTCGTCGGCAGCGACGGCGTCGGCGAAATTTAAGAGCGCATTTAAAACTGGTTTGGCGCGATGCCCTAAACTCTCTCGAGGCTCTGCTGAGAGAGCGAGAGATACCGACGGGCTGGGGGGGGGAGGGGCTAGAGGTAGGCTCTATCCGCCCGACAGCCAGTTTATCGCTCCTACATTCTTCGAGAGCTTCGGATGGATTTCCCTGTATTTTCCCGGATCTATCGTTGCAGCAACAGCAGCAGCAGCTCGACGAAAGCCCTGTGTGTGTATATTGTAGTGCTTCGTCATTCTCTATAATCAACTCTCAACGAACTTTTAATAATTTAACGAAAAAGGAAAAAAATCTTCGCGCTTAAAAAAAGCCGCATATATGTAGGTGCGCGAGAGAGAGAGATAACCGTCCGGGAAAAGTTTGTCCAATCTCGGCCTCCCCCCTCCATCGCGTGTGTGTCGCATGGAGATTGGCCGTTGCAGCGCGCGTTATTAAAAATGGCCTCCGAGGCAATCTCCGTAGACGATCCACTGCGAATGATAATCACCTCGACGCGCGCGCGCGCAGAGTCAATTTCGGCGGCCTGTACACACTAAACAGGATTCTCTCGATGGGATTTATCCTGCGCGGAAAAGAAAATTTCACG
This sequence comes from Cecidostiba fungosa, assembly GCA_900474305.1. Classification (NCBI taxonomy): domain Eukaryota; kingdom Metazoa; phylum Arthropoda; class Insecta; order Hymenoptera; family Pteromalidae; genus Cecidostiba; species Cecidostiba fungosa. The sequence goes on along the minus strand of UCOJ01000120.1, from coordinate 159,032 downwards.
AGTGCATCATGCAGAGAGTTAACTCTATACTACTGTATGTATATATGTATATGTATAGGAGAGAAGGCTTTATCCCCCTCCGGCGCTGATTGGGCGGGAGGAGAGCAATCAATGCGGCATTCAGCCTGCCTAAAACTTTCGGAAATTAACCATTCAGCAGCCCGAGGGAAACGGTTATATTCGGACGCTCTCTCGCTCTATACCGTATAGAGCTCTACCTCTCTCTCTCTCTCTTTTCTCTTCTCTCGCAGATAAGACAGTTTAATTTTCAATTACCGACCGGCAATAGTCACTCGGCGCGACGTCGATTCTCTCTCTCTCTCTCTCGCTCTATCTCCCTCTAGAAGTGCACAAGTGGAAGGAGTAGGAGGAGCAGCCGCTGGCGATTAATCGATTCTTTTTAGTCCAGGGGATGCGGACGGATGGAGAGGAGGCGCGCGGGGAGCTTTCGGTAGTTAAGTTTTGATTGGACGGGCTCCGTCGAGGCCCCCTGATCGATCCTCGGCGACGAGGTGGAAGGGTGGAGGGAGAGCTTTGGGATGATTTTCACGCGATGATGCAGACGAAGGTTTTTCCATTGTTAATCCCCGCGCGAGATTCGTCCTCTCTTCCGATCTCCTGCAAAACAAACACTGCTATAGGTGTATCTATACTCCACAATGCGCGGATATACGCGGGAGATGTTTACGCTGCGACTCGCTAATTCTCCTCTCTCGGAGCTTATGCGCTCTTATTGCGCGGATGACGGAGTTGTTTAAACTTACGCTGTGGACGAATGGCTCATAGTTATGACTGACACTCACCTGAAACACAAAAAAGAGACGGCAGTCATCAGTACATTTCGTAATCGTGTATAAGTAAGCAGGATTGTTAATATAATTGTAGATTTTGAGGTTATGTTGTCGCTTATTAAAGGTATGATCGAAGGCACAACCGGTAATTTATAGAAAAAATATGAAAATTTAAAAATCAAATCCCTGATGCAGATTATGTACAAGCCAGACAAGCCCTGGAAGCCACACGCGCGCGCTCGATAGCGCAGGGCGCGAATAATAAACACCGGTTGGTTCCCTCGAGCTGTAGTAGCAGCAGCAGCAGCAGCAGCTTTGCGCCGGAAAGCCGCTGAAGATTTGCGCGGCGAAAAGCCCGCGATTCATTATCCATCGCGCGCTCAGCGTATCGGGAGCCCCGGCGATTGCGCAGAGGCTTAGCGTCTTCGCGCTTGGTTCTGTATATGGCCACACACCGTCGCGACCCTTTCGCCACCGGAGCTATATATACTGGCAACAACAACAAGCCGCGTCGCCCGTAATATTCGCCGGATTACCAGCGGAAGTTTCACTTTCGCTGCTTGGCTTGTTGTGGGGATTCGAGTATAGGGAGTGTGTGTGTGTGTGTGTGTGTGTGTGTGTGTGTGTGTGTGTGTGTGTGTGGTGGGTTGCTTGGTTTGGAACGAAATTTTAATGCTGAGTGATGTTGGCTGAGTTAGGTGGCGAGTTGTTTGGAATATAACCTGCTGGAGAAGCAATCTAAAGGTGGATTATGTCGCTGTCATTATCAGTAAAAAAGCTATGAAATAATGATATTATTGTCTGGACACACCGCTAGGTGGCGCATTGTTTTGAATATTATCCCACAAGAGAAGTAGTCAGTAACAGAAATATTGGTTCGAAGCTTTTTAATACAGAGAAAATCGTTGGAAAAACATATCTATGTCGACTGGGGAATAAAAATGCTAACCGAAATCTTGAGAAAATTATCCCGCATTCCTTGGCAGCAGTCGACGCAATCCCGCCCACGTCTATTGGAAACATCTCGGAGAAGACTCATCAAAGACCCGGGAACTATTATGCTCAGCGACTCTGCCGTCTTATAGCGTTGTTCATCATACCGCAAATTCGGCGAAGCGGCAACTCTCTCGCTGCTATGAGAGAGAAACTTGTATTGATGGGACGCAAGAATGCGAGAGATTGATTAGCAGCGAGTTATGCGTTTACGTAGAGAGCGAGAGCACTGCCGGAGTAACCTACTTCGTGTCTTGGCGCGGAAATTGAGCTTTGAGATGTATAATGTCTTTATTCTAATTTTTTTTTCCTACTTTTTAATAAAGCAAGCCGTCCGTCACTCGACGACGTTACTATTAGTAAATAAAGAGCGAGAGATGAGACGACGACAACGGCGACGACGATCATCCGGCTCGAGACAAAAGCGTGTCGCCGGCGCAACGAGGCCAAGCATCGCATAATGAAATTCTTGAGGTTTCCTCTCGAGCTCTCTGGAAAATTCTCACCGACAGTGTTTATTAAATCGCGAAAAATCCTCGCGACGAATTGATTAAACTAGCAGCACACACACATGCTTATCCTCGACAAAAGAAAAAAAAGAGAGAGAGACACGACACACAGCAGAGAGATGCCTATCGCAGGAAAGAAAGCCTCGCGCAGCTCTACATCTGGCAACAACGAGCAGCAGCAGCAGCAGCAGTAGTAACTCATTCGCCAATAAATTTCTGGGCGCGGGGGCATCGATCACGCCGTTCTATTTTGCTCATTGGGGCTGTTTTTGCCGGCGGCGGCGGCGGCATTCGATTCAATTCGAGGATGCGCTCGGCCGATATATCTCCCGAGGTGTCATGCGGCCGCGGTAATGGATGGCAGCCCTGCCCTTACCCTTGCCGAGGCTTGCTGCCAAGAATCGCGAGCCTGTTCCGCGCCGACGAACTCGCGTCTTTTTCTCGCTCTGCTCTCATCTATGCGCGCACGTATACACTTTTATTTCGATCGTTCGCAAGCGAGAGGATCAACCTGCCTGTATTCTGTCTTTCTCTCTCGACTCGCGAAGGAATCGAGTGATTTTAGTTTTATTCATTTTTTATTCAAAACCCTGCTATCAAATAAATTAAATAATAATATATATAATCGAAACAGCCTTGATCCTGTTAATGTCGAACACTGAGAGAGAAGAAGTCATCCCCCCCACCTTTATCCGCGGCAATCTGCGAAACGCCCTCTTTATTTTTTGCGACATTACGCGATAGACTCGATAAAGATCTGCGCTCTCTCTCTCTCTCTCACTCTCTCTTCAGCGTTCGCGGAAACGACTCGGTGTACCCCGAGGGCGTTCCTGCGGAAGCCGCCGCCGCAGCCGAGATCATCCCTCATTCTCCCTGCGCTTCTATACTATGCTACTCTCTTTCCAACGACTGCATCTGCTTTATTTACGTTTGACTCTCAGTGTAGCGAGTTTGAAGCTATTTTACTCGGAGGCTATTATGCTAAGCGAAATGGGTTAGAGCAGATATATGTATACACATGTGACTTCAGTAGATAAGACCGAGTTTGGTCAAACCACACTAGAGAGAGAGAGAGAGAGAGAGAATCTACTCATATAACCGTCGCGAGATTTATATAATTCGATTATAGGAGAGATGCTCAACGGGAATCGTCGTCGTCTAATGCAATTGCGACTAATCGAAATGACGATCATCCTAACGAAGGAACGAAAATATTGCTTTAATCAAAGTTCAAACGCGTCAGACTGAATGAGCAAGAGAGACAGAGAGAGAGAGAGAGAGAGAGAGAGTGCACAATTCCATCGAAGTTAGTGGAACTTTAATAGCCTCGCCCCCCCTCCTCTAATTCTCATTGCAATTCGACTCACATCTTATTACTGAGAATTATACGTCCGTCTCTCTCAGGAGAGAAACTATATAACGTTGCCCTCTCCTTCAACTTCGAAATTGTCATCTCTCAGCGATGCATTCTCTCGAAAAATCCAATCCAAAATCGAACTCAGAACTAAGCGCACACTCGTGTCGTGTCGTACAATGGTAACCAGCGACGCTAATCGCTTCCTTCCTCTCTCTCTCTCACTTATACTCGCTCGCTTGCTCGCCTCTTTCTCTTCAAAGATCATCCGCTGTGCCCTTCTCTGCGGAGCAGCGAGTCAGACAACTGCCGAGTCCTTCCTAATTCCCGTCTAAAACCCAAAGACATCGTCCCCGCGTACGTACACGGAGGATATCTCCTCTGCTAAATCTTAACCGCAGCCGAACTACCGGCTGAGTTCATCAAGTGCGATTATTGGTAGGCTGCCGACTCGGCTAATGTCCTTCTCCCTCCCCCATCTCTCTCTCTCTCTCTCTCTCTCTCTCCGCCCACTACGAGGTGAGGTGCTGCTGCCGCCATAATCGAGTCAGGCGGACGACTGAGGAAATGGAACGAGACGACGGATTCCATTATGGCGCTCTACTCTCGCCGTTGTTAGTTTACTCTATACTAAGAATGTGCAAGACCGGCTCAACATAAATCGAGGATTATCTTGACTATTTTTGGCGAGATGGTAATCGACGTAGTTTTACCACGTGGTTCTGTTCAACAAGGTGTATGTGAGTTGAAAATCCCGAAATTTTCTCGATTAATCTCGAGATTCTTGAAATATTTCGAGATTTTCGAAACAAGGCGAGACTTTTTCACTCACTCTATATACTGTAGAGTCGAATCGAAAGAGAAATAACGAATTAATAGCGAGCATATCCAGCGGAGCGTATTACTCGATCGAGCCGATATTGTATACAGCCTCTTCCGGACGCAGCGGATGGACCGGTGACGTTTTTAATTGACGGATACACGATAATGTGTGATGTATGACGCCGGAGATACACGTATATACGCTGCCTCCTCTCGTCGTCTGCAGTTTTTCGAAAATAAAAAAAAGGCCAGCAGTTCTTTTTTTGTTTTGATTAATTGACGGGATGCGATGCAGAGAACGATAATTCGGATAGCGAGAGCTTTGAAGGGAGGTTATTCAGACAGAGAAAATTTCTCTCGCACAGTGTGCTGCTACATTTGATAAATGAATAAAGGATTAAAGCTGCTGCAGCAGCAAGCGAAAGGTGGTAGGGGGTAAAATTGGGGGGTATGCAGTGTGCAAAGAAACGAAATTGAAAAAGTTTTGATAACGCGAATGTGCGCGCGGGGCTATTCTTTTCCGAGCGCGACAAAGGGAGAGCCTTTCATATTTTTTTTCCAAACAGATTTAACTACATTTTATTTGTGTTGCTGCTGCAGCGATGAATGACCGCGAGTGAATAACGGACGACGAAAAAATGGGAAATTCAGCAGAGCAGCTTCGAAATTTTCCGCGCAGATTGGATCGTTGGATTTTATTACCGATTCAATCGACGTTATTGTTGCGCCGGGGAGCTTTTTTATTTTTTTTCTTTTCATACAACGCGTACCAATAATAAAAATCATTTTTAGCACTGCACACACAGACACATACAAACACAGCATCACTGGTACGAGAGGACTTTTCACGGCCTTTTGGCTCGAGCTTCCAGAGGCCGGACTCGGCATAATTACGTAATGGCCGAAGAAGAGCGAGCGCCGCGCGTAATTCCGACGACGGACCGCGCGAATACAGCCATTATGGAGATTTTATCGGGGCCGAGAACCCGCGCGCGCTTGCCAAACTTGACCCGAGGCTTCTCGGCTCTCTGTGTTGTGTGTTTGCGCCGGAGAGGTGTAGAACCACCCAGTTTTCTGAGATTAAAGCTGGAATGATAATGATTGATGCAGCTGAATGAAAATTACTGCAGAATAGCACCGCTAGGTGGCGCACGGTGAAGTAGATTATTGTACGATTGCGTTTAATTACATCCCATCTTTCTGGGCATGATCAGCAGCAGCGTCTGGACATCGTCACGCGAATAGTATTGTTTTCGTGCGGGGGGGAACTAGCAGAAGACAACGCGCGGGGAGGATTTTAATCGTAATGAAAGCCTCTCTTAGTGAAATTAAACCGAATAATGCTCTTGGCACGAAGCGCTGACTCCTGCTCCCGATGCTTCGCGTGAGGGAGAGAGAGGGTCTACTACTTTGTTTTATTCGGTTAGAGTCACCAGCACCGCACGACATTTTCTTTGGCGCGAGATGACGTGAGAGCACGCCGATGAAAAAGATTCCGGCTCTCTTTCTGTGTGTCGTCGCTGAGATTGATTATTCTCTTGGCATTTTCCAGGAAAATTTTATCGCTGCAATAAGAGAGTTTTTACGTTTTTTTTTTCAAGATCTTCAATCTACTCGACTATATTCGCGCGCGCAAAAAAAATCATCGAAACACCGATCAAACGATATATACAAATTGTACTCCAGCTCGGCAATATAGACCAAGAGAGAAAATGATAGCCATATTCCATAAGTAAAGCAGCTCGATCCTCTAGGTCTCGGCCCCTTCTCTGATACGGCCCGCAGTATACGTTATCGGCGCGGCAACGAGTAATAACACGCTATTGCGAGATTAGAAAATCTATATATACAGCGGCAGAAAGATCAACGACCCCGATAAGCTCGCCCAACGGTATATATACTACCAGCGCACACATACCCGACATTGTTTACATAGCCATAAGTTACACGTGTATAAAAAGAGCCAATCTGGAAATCTACCGCGATAAAGGAACGGGTTGTATAATATACACATACACACACAGAAACTCGCGCTTCTTCTCTCCGATTCCCGTTCCATTGACCCCCTTTTCAGCGGTAGCTTTGAGATTCTATCAGCCGCTTTCGGAATTCCTCTTCCGAGGAAGAAAAGAAGAATAAGCGAGCCGCGAGCGCTGCTGAAAATTCACTTTGGCGCGCTAACGAGCGGGACGATCGAGCAATAACACACGTCGGCGGCAGCCCCGTAATATCGCGCTCTGCTATATAGCGTGTAATGAAACGTGTTTACGCGCGCGCGCGAGCGAGAGAATCGTGCGGCACGCGAGAGAGGCGAGCAACCTCCTGATTGCACCTATCGTAGCTTGGCTTTTCCCACTCGCAGATGTAATTGGAGGATAAAGTTGAATGATACGCGCCGATCGGCTAGCTACCTATGTTTTGCGTGTATATATACTCGGGGTTGCGGCGAGAGCTGTTATTCCGAATTAGCCGGGGTTTAAGTGGCCCTACGAACGACTCGAGTTTTTATTGAGGCGTTTTGTATAGTCTTTTTTAGTGAGTCAGTCTCGGTGGCGAATATTCGCTGTGAAATTATATTGCTGTGAGTATGTTTACGGGTTGAGGTCGTGTAGACGGTGGAAGTAGTTTAAAAGTTGCTGAGCAAACTCGCGGGCTACGTGTAATGTTTAAACATCGCGGTGAGAGTGTATCACGTGTTTCGTTGCAATTGTTATTTGTGTGAAATTTAATTTGGAGCAACCAGAGTTTCGCGAATTTGGGTTAATTAAAATAAATCATTTGCGCGAGAGATATACAACGAATTCGCGCAGTTTGTGTGTATTTCGTGCAATAATAATAGAAAGAAAATATTGTTATTTTTAATTTTTCATTATGATGAAAGCACGGAAAAGCTTTGCCCTTATTTGAATGTATATTCATTTCATATTTCTTCATCATCGATACTGCATTAATATCAAAATGTATAAGAGCAATTTACATAATTAGTGTGCTGAAATTCTGGGTTGATATGCAAATTATTTTTGAAAAATACTTGTACCAATTTGCGAGCAAACGTGTTTGATCAGCTGTAAAGAAACTTTATAGATGATCCTGCATAATTATAATAAAATCTAAATTAAGAACGTACATTAAATCATATGCCAAGGTTAAAATTGATTATCCCACACAGTATACCAAAGCATATCCCAATATCCCTCGCATGATGTCACACCATCTGAGAAAATCCCTCGCTCTCGTAGCAAGCTAAACGAATGGGGCGCAGTCGCGTATTTTAAACTTCCTCCTCTTACGTAACTCCCCTCAGCAGCAGCAGCAGCAGCAGCGAAGACGTTCTCATCCCTCTCTGGCTTCGCTCCTTTTGATGTAGGGAGAGCCGGATAATCCGCGGATGGCGTGCTAATGCAAGCTCTGGCATGCGCGCGCGTTGGCGCCTCCTTCATTTTTCGCCTCACGACCTCCTTGCGAAATCCTCGCGTATTAGCCGAGAGCGACGCGAAATTTATTTGCGCACTCGGCTGCTACTGCTGCTGCTGTTGCGTCTTTCGCTTCTTGGAGGGAGGGAATCAAGTGTGCCATTGTTGGGTAGAGCTTTCAAACTTGATTGTTTGTTTGTGCGCGAGCGTGTGTGTATAATACACGTGGAAATGAATGAATCTTTCTTTTCGTTATTTAGCGACAGACAATGCGAGGTTGTTAACGTTGTTGTTGCCCCAGCAAATCATCGATGTAGAGAATTCATGCGATACCAAGTTCGAGAGCAAAGTTTCGCAAAATTCTCATCATTCATTCTATCTAACCTCGTTTTCCAAAATAGCGCTCTTAAATTAAACAGCGAACGCGACTACGACAGCCATACAATTTCTCCTTTGTCTTTTGAAAACATTGTGCTTGACGCCTCGTTCAAACTTCAACTGCCGCTACTACTGCTGCTGCTGCCGCTGCTGCTGCTCTCTCGCGAAAACAGCAGCAGTAGCTCTCGAGAACTAAAGAGAATTTTACGCTATCCCAATTTTTCCAGATCGGACAATGAGCTCTTGCTAAAAGAGGCTCTTGTCGAGAAGTAGACGCTTTAGTTGCGAGGGACGTGTGTAATGTTGACCAGACGCTGTTTAAAATTAATAAAGTAAGTTTTAGCTCAAGGAGATACGGATAACACTCAGCTGGGATAATAAGAACAGCTGATAAAACGTCGGGCATAATCCAACGTTTGCTCGAGATATAAATTAAGCGTATAAAGAGGAATACCAGAGATTCTCGCAGACGCGATCGAATTGCCGAGAACAAAAGATGGTCTGGTCACCCGCCAAAACGACGACTGGTTGCTTCAGGACTCCGACGGTCTCGTCCTGTGATTCAACGTTCCTGACCTTCCTGACACTGCTCTCTCAGTATCTAAGCCACTCTTACGATGACAAGTTCACCAAAGGAGCTGATGATGCAGAGGAGTATGATTTCATCGTTGTTGGTGCTGGAAGCGCGGGGTGTGTCGTTGCCAATCGTCTGAGTGAGATCGAGGAATGGAAGGTATGCTATGACAGGTAACGATTCAAGATTGGAGGGATTTAATCGTGATGATGTTCTGAATTGTAGGTTCTTTTGTTGGAAGCCGGAGACGAAGAGCCACTGGTTGCCAACGTACCAGGTCTTACCGGGATTCTTCACGGTAGCAGCATCGACTACGACTACGAAACTCAACCGGAGAACGTAAATGGTGCGACAGTTAAGAATAGGACGCTATACTATGGAAGAGGTAAGGTCATGGGAGGCTCGAGCACCATCAACGGTATGATGTATGTCCGAGGTAGCAGACAGGACTACGACGATTGGGTTGAACTTGGAAACATCGGCTGGAGTTACGATGAAATCCTACCGTATTTTAAGAAGTCAGAGGACATGAAAAACTTGAAAGTTCTCAGGAAGAACCCTGATTATCACTCCACTGGTGGTTACCTGACGGTTGAAGAGTACCAACATGCAGATGTTAACTCACGAGCCATCGACGAGGCCTGGAAGGAATTAGGACTTGAAGAGATCGATTATAACACCGACAATCAAATCGGGACCTCGAGAATTCAGATGACCAAAATCCATGGGGCAAGACAGAGCACCAACAGTGCTTTCATCAGACCCATCCGTGGTAGAAGATCAAATCTCGGTATCAGGTAAGATTAGTTCACCATTTCATTCGTCATCAGCAACCACAATTTTTAACACTTATCTATTAGGTCTCGAGCTCGAGCGACAAAGATCATCATCGATGAGAACTCGAAGAAAGCTATTGGCGTTGAATACATAGATGAGAGAACGAACGCCGCCAAACGAGTTTTCGCGAGTAAGGAGGTAATCGTGTCAGCCGGGGTCATCGATTCGCCGAAGCTACTGATGCTGTCGGGAGTCGGGCCGGCTCGTGATCTCGAGGAGGCTGGTATTCCGGTGGTCAAAGACTTGCCTGTAGGCAAGAACCTGCACGACCACGTGGCCGTCGCGCCTATCCTAGTCAGCGTGAAGAATCAAGCGGCAGCTGTTTCAGCGGTAAGATTACAGTTACTGATTACTGTTAAAAACTGTTAAAAATTTTTATACTGATAAAAATTGTTAAAAATTTTTATATTTGCAATTAGATGAAGAATATTCAGAACGACTTGGCCTTCTGGCTTAGTACTCATGAGGGTCCACTCGCGAGTTTCGGTATGGCCGACAACATGGCTTTCCTACAAACATCTCAGGAGAATCGCACAGGTGTTGGAAATATCCAAGTAAACTTCTTCACTTCGTTGAGCGACTCTCGAGGTAACTACTACTCCCTGATGCCATACAGCCCCGGGTACACGATGTTCGTCATGAACGTTGAGCCCAAGAGTCGGGGTTATCTGAAATTGGATCCCAAGAACCCAGTTGATGGTCAGCCGTTGATATACGTAAATGTACTGAAAGATCGCAGGGATGTCGATGTGCTGGTGGAAGGTGCTTTGAAGGCTTCCAAGATTATTGAGACTGAGGCTTTTAAGGTACAGATAAATTGTCAAATATTCTTTGTATTCCATAACAAAAGAAAAAGAATTTAGAATTTAGAAATATTTTGTCTAGAACAACGGTTTCACCGCTACCTGGACACCGATACCAGAATGCAAGGATTTCGATCAGGGCACGGCTAGTTGGTACGAGTGTCTGGCTCTGAATCAGCCGATAACGGTATCCCACGCGGTTGGAACCTGCAAGATGGGACCGAGAGACGATCCTCACGCTGTCGTCGACAACGAACTTCGAGTCTACGATATCGAAGGTCTGAGGGTCGTCGACGCAGCCATCATGCCACAAGTGACGAGGGGCAACACCAACGCCCCGACCATCATGATCGCCGAGAAGGCCTCTGATATGATCAAGAAGAATTATCAAAAATGATTCAACCTTTGTGAGATATTTTACGAATAAAAAATCCATCAAACACAATACCAATTCTCCAGCGATTGCTCAGCAAAAGTGACAAAAGTCGTCGAGGGGGGAAAAAAAAGAAAAACGGCAGAAACGAAGAACGAATCGCCCTTCACTAAATTACATAACTTTCCTACTTTCACAGATGAATAATAATGAGCGCGCTCTCTCTCGCGTTTCCGGTCTTTTCTTATCGCGCTCGCAGCACTCCTCCCTCATGTACAGAAGATTATACCCTCCTCCCTCAGCTTCGCGTTAATCTCGAGAAATATTTTCCCAGGCTACTGCAGTCGGCTCCGGTTGTATTTCACGCCCGCCACCGCCCGGCGTAACTGTAATCTAATAAGGCGACAAAGCGCAGCGACACAGAGACGAGAAAGAAACAAAAGGAGAGAGAGAGATAGAGCAGCAACGAAGATTATCGAAGAAAGCAATAATTAGAAGAGTGTACTGCACTTTTTCGGGAATTTATGCGGCCAAGTTACAGAATTTACGAGATAATATTCCTATCCTGCTAATTCCCACTGAGTGCCGATACGAGAGAGTTAATTACATTAACCCTCCGGAATTTTACAACGCATATATATCCGTCACACGCACACACAATAGCTCGTCCGGACAAAAACAAGACGAAAGAAGAGAGAGAGAGAGGACGCACAAAGAGCGAGCGCGCGGGCGCGAGAAAAGACGAGAGAGAAAGAAAGACCGATGGTAATTTCGGCTAATGCTTGGCACCGGCTCGCCTCTTGTGTTTTCTTTTAAAGTCACGCTCCGATTATGCGCGCGCGAATTTATCGCGTCGCGTCGCCCAACGCTATATAATACTACGGCGCAAATTAAATTGGCTACTCGCGCGCGATTTTTCCCTACGTGTGTGTGTGTGTGTGTGTGTATGGAATATAAGGAAAATACAGTAGAGCTTTCTAGATAAGTGGATCGGTTTCGCTTGGTATTTACGGCTACGCTCTGCTCTCGATGTTTTCCCGAACTTTGAGAGATGCCTGATTTACGGGGCTGAAAATATATATACACACACACATACAGATATACACGTCGAGGCTAATTTTTTTTTTTTTTTTTTTCGAAACGTATGCACGATAAATTCAGTAGCGCGCGGTCTGCGAAATGTTTTAATCGAGTATCGGCTAACCCATTCCCAGTGTGTACGTGTGTGTATATATATACACAGAAGACGCTTAAATCGGGTTAGAGGCGGAGAGAGAGAGAGAGAACGGATCGATTCGACGCTCGCGAAAATAGACCTTAAATCGAGCCGAAGTTGCTGCCGAGCGTGGATTATAATGGACGATGGCATCACGTGCTCTTTGGTGTTTCAATTTGAAAAATTTCGGTCGCAACTATCTGGAAAATTCCAATTCCCTTGCGAAGCCTTCGATCGGAATACATGTATGTCATATATATTCTCTTCGTCGGGGAAGTGTATATGTGGGTGATGTGTATAGAAGAGCGAAAGGGTTGCGATCTCTTCATATTCGCCGCGTAATATCGAGCGGATAAGCCGCCACATGGCTTTTCGCAGCCCGGCATCACGTATGCACCACCGAGGATGTTCTTCGCGCAAAATTTAATATCGAATATATATTCCCGATGTGCTTTATTGCCACGGCTATAGACTGACGGTATTGCAAGTGTCTTTTTTCTTTTAACCTGGATAGACATGACCGGTGATTTTCTTATATCCTCTACAGCTATGATAATTATCTAAGCTAATTTTGAGTTTACGCTAGCACAAAAGACCAGAAATGTACCACTAGCTTTCTAAATTAAAAAAAAATACAAAGAAACAAAAAAAAAATCTCAAAAATCATGCAAACCACAGTACTGAAATCACGAGCTTACGCGAACACCTCAGCCCCACACCTGTGTACCCGCAATCACCGTCATCATCTACATCCAAGTCTCTGCGGGAGGAGGTGGAGGAGGGCTGTTATTAAAGCGTGTAGTTTCCGGTCCGGAAGAGCAAACATCGATCGCTCGGGGAGTCCAATGACTTCGTCCTCCGAGAGGAGAGAGAGAGGTGGCGCGGCGCCGGCATCGATCCATCCCGCGAACGCTCAAGTGCACGCATGCGGCGCTCGACTCCGGAATAAGGCGCCGCTTGAATTGCGCGGGGACCCGATGAAGCGCGAGAACCAGCAGCGGCCCCTGAGAAATGATCGCGCGTCGCGCTTTCCCGAGTTTCGAGCTGGATTTTTTGCTGACGGTCGGGCAAATGATTATTCGGTTGAGAGATGATTTGGAAACATTTTTAGTGTTTCATTGAGGACAGTTTTGCGTCTTTTATTATCATTTACGCGCTATCAGAAGTTAGAACTGCAAACATTATAATTTTAAATAACTGTCGTGTTATTTGCGCGCTTTTATTGGCGGGTAATTACTTTGTATTTCAAGAGGCTTTACATCATTCTGTGAAATTTATTTTAGGTTTTTGTACCTGCGACAGTTAATCTTTACGAGTACAATAAATTAAATCTACGATTTTTTCAAAAAATCAGTAAAGTTAACAAACATTCAATATCGTACTATTCTCAACAAAACCTATAAATTTTAATCCCCGCAAAAATCTGTCAACAGCTTTCCCTCAAAAAACGCAAACTATATACTCGCTTCCACGAAGCACTTGACCATCGCACACCGATATTTGCAGCCGTCCTCCCATCCTGTTTGCCCTCTTTCTCTCTCTCTCTCTCTCTTCCAGCAGCAATTCACGCAAAGCCATAATGAAAGTATACCGGGAGCAAACAGCCGCAACGTCAACGTCTCAAGCGAACACGTCGCTTCTTTTTTGGCTCGCGATCGCGTTCGCGTGCCGCGGCGTTGACGGGCGCGCGGAAAGCCTCGTTGAAGAGAGCGAGAGAGAGAAAAGTCTCGAGAAAGCCGGAAATAATAATAATTCCGAAGCCCGACGCTGTTTGAAAGTTGCGGGCACGCTTCGCGTGCGAGCCGATTTCAATGCTGCTGTAGGTGAGATTTATATTAGTCCGGAAGTCGCTGTATTATTTTGCCGTTTTCTTTGGAGTGGCAGGTGTTGCTTTGAATTAGGCTCTTGTGTGTTACTACAATACATTGTAAGTGAACGACGATGACGAGGAGTATATTGAAAAAAAAGAAAGAAAAAAAAAACAATCGAGGGTATAAGTAACAAATGATGGGGAGGTGGATAGAGAAAATGGCTCGTGGAATAAAAGAAAAAGAAAGCAGAGCTTCTTCAGACGGACGGACGCGGACAGCTGGACGTATACGGTCTGGAGCTCCCGCGGCATTATTGCTTCCACGAAGATTGGTGGCCCTGCGTCCCGACGTATCGTGGAAATATTACATTTCGCAAAAAAAAAAAAAAAAAAGAGCAGCGCGGTGCGACGAAGGAGAAATTGCGGAGAGGAATTGGACGACGACGCGCGACGATGAAATAAAAGGCAGTGAGTTGCTTGTCGATCGCTTGATATGTAAGCGAGGATACCGGCAAGATTAATAGCAATACCGCGTCTACTATTTCTACTCTCGGAGTATTTTTCGAATATACTTTTGATAAATTTCACGGGCATACTTCGCTCTCCCAAGAAGAGTTCTACCAAGTGTAATATGCGCTGCTACGAGAAGTTGAAGCAAGATGAATTTTTCTATTTCATATTCCGTAATACACTGCGGCACCTCTGCGAAATGGAGTTGCCTGATATTTTTATTGCCTTTGTTGCGGCAACGTAAATTTACGAGCTCGTATACAGCGTATGCTAATGTTTGCAGAGCCACACACTTATACGCAGCAGCAGCAGCCATTTAATTATCACTTAAATCTCCGCAATATAAATCATCACAAATACCTTGATAACGCGATATACAGTATTATTTAGTGAGACCTATGTGAGTAATGCGTAGATCAGAACGCGGTGCTGTATATCTTCTGGATTAAGCCACAACTATATATACTCGCTAACGCACACTACTGCAGGAGAAAAAGAGAAAAAAGAGGATTACAAAAAATTTCATTTCAGTCTGTGTCCTATACATGGACTGTTAACTCTCGGCGTAAACCAGAAGGCCCTAACTCGGACAGAAATAAAATCACAAGAGCTGCCGCCGCAGCCGCGAAAGTGCGTGACGTCATTCGCTCTATTTTCGCTCTCGCGCGTCTATTAGCCGATCGAGGGCTTGAATTAGACGAGAGATTTTTCGTTGAGATTTTATCGCTGGTTTTAACGACCGATTGATCGGTCGAGGGCCTGTATGTATATCGCCTTCGTCGTCGTCTTCTTCTCCTTCTTAATTCTTGATGGCGGTGGAATCTCGAATGGAATTATACGGGAAGAGGGAAATTTCAGGGAGCCGAAAATAATTACGAGAGTATGCGAGGTTGGGATATTGCTGTGGAATTAGCCGATCTGAGGATTCTGGAATCATACGTTATCTTTTGTGTATTTTTGATTACTTTTTTAAGGATTTGTTAGATAATTATTGTTTCGGTAAAAATTGATATTTATTATTTTTAATAATAGATTGATAAAACATATTTACTAATGGTTACATACATCAAAATTTCCCTCGAATTTTCCATTAGCCATCTCCGATATCGTGTTCTATAATCCTGTCTTTAAATTCAATACTCATATTATGTATGCACAAATATTTCTAATACGATCAAATGTACATTTCACATTTGATAACACACGAGCTAAAAATTATACTATTATAATAAATCCTGTTCCAGGAGGAAGCAAAAAAATAAATAAATAAATAAAAATACTAAACGCACTATAAGCGAGACGGACAGGCGCAAAATAAATGCCGTCGCGTTCGATCCGTGCAGAGGAATTTAATTTATTCGAATGCACAGCAGCAGCGTATGTGCAACGCGGCTGCAGCTGGTATGCGCTCGGCAGAAATAAATTAAATTCCTCCGGACCGTCCACTCGTTACATTTCTTCGTTAAATTTGACGAGAGCGCCGATCGATCCATCGATCGCTACAGTCATCTAATCATCGCTCTATAATCAGGTTTCACATACGCGGAAATTGGCTTCATTCCCGATGTTCGGGAAGTAATGCCATTGTCATTCGTAAAAATACCGGTGAAAGCGAATTCTTCGGTTTTACATCGGAAGTCGAGCAGACTTTCCGAGAAATGTAATTTTGATAACCTGTTTTAACACGTGTACACGTGGATTTTTTCGTGATAACAGACTCGACCCTATGCGCCACTTATCTCAGTCCAAAACTATCAAGTTTTACGGCTACTATATGGCTCGACAATACTACGACTGATTTCGCATGCTCGCACACCATCAGGATGGCGGTTCCTTTTTCTCCGTGCGTAGCCTGTTTTTGTCAGCGATGATATATAAATCGCGCTCTATACACCGCGAAATTGCTCGATTTCTCAAGGTCGAGACTTCTTAGTCGCGTGTCATGTGGCGTAAAATTGAAAACCTCAGTTACCCGGTAAAAATAAATCTACAGCGGGCTCTCTTGATTAGCTTAATCAAACGACTCTACTCTCGAAAAACGGAAATTTCTATCGACTCTCAACCAGCCAAGAATTTATCCCAAATATATTCGTGCCGAACACACAGGCTTGAAACGTATTACCAGCTCCTTCTCTCTGACCCTCTAAATTTTCACAACCCCCTTTCTTAACGCTCTCTCACAATTCGTCCAATAAATCGCGCAGCCGAAATTGAAATTTCGGCCCTGCGCCACTTATGAAACTCCCTGTAGAACGCTTCCGTCCCTTCCTCGAGCAGCACCTTAACCCATTAACGTCGAGTCTGGAGCAAGTTTACACGGATAGTTGCGAGCCGCGCTACTGGTCGAATTGCAAAATTGCAAGACGTGGTTTCGTATATACAGACACACAGAGCCAAATTACTCTCCGCGGCTCAAATTACTATCTTGCTGGGATTGCCTCTTAATTCGAATAAGTCGCAACGATTTAATTACGCTGTTGTAGAGACCGTATGGCTATACACTCGAATTCAAAATCGAAATTCAAATTTCGAAAGCCACCGCTGCTACGAAACTACATAGAGGGAGAGAGAGTGAGAGACACACTCGTGCAGTACGTCGAGGGGGTATATAGGTACAAGAGCGAATACGAATGGCCTCAGGTGCGCCAGAAATCATCGGCGTGCCGGCATTCATCTTTCCCGGGCCTGGATTTATTCGGCTGCATCGCATATACCTACACAGTCCTATTGAGGCTCGGCTCGAGGACAGGGGGCTGCACAGCCGCTCCGGACATGTGTACGACAAATCCTTCGGGATTATATAGGCAGCTCGCGTGTGTGCACACGCGCCCGATGCCTGAAATATATACGCCGACGAGCCAATCTCGATTGCAGCGTCGTTTGTGCTCTGCTCTATCGAAGCTTTTATATGTACGCTGCACAGATTTTCCCTTTTTTTTTATTATTTCGAAAATTCGTCAAGTATTTTTAGTTCTCGGCTCCGCTGATGCTCATTCGATTAGGCGATCGTTGCTCCCTCTGCGATAATCCATAATGCAGTTGCCGCTGAGAGAGAGAGAGAGGGAGAGAAACGGTTATAAACTCTCGCGTCGATCGCACTGCACTCGAAATCCAATCATGTCCTTGCATAAGCGATATCCTTCTCTGCGCAGAGCTCAAGACGGAATTATCTTCTTCATCTAATAGTCGTCGGGTGTATATATATAAGCGTTGAATATTTATGCTGTGAGCAGTAGTAGTTGGGTATGTATAGGTATATATATCGACAGGTCGCAGCTTTATTATAAGCAAACATCTCGGTAAATAAGCCGAGGTAGCTGCTGCAGGAGGAGCTGCGGGCTTTTTAATTAAAATAGTTGTGCGAGAGTCGTTAAAAAAGTCGTTGCCAGTCGCGAAGCGAGCAATATTGACGGACGCGAACGCGAGGAGGGGACGCGGTAGGAGGAGGAGGAGATCGAGTACATGAAGAGGGCGCAAGAGCGCAGTTTTTAATGGTTCGCTGGGTGAATTTGGAGGATGGTTAAGATTTAACGACCGGCCGGGGCTTATATCACACGAGCGCAAACGCCGAGAGTTCTTCTAAATTGCTAGGAATCTTTTCTTTTTTTTTTGCTGGCAGTATTTTAACCGACAGACTGTTGCGACCTTAAACGCCTTGTGCCGAATCAAAGCAGAGAATTTGAGTGATAAATTACTTCTCTTGTGGGATATTTCCAATCCTGCGCCACCTAGCGGTGAATTCACGTACCCAAATGCTGTGAGACGCTAATTTTCTTCCCAAAGAAAGACACTCATACTATACAGCTTTCAGTGAAAACAAAGGAATTATCGACTACACAAAGCATCAACGAGTTTATCCGGGAAAACCTCAGCGCGACGGGAAGAGCGCAAACAGTCGTGGAGCAGAGAGATAGAGGATAAACAAAGCAAGTCGCGTCCCGCATTTTATCCCATTGTTTTTCCTCGAGCGCGCGCGCACGTGCATGCTTGCGGTGCTATAGAGGCAGCCCGATCGCGTGTCATCCGCGCGTTTTCGTGACGACGACGAGGACGACTCTCGCCGTTTGGGATATTAATTCCATTTGGGCGAAAAGACGGGGGGCTGGCACCCGACGACCTTGGGAACTTCGGGGAATTTTAATTGGATCGAGTTTGCACACCACGGCAGCTTTTTTGCTGATTCGAGTGCGCCTCGCTGTGGCTAATTGGATTTTCGGTTGCCGGATTGTTTTCTGGCCTGTGTGTGTATACGCGATAGTCGAGAGCTACTTATATATATATATACTTGAGGAGAGAGAAAGAGGCAAGAGTTTCGATAGATCTGAATTTCGGATTTGACCTTTTTTGTTGCTGGATACGCACACGAGAGGAGGAATTAACAAGTTTTCTGAGATATATAGTAACAAAAATATAGAGAGCATCTTTAGAAATAACAAGACACTCCAAAAACTTTTATCGCAACGAAATATATCTCGCTTCTAATTAAACTTCATTGAAAATCGCGGCCAACGCAAAGAGAAGAAGAAAAAAAGCCTCTACGAGAGCAGCAGCAGCAGCAGCAAAGCTCAACTAGTCCTCTCGACAGTCCCGCATTCCCCAGAGCGGAAAGAGAGAGAGCAGGCGCAGCAAAAGTGTCTTTGATTTCCGAGAGTAGCCCGACTCTGGTGGCCGGCGGCGCTCATTGCAGGTATACGCAATTAATTTCGGCGGCCCGCGGGGAATGCAAATACTCCCCCGCTCTCGCGTAATTCGCAAGTGCCGCGGTGTACCGCGCGCATTATGTTCTCCTCTCTCTGTCTGTCTCTCGTGCGCGATTCGTCGCTCGTTATGTGCCTCTTTCGCGAGACTCGAGATTACGGCTGTGTGTGTGTGTGTATAGTTCGAGTGATTCGAGTTAGTCTTTTTTGTGGGGAATCGAGTTGATCGCAACGCAAGTCTCTGATTAAGTAGATACATGACGAGTGTGGTCAGACATTACCAAAATGTAATTTTGCATATTATGTTTCAAATAAACGCCTGACTTACTTACTAAAATAATAGTAGTTATAAAATTACTCTCGGCAATAACCAGCTCTTTTACAAGCGCCTCTCAACAACTAGATTCAGAGCACAACCTCGTCGACTAATTCGCCGGTGTCGATTGGCCCGAGAGCCATAACTCGCGGGGGGGGGGAGAAGCTCGACGGTGTGGCACGTGTGTGGCACACGTGTGCGCCGGTCGGCCGATCGTTTCCCGAGAAACGTTGCCGCGAGCACTTCATTCCGCCGAAGGTTATTTTGCATGCGCGAACATCTGGCGCCTCCTCCAGAGCCGCTCTATACGTATGTATATATAGCTTGGATAAAGTTCTTCGTATAGTATAGGTATAGTTCGCCGTACGAGTTTTCAAGAGTGTTTATAGAAAGAAATTCTTTTTTAGTCTGAGAAATTAGAAGCACTTCTCACGTTTCATAAGAACAAATCGACCGATTGAATATGGCGAACGTAATATGAAAATTTCACCTCGAGAGTTTCGATCATCCAGCACGAGCAGGAATGTAAACCAAGCCGCATTAGACTTGCAATCGCTTGTTTTAACTTTCAAATCGAGAATATCGCGATTAATACTGTCTCTCTCTCTCTCTCACTCCCTCTCTTCAAGCTGCGCTTGCATAAGCCGCTTTATTTTCGGCGACTGGCTAAATCGAGACCGATGACGAGTGCCTATCGGAACTCGAGCCGTGAGGAGGTATAAGATTGGTCACTACTTCACTGGTAGTCTCCGGAAGGAGAATACACAAGTGAAATCCCCCTAAAAGGAATTCACCGCGCCGGGAGACGAATGGCAGGAATAAAGCAAGCTCGTTGACGCCCTGCATAACAGACTTGGCACGCGCACAGCCGATAAATATCGTCGCTGTTTGTCACCGACTTGCGAGATGAATCTTTACAAACGGAGAAGGAGTGCGTTAACGAGTTCGAAGATATAAGGATGGATGTATACTCTAATTAATCGTGCGATATGTATATTATATATTTCTATCATTTTTCTCATCTCAAGGAGAGCTTAATCTGAATTTTATTTTTCCAGGGGATAACACGAGCGCGTCGCGCTGGTTCTGTGCCAGCAACTATTACCGACGATGTAACTACGAGTAGAGCGCAAAACGGGCCAGATGTGCCTCCGAATATTCAACCCGTTCCCCTGCGACCGTCTACATTACAGCTGTACGTATTTATTGGAACTGCTTTCTTTGATCGCTGTAATGATCGTGCGATTTCGTATCTCACATTCGTTTGCTGCTATTTCAAAGATTTTTACAAAGGGACCATGTTGTACACATTCATCAAGGATGATCAAAAGCTTCTCTCTCTCCGACCCACTTTCTAGGATCTCTCTGCGAAACTTAATTTGTGTTACGCCTGTAATGCCCGAAAGTTTCTCGCGGCTGTTATTGCCCGCAATTGCAGTTTCTGACGAAACTCGGACAGTATACCCCTCTCGGCAATCTTCGGAGAGAAAATCCTCGTATTTTCCCGAAATCCCCTTGGAAAATTGCGCTACTTTTTGATCCCCACATTCTCGTCTCAACAACTCGAGCGTATAAAAGAGAAAAAAGAACTCGAGGAAACCGGTAAGATTTCCCGAAGGCGTTCCTATGAGTTCAGAGAGAGAGAGAGAGAGAGAGAGAGAGACGGAGAGAGGGAGCATCTCAAGCCCGCGTCACGTCAGTCGCATCAGTTTTCAAATTAGAAGCTGCAGAGCAGCAGTAGCGCCTCTCCGCAGTAGCAGAGAGGCAGCATCAATCGGCCAGTGCACCCGCATTGCCGGTAAGGGGCGACAAGCCCATTCGGGTCATTTCTATCGGAGGCTGATGCTGCTGGTAGTAGTAGTAGTAATAGTAGTAGTAGGCCAGCCTCGTCGTCTGTTCGGACAGCGGAAACGCGCCGGGGCCAGATTAGAAGTCGGCAATCAAGCCCATTATACACTCGGCTGAGTCGCTGACCCGGCGTTACTACTCCCTCTCTGAGACCGTAGCTGCTGATTTTTCTTTTTTTTTTAGAAGGTCGACGACCGATTTTGTTTCAATAATTCAAGGGTAGTGGATGATGAAAGAAAAAGCTCTGCACTTCCCTCCCCCATATTTACATCATAAACCGCGTGTTTACCAGTAGAGAGAGCTTTGAGCTTGCGCTGCGAGGGATATTCGCCCTCCCCCGCAATATGCGGCATCAGATACCGAGTTTGCCTAACCCGGGAAATGCACACGTCCCTAAAGAAAAGCCCGGCGCGCGATTAGGGTCACCGTGGGATCTTTCGAGTTTCTAGCTAAGCCTCCTTCCCGCGGCCTTTTTTTATATTCCGCACTCGTGCCCGGCCTGCTTATTATCTTCGAAACTTGAACGCGCTCGACAACAATCGGATCTCATGTTGCACAGTAGACGCCTAGAAAATATAACACGCAGTAGAGAAATTTTTAAAACTAGAGCTTATTAACAAGCAACTAATCTGCCTCGCTCGAGACAAAAAGCTAGAGAGAGAGAGAGAGAGAGAGAGAGAAAAAGAAAGAAAGGCAGCGAGAGAAAGAGAGAGAGAAATAAGACACAGCGAACTCGAGTCCTCGCGGGAGGTACCGGGCTTCTTAGCTCGAGAGAAGACGATGACGACGAGCGAAAAGAAGAACGGAGGGAGCGGCGAGTGGCAGATTACGCTTGCCTGGCCTCTGGAGGATCATCAAATTAGCGGGAGAGTGTGTCTTTGAGGCCGCGCTGCTGCTGCCTGACATACCTCTCTCTCTCCCTCGTTTTATACTCCACTGGCTCTCGTGCTTTCTCTCTCTATCTGCGAAATTACGCCTGCGCGAGCCCTTTGCACACCGAGTATCTCTCTCTCTCTCTCGCTCTCTCTCTTGGAGCTTCGAAGAGGTACTCGTCACATCCGGGCCACGTGTGCTGTTTGGCGCTTTTTTCCTTCTCGCGCTTTGGCATAATGAAGATGATAATGCTTCGGAAAGAACTCTGTTTTTGAGGGTAATCAATAGGCTTGAAGGTTTATTGCTTGATGATTTAATATTTTTCTTATTAAAAACGCAGTACATTGTACTTAAATTCTCTGCCAGTCTTGCTTAATCATGTCGCTGCCTTTTTCTGCGATCATGATGATCGGTGCATTGGGGTTGCCTCTAATGATGACAGGCATAATGGAGCCGTCCATGACTCGGAGACCTGATATGCCGCGAACTCTCAGTCGTGGATCGACCACTGAATCAGGATCGTTGTCCGGACCCATCTTACAGCTGCCCACTAGGTGGTAGATTACAGTAGTGTGTTTTCTGGCGTAGCACTCATAGTATTGGTAAGTGTCGAACGGTAAATGATCGCACTCTGGCGCTGGAGTCTTCGTTAAGGTGTAACCCATTTGTCTGAACACTTCGGTGTTGAGTAATTGGTTGGATATCTGGACACCCTCGATCAACGCCCGCAAATCCCTCTCGTCAATCAGGTGATTCGCGTATATCCTCGGCTCGTTCCAAACTGGGTTCACAAGATCCAGTTTGATGAATCCTCTGCTCTTGGGAGCTATCAGCTGAGGCGAAAAGGTGAAGCCATTGTAGTACGGCAGGGAGATGTACCTGGTCTCAGTGAAGCTGGTCTTGCCGTTATCCATGAACTTGACGAAGTTGATCTTGATATCCGGCACGGGTCGTGGGTCCGTTTCCTGAGACGTCCGGTAGAACGCGATGTTATCCAGGAAGTTAACATTGGTCATAGCACCGCGGTGACTGCTTAACCAGTGTGTCACATCGTTCTGCATTTCCTCGATGCTGGTGACGTAGGATGAGCTGTTGGAGAGTTTTACTGAGATCGGACCCATACCTACGTGGTTCTGCACGTTGTGACCGACAGATAGGACTTGTATGATTGGAATACCGGCCTCCACAAGATCTTGATAAGGCCCAATACCAGAAAGCATAAGCAGTTTTGGAGAAGCAATCGAACCGGCTGATAGAATGACTTCCTTTCTTGCGTAAACTCTCTTCAAGTTACTAGATTTGTCCACGTACTCTACGCCAACAGTCTGTCTCGTATTAGGATCAATGAGAACTTTGATCACTCGAGAATTCACTCTGATATGAAGGTTCTGTCTCTGGCCTAAAATCGTCGTAAAAAATAAGCAAAAAATTTCAGGTAAATTCATTATAATGATTACAATAAAAACGTTACCACGAATCGGTCGTATGAAAGCGCCATTGGTACTCTGTCTGGCCCCATCGATTTTAGTGTACTGCATTCTCGCCGTTCCAATGGACTCGCCTGTGTTGTAGTCGATCTCTGGATAGCCAAGCTCCTGCCACGCCTCCAGAAGAGCCCTTTCATTCTCATCGTAATAAATCTGTCCTTCAACCGTCAGATAACCTCCTCTGCCGTGATATCCAGGATTTTGCTGCAGAACCTGATCTCAATCAACGCTCGCGTTAGTCTTTTCACAAAAATTCAAAGATAGTAAGATTACCTCTTCATCTCTTTGATCCTCTGATTTCAGAAAGTAGGGTAGAACCTCGTTCCAACTCCAGCCATTGTTTCCTAGTGCCGCCCAGTCGTCAAAGTCGTACTTGCTGCCGCGCACGTAAAGCATTACGTTCATCGAACTCGTTCCACCCATCATTTTACCATTGTAGAATTCGCACTGTCTATTTGGCTCAGACTGACACGACATCGGTTCTGGTTGGGACTTGTACGCGTAGTCCACACTGCTCTTCTGCAGTAGAGACAGCAGTCCGGGTATCTCTGTGATCCCTGGAGCTTCATCGCCGGCTTCTAGTAGCAACACCTACGTTTTGTTTCTTTTTTAGTTTGCTTTTTCGTAAAACTAGGTATACTTGAACCTTACTTTCCAATCGTAGATTTCACTTAGCCGATTGGCAACGACACAACCGGCACTTCCAGCTCCAACTACAATGAAATCGAACTCCTCGTACTGCTCGTACTCTGACTGCTCATTGGCTCCTCCTAGTTGGTTATCAGCCGAATTGCCCAGATATGTTGTTAAGTAGGCCAGGAACGTCAGCATCGAGGCTGTGCATGGCGTGTGCGATGCGTTGAACGGCGTGCAGATTGCTGTATTTCCGCCGACCGTCCATACCATTTCGTTATTGATGTATGTAATTTGAGTGATCGATCGAACGTAACTGAGAACGATTAAAGTTGCTTTGCTTTTGACAAGTGTTTCACTGGTTGCGAAATTTTACGTTCAGCACTTCTTCTTTTGCAACTGGAGAACTTGTATTACTTATTGCTTAATTCTTTAAATATTTTGATGATTGTTTGTGTTGTGCCATTGCTGCTGTATAATATCTGATGTAATTTTTGAACTAATTTTGTGTGCTTAAATGATATGCAGGCATTTAAAAATAAGTAAACCAATCCTCTTTAATCATATCGCTTCCCTTTTCAGCAATCATTACGGTTGGTGCATACGTGTTTCCCCTGGTAACAACGGGCATTATGGACGCATCGATCACTCTCAGACCACTTAATCCATGAACACGTAGTCTGGGGTCAACCACCGACCAGCTGTCACTTCTGGGACCCATTTTACACGTACCAACGATATGGTGAAGGGGCGAAGAATAACTTTGTACAAAACATCGGTAATACTCGAATGTGTCGAATTCGATTCCGTCGCATTTCGGTGCTGGAGTTTTTTTTAACAAAAAACCAGCCCTTCTAAAGGCTTCAGTCTCTGAGAACTTCCTAGATATTCTCACACCTTCGACAAGAGCTTCGAAGTCTCCAGGATGCGTTAAAAGATTGGCGTATATCAGTGGTTGATTATGTACCGGATCAGTTCTATTGAGTTTAATAATACCGCGACTTTTGGGTGCTATAAACTGTGTGTGCATCACAAAGCTATTGTAATGCGGAGATAATTTATAGCGACTATCACTGAAGTCTGATGATCCGTCATCGAGGAAGGTCACAAAATTAACTTTTATATCCGGAACGTCAGGGTGCTTCTCGTGGGAAGTCCGAAAGAAAGTTATAACATCCAGGTTATTCTGTTTCTTCAGCAATCCTCTACGAAAGTTGAGCCAGCGAATTACTTCTCTTCGTATTTTTTTAAGTGGTATGGGCTTAGATGAAGCTTTTGTTAAATGAACAAAGTATGGATCCACAGACACATGATTCTGGAGGTTGTAACCTACTGGCAAGTCTGCTACTATATCGATACCTAGATCTAGTAGGTCAGTAGCAGGACCGATTCCCGATAACATTAGTAGTTTTGGTGATGCTATACTACCAGCAGATACGACCACTTCCTTATTAGCATAGACTCGCTTCGTGAGTTTCTGCTTTTCATCTATAAATTCTACTCCAATCGCTCGATTCGTGCGTCGATCAATGAGAATCTTTGTAACTTCGGCGTTTGAACGAACAGTTAAGTTTGGTCTTTTCCTTCGAATGGGATGTATGTAAGCACTATTTGTACTCTGACGACCACCGTTAATTGTCGTGTATTGCATTCTGGCAACTCCAATTTGTCTGCCGGAGTTGTAGTCAATCTCTTGAAGACCCAATTCTCTGTAAGCTTTTAAAATACTTCGGGAGTCGCTGTCGTAATCTGCCGTTTCCACAGTTAGATAGCCACCAGTTCCGTGATTTGTACAGTTGTACCCCACAATCTATAACAAATATTGATTTATTATTAAGATAAAATAACTGAATTAAAAATAACTCACTTCTGGATTTCGAAAGTCCTCCAGTTTTTTGAAGTACGGTAAAACATCTTGCCAACTCCATCCTGGATTGCCAAGGTTCGCCCAATTATCGAAATCAAATTTGTTTCCCCGAACGAAAAGCATACTGTTGATGACACTTGAACCACCCATGACCTTTCCACTCGACCAGTGACAAGATCCGCCTTCACTGCCACTACAGACAAAAGTCAATGCTACTTTTTATGAGCATCGGAATCAATCCGGGTATGTTTGAAATTATCGGTTGTTCATCTCCTTTTTCTAATAGCAGCACCTATAATTTTTATCAATCCCATCATAGCAAACGAATATTGAATTTCTGCTAAGTTTACCTTCCAATGAGATACTTTGCTGAGACGATTTGCAACGACGCAACCTGCAGTGCCACCGCCTACGACGATAAAATCGTATTCGATATCACGAGAATTTTCGTTCGAATTTCCACTTTGCTTTTTTGGGTAATTTGCGTCGTTTGAATGACCTAAGATTTGCGTAACGAAAGTGATGAACGTCAGCATAGTCGAATTGCAAGGTGAAGAGGATGAGTTCAAAGAACAAATGGCCTCATTATTAGCTATTGTCCACGTCATTTTGTTTTAGAACTACTTTTCTTTAAGTTAAAAAGTACACTGGAAACGCGACAAGTATCGTCGTTTAAATATATATGGTTGGAATGTATTGTAGGATCGGTGAGATATGGCATGACTTTTGTTATGAAATTGTTTGCATAATCTCACGTTTTTTAAGTATAATCCGCCGCGTCATTTACGATTACTTATTAGCATACATTCTGCTCCGATTAAGTCTTGTACTGTTTACTAGAAGAGATATAAGACCAGGAATATGGGTTACCAAAGGCTCCCCGTTACCTATTACCAAGAGCAATCTCTACAAAATTATTATTTTATCTTTGGCTACCTTGATTCAACTATCGTTACCTTCCAATCGCCAAATTCACTCAAGCGATTAACAATGACGCAACTGGCACTCCCAGTACCTACGATCACAAAATCAAACGTGTCCCTCCTCCAACCAGCATCAAGTCTACCATCGTCAGGTGATCTACCCAAAACGTATGTTGCAAGCGTTAGGAACGTCAGCGTAGACGAGTAGCACGGCGAAACGGAAGATTTCGGCGTGCAAACCGCTGTGTTGTTGCCGATCGACCAGGTCATGTTTTTTCTTTATTCTCGAAGCAGAGGAAGAAACTCGCGCGAGAGACACGTTTTGCGCATTTGTTGCGGCACAGCTTGAGGCAAAAGACGAATGACGCGCAGGAGCCTTGTATTATCGAGGTGTTGCGTAAGCTCACGTTTTCTGGCGCTTCAAATGTTGGAAGAAAAGTTTTCGAGAATTATAAATAATTTTTGAAAGAAAGAAAATTAAAAAACGTTCAGAAAACTTCTTTGCATATATAGAGATGCTCAGTCATGTAAATGTAATTTTTCACGTGCGGCTATAATATTTGAAATTAATTAGTTATAAGCTTTCTTTAACCTTTTATCACTGTCTACGTGAAGAAACTATTTTCAAACTTGGGAAAAAATAGTAATATACAACTGTGCATTGTTTGAATTGAAATAAAAAATCGTATAAAATAAATAAAAACTTAAAATCAAAAATTTTTATTTAGCATCTAATTCTAAGATGGTACAATCTTTACTAAAAAATTCTCATAAATACAAATGATAAAGTACAGCGGGTAACGGATAATTAAATGCAGCGTGTCATGTGATACTTCAATTCGTCTAAAGCAATTTATTTAAATAATGTTAATAACTGAACTCTTCTTGATAGTCTTGCTTGATGAAGTCGCTGCCTCTTTCGGCAATCATGACTGTTGGTGCGTTTGTATTACCTCGAGTGATTTCAGGGAAGACCGATGCGTCGATAACTCTCAAACCATAAATTCCCTTGACCTTCAAAGTCGGATCGACGACTGCGTCGGGGTCGCTGTCCGGACCCATCTTGCAGGTGCCCACGAAATGGTAGATGATGCCGGTGTACTGCTTGGCTAGACATTCGTAGTACTCGAAGCTCTCATACTCAAGGTGGTCGCACAGAGGTGCATAACCTTTGGAGGTTGTGAATCCGGCGCTGCGGAAAGCGTGGGTTTCAGTCAGCTGCTTGGTGAGACGAGCGCCCTCTGCAACAGCTCTGATGTCCTCTGGATTGGAGAAGTAATTGGGGTAAATAAGGGGCTGGTTATCGGTTGGATTCGAGCTGTCAAGGGTCAGGTAGCCTCGACTCTTGGGTGCCAGGTAGAGGGTCGTCAGCATGAAGCCGTCGTAGTAGGGCAGTAAGACGCGCTTGGACTTGGTTTCCTCATCGTATTTGAACTTGATATAGCCAACCTGGATGTCTGGAACATCGTCAAGGGGTTCATAGGACGTCTTGAGGAAGGCAACATTGTCCATGAAACCGTTGACGGACATAGGTCCATCGTGGTTGTCGAGCCAGTAAACGACATCAGATTGCATGTTCTTGAGACTGAAGGGTTCGGTTTCATTGCTCGTGCTTACGGTAATCGGGGTGATGGAGAAATGATTGTGCAGATTGCGACCTACTGGCAGGTCAACGATGACATCGATGTTGGACTTGGCGAGTTCTTCGGCTGGACCGACACCAGACAACATAAGCAGCTTGGGCGTATCGATACTGCCGGCAGAGAGGATGACTTCCTTGGAGGCGTAAGCAGTTTTCAGAGTACCGGACTTGGTGCGGTACTCGACACCGGTGGCGCGCTTAGTCTCCGGATCGATGATGACCTTGGTAGCTCTCGAGTTGGGACGGACCACGAGGTTCGTGCGCTTACCACGAATTGGACGAATGAAAGCACCATTCGAGCTCTGACGCGAGCCTCGAATGGTGGCGTACTGCATGCGCGAGGTGCCAAGGTTGTTACCGGAGTTGTAGTCAATCTCTCTAAGACCGACTTCCTTCCATCCTTCTAAGATCACCCTTGCATTCGGGTCGAAGGTTTCAGCACCTTCGATTGTCTGGTAGCCGCCGGTACCATGGAAGTGAGGATAGGCCCGCAATACCTGTACGAAGATTTTATTAATTTTTGTATAACTGATAACAATTTAGTTAAGATGAATTTAAAATATAAAATAGCATCAAGTATCATGTTATTTAAAATATACTACTACAAACATAATCGAAAGATAAAATCATTCAAAATAAATTATAAAAAAAAGTTTAATTACATCTTGAACCCTCAAATCCTCGGATTTCTTAAAATACGGCAACACTTCGTTCCAGCTCCAGCCGATATTACCAAGACTAGCCCAGTTGTCGTAGTCCCATCTATTTCCGCGCACAAAGTGCATACTGTAGAGACTACTCGAGCCACCCATGACTTTTCCTCGAGTCCAAGTGCAGGACCGGTTAGGCTGGCTCAGACAAGCTTCCGACTCTGGTTGAGTCTTGTAGTTATAGTCAAGGTCGGTTTGCTTCAGCAGAGTTACCAGACCCGGTACATCGGCGATTATCGGCTCCTCATCTCCGCCTTCCAATAAGAGAACCTAAAAGTTTTTCGATTCCCTCATGAATAAAGTGAATCTCGATCTTTCCATCGAGAGTGAAAAAAATCGAAACGTCCAAAAATCAAATAAAAGTTACATCATCGCCTACCTTCCAGTTTTCGTTCTCAGAAAGCCTGTTGGCGACGACGCAGCCAGCACTACCAGCACCAACGACGATAAAATCGAAATCCTCGGAACCATCGTCGGGGTTTGTCAATTTGAACTTGCTATCGTATGAGAAGCCCAGGTACTGGGTGAGGAGGGCAATGAAGGCCAGCTGGCTGGGACTGCAGGAGCCCGAGGCACATATAGCCCCGTTGTTACCCACCGACCACGCCATCGTTCGCACTTTCTATGTCAGTGCGAAAATCGTCTTCGAAAGTAGCTGAGTTCACTGAAGGGTAAGCTACTTCGGTAGCTTGTTTTATATGCTTGATCAATGTTGCAATTAGCATGCGACAGCGTAGCAGCTGCGAAGTTAGGATGCGCGAGTTGACATGTCACGATGATATTGCTAAAACGTCTTTCTCTCTTTTATTTACTTTCTTAAACATTAAATGTTCTGAGAAATTAGATAGACTTTGCTCAGTTCAGAATGAATTAGATTAATTTTAAGCTTCAGTGGATCAGATTCCTTTCAAATTGGGTATAAGTAATGGCATCTGGTGCTTATACATTAATGGTGATTAGATGTTCAGCTGCCCGAGCAATTTAATTAAAATTATTGCGAATAATGTTATAGCGTTATACACAAAATTTCAAACTGAATAGATTTTGTGATG
This sequence comes from Cecidostiba fungosa, assembly GCA_900474305.1. Classification (NCBI taxonomy): domain Eukaryota; kingdom Metazoa; phylum Arthropoda; class Insecta; order Hymenoptera; family Pteromalidae; genus Cecidostiba; species Cecidostiba fungosa. The sequence goes on along the minus strand of UCOJ01000120.1, from coordinate 128,601 downwards.
CCTTAAGAGATTACTAAAGCAACTTTTTGTTAATAAACAAATACTATTAAAAATTCACGCATGCACACTGAGAGAAGAGTATCTTTGACTCAATTTTAATTTATTAAATATAACCAAATCTTTGTTTGGGTAAATAAATATTTGGTAATAGTTAGCAAATCATATTTGGCTCAACTAACTCTTCTCTCAGTGCATTCACAAGTTTTTTTGGAATCGATTGATGAATAGACAAAAAGTAGAAATTCATGATAGAATATGTCATTTGATAAGGAACGTTGTAGATATTAAGGAGATGTCAAAACCACGCTGATTCATTGTAACTTTCTACCTTTCCTAACCTCAAACACAAACGCATAAATTCCCAGGTTCCCTTCATAATAATTAATATTAGCAAACACTTATACTAATAATAATTATTTAATTACTCATAATTTTGGAAAAAAATGAGAAATACGACGCGAGGTGAAGCTGTCGATGTCATTTTTACCGTTATTTTATAACAATATCAATATAAAATTATTTAGTTATTGAATCAACAGAAATGTTGCGTTCTGAAGTTAGCTACACTATAAAGAATAATTATCAATATCATTTTTGATGATATCTAGTAGATTGTAAGCGAATAATGAAAAATTAAGCGCATCAATCATTGATATTTCTTCGTGCGTAATTACTTGATTAATTCATATATTAAGCTCTGATTAACTGTTTTCCTCCTTGTTGGTTACGCCGAAAATGTTTGTGCATGTAAATCTCTGACTAATTAAAATCCAAATGAAGATTAACTCAATGATTGATATTATGATATTCCCAAAACGTGACGATATTTCCTTATGATAACACGATTATTAATGAGTGGAAAATATTATAGATATTAATACAGTATTACTTTTGTATGGTATGGATCCATCGTCAGACAACCGACAACAAAAACTAAAAACAAATCATTATGCAATCAATTAGTTTGTAAGTTTATTGTTTGTGTGTACTTCCTCAATCTCAGTTATTATCCAAATATTGTTTTTAAAGCAACAAATATTTATACTTCCAGCCTTCATTTGCTCCACTTTGCATCCTATCAAAAGATAATTTTATTCACTAAAGAACAACTTTCGCGATAAAATGTTGACTGTTTGACAGAATCTTCATTTATTACACATACATCAAATTGATTGATAACACCACAAGAAAACAAGAATATATTCGAAAACACGTTGCGTGAACGAATATCAGATAACAACAGCCCATCACGCAATCGATTCATGAACGAAAGGTGCGCTGATCCGATAAGCAAGCGTTTTATTAATAAGCAGATGCAAAGACCATTAAAATGCAGATCACATAGTGACTAAGCAGTCAATTGCAAATCAATCATCTGAAAATTTCCGATTTCGAAAACGGGTTAAGTCCATTTTGGAACCTCGTTGATCGCGAAAGAACAGGTGAGTCGGGTTGTGCCCAAGGGTAACTGCTTCAGTTGCACAAAGTTCAACGACTCGCTGATCGAGCGAACTATCATTGCAAGGTTACATTGAGAAAAAAAATTAGTTGAATACTTCAAGTATTGTTAAATTATTTCATTTTGTCTGTCTGAGATTGTTATAATTTATATCAATGATTTGCAATAGATGTCTTTAATTGATTTTTTTTATTTTAATTATTTTTTCTTACTTTTTAAACTTTATTCGCGTATGAATGAAATTAAACTATAATAGCATACTCGTTTCTTTAATAGTATATTTCGATACAGGTGCGGAAAGTGATTATTTACCTACTCGCTTCGCTCGTGCGAAAAACGACACATGAAGTAAAAATCACCTTACACACCAGTATCGAACCATATTTTATACCACAAGAGCCGAATAATCATACTAAAGTTACGATTTTGAGTTTAGAGTGGTATACAATTATTTTTTCTGGGTCTATTTCACTTTACGATGACAATTAAAATTTTCTTTGAATCAAATTAAAAAAGTTTCAAGTACACTATACACTACACAAAAAAGCATCACATGAACAGATGTTATTCAGTCATAGCAACTGCATCGTCGCAAGCAAGGCGCGAAATTTCATCTATACATAGACCGACAATCAGGAGGAGAATTGCGAACACACGCGATAATGACGAGCCGCGACGGTGATTCCTTTCATTTCATTTCCATATTCGTAACGCGAAATGAGTCTATCCTTTTCTCTGCAAGAGGGAAACGCGATACTTGGACGCCGAGAGACGACTGTGGTTCGCTCGAGATACGAGTTGGTTGAAAAAGGGACGACCGACGAAGAAAAAGGTAAAGCTCGGCCAAACGAGTCTAATAAAGTTGTTTTTCGAATTCGCATACATGCGATTGCACAGCATCGTAAACACTTGGATAAACATACACGATCGTTAACCTTTCTATCTTTAAAAAAAAATAATTGCAGTATAAACTTTAGTTCTATTATTAGAAAAATTCTATTATGCATATAAACATGCGATTAAAAAATGTAATTTTAACACAACTTTATTAAAACAAATAACAAATGTCGGTGTAGCAATTGCATAGGTGTAGTGTCTGCATGTGCCAAACTGTGTATCTGATGAACAAAATAACTGCAGCTTCTTTCTTGCGACCTTTCCTGACTCAACGTCGGGATGCAATAAAATACAGGTTAAAAATTCCCTTTCCTTCTAAATATCATTGTATATAAAATAAAAATAAAAACTAGCAAAACGGCAGAGAAACGCTCCAAACAACGCCATCCTCTCGAAAAAAAAACTCCTGCACCGACCATACACCGCATCCCGGCAAACAAATCGATCATCCTCGCAGTGGCAGTAGCAGGCTCTCCTTGAATTTTTCACTCACCCAGGCGCGAAGCTGCCCTTTCCCCTTCATTCTTGGCCAAAACCCGCCGCGGCACATATACCCACACGCTATAAGCGCATACACGCATGTGTAGGTATTCGCGGATCGGGCAGCCAGTAGCGCCCGGATATTTTTAACTCAAGATACACAAAGCGCGTGAATGTTTTATCGCGCGGCGGGCTGGCCGCGAACTGGGGCAGAAACACAAAGCTTTCTGCGAGCGCCTCTGCACCGTATATTTCAATTTTGCCTTTTCTATATATTATTAATTGACAGTAAGTTCGACTGTCGATAAAAAAAATTTGATTCCGTATTAGATATGCATCAGGCATCTTCGAATCGAGGTCGAGAGTCTGTAGCCGCGTAGGACGTTATTCGCAATGAATCAACCCGTGTGTCTCATTGAAAACGAAAAAGGCACGCAGAAGAGATGATAATAATAAATAATAATAATAATCAAAACCCCTTTGAGAGTCGAGGATGAAAAGGAAAAAGCGTATAGAGCGAAACCGCATATACGCGTCTCTATATCTCTCGTTTCGGGTCTATTTTTAATTGGCCCTTTGCGTCCTGACGCAGCAGCTCCTCTCTTTTTGTGTGTCCCTTCTGCCTTTATTGACGAATACGACGTCGATTTTTCGCGAACGGACAAGCACTTTGACTCGCCTGGATTACCGCTTAGGGACCAAACAATGCCGAGGTCGCTGAAAGGATTGCGCGCGAGCTCTTTTTTTTTACCCCTGCAGTGCGTATACACGATCTCTGAATGCAGTTGTTGGATGGCGGCGTAATTGACCGATGCGCCGCCGCTGCGATGGGCTTTTCATTTTTTTTTCTCCTTTTTTTTTCGTTGTGTCGCGCGAGGTGTTTTAATGAACGCGCGACTATCGACGCTGTCGTTTTTATTTCGCGATTTTTAGAGAATAAAAATTTTCGAATTACTCACGTTGATGCGGTTCGGTTCAATAATAGAGCGTATTGTCAGCTGTGATAACTTACCTGAAACAATAAGAGAAGATTATTATTAAGTTTACGTGCTATACACATACGTGTATCGTCTGCGCTGTAAATCAAGCGGCGCAAATACAAACATCATCGAGAGTCAAGAAAAATTCTCTCCGCAACAACACCATAAAAATGTCGCGAAACGAGCAAGTTCTCATCCTCTCCGAAAAGGGAGAGAGAGGGAATAAAAGCCTCGCAATGAAAACAATAACTTTATATATCCGCGCGAACTTTCGGCTCGCAGCAGCACGTGACCTCCTGCAGCAGCAGTGGCGTATATAAAAAAGACTCGTTGCCCCGGCATTGCGCAACGAACTCGCGGAAGTTTCCGGTGCGTATATATGTATGTATGTGTATGTGTATTTCTTTCCGAGTCTATATTCGTAACGTCGAAGGGTTAGAGTCGGGCAAATATTTGGACTGTTCTGAAGCGGACTTCGCAGAAGTCTTTGGGATTAAGGCGTGTGTGCCTCTTTAATAATACGCAGTATACCGCAGGAGAAATCGACGAGAGGGAATATTCGAAAAATCATCATTGAAGCGCGAGAATAAACGCTGCGAGCACACGCTCGACATTAATCACTTCCTCATAGCGAAAGCTCGTGTGCGCGCGCGCGCCCGCCCTGCCACGTCGTCGTTAACAAGACTCCGATACAGCTGCAGCGGCAAAAAGAAAGCGGCGAAAAACGAGCTGGCGCGGGCAAAAAATATTTAAATCGAGACTCCGCTTCGATTTATCTTCGATCGAGCCTCCGCTGCTACTGCTACTGCTGCTGCTGCATGCAGTACACTTATCGGCCGCGGCAGCATCCATGCGCGAGCCGAGCCAAGCGCGTCAGAAGCGGTGGTCTGGAAATGTTTAATGGTTTCTCGAGTGTTTGGCGAGGGGTAAGAGAGAGCGAGAGAGAGAGAGGATGTGCCTTAGCGTGCATATTTTTAACGGGCTGCTGCCCCTTTTTGCTGGGATGAAATCGAACGACGATTTTCAGTTTGCTGCTGCTGCTGCGGTGTATGTATGCGCGAAGAGGAATTTATATGTAAAAGGAGTTATATTCTGAGCAGCTTTGTAATGATTTTCATTGGTTTTTGTTTGTCGTGTGCAAAGAGACTTATTGATTTATTGATTTTGTCTGCATCTGCTTGAACAATGTGTTGACAAGAATTTTAATAAATCCAAAGGTTTATCGACATTTCGAGAATGATATAGAACTAAATTGATAATTACGAGTTCGTTATTAAGGCAGCACCTCTCTTTCAAAGATATAATGTTGCAAGATATTTATTTCTTACTATAGTTTCAAGAGGAGATAACGAAACTTGTGAACTTCGTTTGACAATAACCGCAGTTTATTCAAGTGTTTCATCACGATGACTTGGTCACCGCAGAACAATACTTGTTCGATAAACTTATCAACTTCTTCGTGTGAGCCATCGGTTTTGGCTTGTGGCTTTTTTACTCGAGTATTTGAGCTACTTGCAGGATACAAAGTTCGTCAACAGAGATAACGGCAAAGAAAATGAGTTTGAATTCGTTGTCGTTGATTGGACATTCCAAGTGATTGGAAGATGCGTATATTTTCTTAACAAGTACATTCAACCTAGCGCTTCTTAGACAACCGTAAAATATTTCAATTACTTATGTAGTATTTAACGAAATTCTGTTGTGAAGTAAACAAACTCGTAAATTTCATCAACAACAGCAACTGTTAGCATTATATTTCTCGTCGAAGCAATAAAATTATACAAGTCACATATCCGAAGGTTCTTATGCTAGAGGCAGGCGACGAAGAACCACTGATCGCGGACGTGCCGGGATTGCAGACCTTTCTGGTAAACTCGAACTTGGATTATGTTTATAAGACTCAGCCGGAAAACGTACGATGCAGGACGGAAACAAACAGATCCTTACAATTGTCAGCCGGAAAAGTTATGGGCGGTACGAGCTCGATAAACGGCCAGTGGTACATTCGAGGCAATAAACAGGATTATGACGACTGTGCCAATCTCGGAAATCCGGGATAGTCTTGGGACAAAGTTTTGCCTTACTTTAAGAAATCCGAAAATTTGGGAATACCGGAGGTGAACATACTTTTTTTTATAAATATAATGCATTACTGATGGTAAATTTAAATTATTTTCCCATATTTATTAGATCTTAGAGAGTAGTATATAGGCTGTCGTGTTTTTGCCTCAAAGGAAGTAATTGTTGAATTGAAACATTGTCGGGAATCGGCACCGTTGATCACTTAAAACAACTCAACATCACAGTAGTCAAGGACTCACTGGTTGGCAAGACTATTCAATATTAACTCATTGCGTACATTCTGTAATACATTTCTAAAAATAACTTTTTTTAAATACCCTCACGCGAGGAGTTGCAAAACGACATTGCTTATTATACGACGGTATGAACACTTCGACATTCCTGCTCACAGCTATTGGTAACAGAACACTTGAGCTGGACAAAACTAACCCCAGAGGGAAGATGCCAGTCATCAAAACGAACTACTTGAAGCTATGTGATCTAAGAGTCCTGCTAGAGGGCGCCATACTCGCCAGAAAACTGGAGCAAACGCAAACCTTCAGTAACGACGGATTTGCTGTAAACAGAACGAGGATCACTGGATCCGAAGATTTTAATTACCAGTATAGAGGGATGAGTGTATCGTGAGTGTCATCAATTGCAGAGTCAAGGTCTTGGACCACACCAATGGGACCGGAGAAAGACGCCACTGCAGTCGTGAATTCCAGTTAAAAGGTTTTTAAGGCGTCAAAGGGTTAAGGTTTATCGATACTTCCACTATGCAAACCGTACCGCGAACTAGAAATCTAAAAGTGTCTTCGATCGTGTTCGGCGAGAAAGGCAACAACATGATCGAAGATTGGCTAAAATTTACATTATTAATACGAAGTCTTCATAAGAGTTGGAAACAAAGTATTAAAAATTCAAAGCGTTGGAAAAGTTCTTAATTTTCTCCGCAGTATGTCACTGTAAAAGGGAGCAAGCGATTTGAGCATGTAATTTTGTAATTTCTCACGAGCGATCCTCTTCCTTCTGGCTCCTCTCCTTAAATTTTTAGAATCTCGTCAATAATTTCGCGGCGGCTTATCGCACCGCCAGGAAATCGAATCTCGCATTTCGGAGATAGAACCGAGCACACCCGGCCTCCTCTCCTCCACTTCCTTTGGCTCTCGACCGTTTTCTATTTCTACTCGACCGTAGAAAACTTTCCCTTTTATCCGCCATTTGGTTTTTCGACTACTCTCAAAGCTTCAAGACCGTCACGTCTGCATGCATACGCAATATCTCGAGCCTTGAAAAAAGCCACACGCGAGCAGTAAAAAGAAAAAGATATTTGTAAACAAAGAAAATAAATATAAAAAAACTCTTTTCATTTTTTCGCATTCTTCCGGCCAATAAAACGTTACACCCGAACTTCGCTCATGATATTACAAGAAAAAACTTTTAAGACGGTCGTAAAGTAAGAGGCTGTTTCGGACGTTCCGCGCACCAGTAACTTTATCGCGAAAGACTTACATTTTATGAAGCGCAGCTCTCTCTCTCTCTCTCTTCCTCACACTCTGTGTAGCGCGAAAGAGAGACACTATAAGCGAGCGGAGATATTAAAACAAATTAAATTAATAAAAGGAAGAGCGTAATTTTATTAATATCCAGCTATACCATTCGTTATTAAATATATACACCCACACACCCTCTGGTATCCAGACAGACCGCAAAAAAATTTGATATTGATATCATCGAGCGTGTCCGACTGGAGAGAGAGAGAGAGAGAGAGAGAACATGACTCGTGTTATGAAATACGTGACGGGGAAGAAATATACGCGAAAGAGGAAAAGGCGAGGCAAGACGAAGGAGCGCGAAGTACATAGAAAACTTTTTCCAATAATTTTTTTTTCTATACATTATTGAACGCGCGGCGTTTTCCGCGCGAAACGTCAAAACTGACCCATATTCGCTGAAAACCCGGACAAAGAGAGACGAGAGAAATGTGACACACACGCGCGTGTATAACAACACACGCGACTTAACTATCCAATTTCGCGCGAGCAGCGCCGAAAATACACCGGCATTTTCCGCATTATAAAATCCGAAAAGCCGAATCGTCGATTCTGGGGCGAACAACTTTGATCCGAAGTCAAGAGAGAGAGAGAGAGCGTCTCGGGGGTCGACTTTGGCGAACGGTCGGCGCGGGAAAATGAGAAAATTTTATTTGTCCCCGCAGCTGATATCGGCGGCCGAAGGAAGGAATCGGGCAGGTCTCCAGTGACCGGAGAGACCTTACGTATTTTCTCTCTCTCTCTCTCTCTCTCTCTCTCAGTGAGAGAGCCGCCTGTGGCCAGTAAAACGTTTTGTCGCACGGGAGAGATGGAGGAAAGTTTTAAGAGGCGGAAGAGATGAAGCGAGGGAATACGGGAGACGAGCTGCGCCGCTGCTGCTGCTGCAGGTGCAAGTACAGGGAGATTTCTGCCGTTAGGGGGGCGGGGACTTTGCCCCCTTTTTATTTAGCGGCTCGCGCCGGATCCCTGGACCGTGCATTACGAGCGAGAGCGCTGAAAATTTTTCTTCAGACTTTTATGCGGGGACGTGTGCGGCTCAAGAGCCGAAAGTTATATTATGGAAGTAATCGGTCACGGGAATTTCCCGGCAAGTTTGAATTATCGCTCTATAAAGTGTCGGTAACTCGGTAATACTGACGCGTCTAAGCAGACCCCTAAATATTATTATGTCTCTACGAAAATTCTCAGATCTAGCGAATGTCAAAAGAAAAATCCCTGGAAAAGTAGAGCAGCGCGCAGCAGCATATCCTTGTAAGGGGCTGCAAAAGCCCGAGAGCAACATCGATCCTGCCCCCTATACATCCAGCGGCGCATGTCGCATACACCAAGGGGAGGACGTATTCAATTTCCTGCTTCTACACGCGCGTCGTCGTCCTATACGCGATCGCGAGCAAAGAAGAAGAAGAAGCAGCAGCGGCAAACGAATCCAATTCCGGCGCTCGTTATTTCGCGCGGCGGCGCGAGAAGATTTTCCCGCGCGCGCGCGAGCGCACGCCTCGTCATCGATGGATATGATATCGAGCGTCAGGGGAACGGATTGTGTTGCGCGCACCGAGAAATGGGTTGCCGTCGTCGTCACGCGGCAAGTTTGCGGAATGCGACGAGGACTTACGTGCGATGTGTATAGGAGAAACGCTAGAGAGAGAGAGCAGAGGATGTCTGTCACGTAGGTATGTAGAGAGAACCAATCCTGGCTTTTGGAGGCAGAGAGATATTGAAATTCGGAAAGGGCAGGCTGAACGAATTTTTCCGGATGCGCTTTTCGAGAATTATTTTGAGGATGTGGTCTGGAATTTTGGTGAGAATGACAATAGGGGATGGCGAAGAGAATGCTTGAAGAGGGCAATCAGTGATTATAAATGGTACGTTGAAAGCTGAAATAATGTTGATTTGTACTATGGGAGGATATGAAAAATTAACAAGGTTTTTCGTTATTAGAAAAATGTAATTCCGAATTCGCGTGTGAATCCAAGGCGTATCCTCGATACTCTCAGTTGTTTAATGTATTAATAAGTTCCAAATGATCAAATTAACCTGGTTTAACCGGAATTTAATTTTTCTTCTCAATAATAAAACTCATACCCTATATATCGCCTGCACTACTCCAAATACGATACGCTCGAAATTCGTTATATCAATCCGAATCTCGCTTAATCTCAAAGGCGAAGCACTCGAGCAATTTTCAAAAGCAGCCAAACGAAAACTCTAATTTCATCCAAAATACTCACGAATTTTCGCGAGCAGCACGCGAATCGTGCATGGACAAAGCTTCCACCTTTCAGCTGCAGTGCGGAAACGACGAATAGCCTCTCTCTCTCTCTCGCAAAAAAGAAGCGAAGCTTCAAAGCCGGCGGCCCGGCACTTAGTGCCTTTGCTTTTACCTGTATAATACGCTCGCCCTTCGTCTTCCATCCCTTTAACCCGACCGCCGCAGTTAAGAGGCCGTAATTGAATTTTGACCATAGCGCTGCACGTCCATTTCTCATTAAAAGCGTCGCCCCGACGACGGATCAAAGCTCTCTGACGCGTATGTGTGTATAGTGTATTAACCGGATAGAAGATCAGAAAGCATATGTCATGCACAGGTATATTATAAACAAATATGGACTCTTACGAATAGAAGTGAGTATGTAGGAGAGACACGAAGTAAATATTTATGGCAATCGAGATGTTTGAAAAAGTAGTCGAGCAGGGGATGCGGAAGAGCGGAAAAAATAAAGAAAGAAAGAGGCGAGAAAACCGAGCCAGCTTTCCACGGATGATTTCATTGGTTACGAATCAGTCGATGGTGAACTTGGTGGCACGCCGCCAGTTTTCAACTTCATAGATTCTCAAAAAGTAACTAACCTTAAAAACGATCTATTGAAATGCGCGCTGCATATCCTGCTGCGAGAGTGTTTTATATATACGTATATAGAGAGGAGAGAGGTTAAAAATATCGCGTTAAATGTTCGCTCCGCTGACGGCTGAGCTTTCGAGAGCTTTTCACATATAACGATCTCTGCTGTAATGTTAAAAACTACTAACATTTTTGTATTCATAATATTCAATAAACCAATCGAATCTCATACCAAAAGCTCGTCGTAAAAGTAAGAAATCTCCGGAAGTGCGATGAAGTCGACCATCTTTCCAGCCTATCCACACCCAGAGCTTCGGCCCTCTCAATCCTTCAGCGCCGTAGCCGGATCCCGTAGACCAGCAGCTGCCGCTACTCACGTTTCTATGAACTGAGCACTTGTCGATGATTTTTTGTACACGCACTGCCACTAAATTAGCCTCAACTCTCAAGCTTTACTCTCTACCTTCGCAAGCTCGACTTGAAAAAAAAAACGATGCACTACAACACGTCAATCAACCATATAGGTAACGAGAAAAAGCTTCCCACCGATCGACAGTAGCGTATATCCTGCACCGAACTCAACACCATTAGTCAGCACTATATATCAACAACAAAAAAGGACACAATAATCGATGAAGAGTATAAAAAAAAGCTCACGATAGAATCGCGATACGGGAGCAAGCAAGACGGCTGCGTCGCACGTGTGCAACCGGAATTCCGAACTGATCGCGCAGGAGTTGCCACGAGGCCGAGCCGGCCGCGCCACGCGCTATGAAGGGGGGGAGCGAAAGCTCTTATACAAGCGCGCACGCGTAAGCTCGTTTCGTTATAGCAGTCGAGTTTTCGCCAAAGAATTTACAGCGTTATATGTATACACACAAGGAAAGGATTTTTCGAGCGAGTGAGATTAAAAATCAAGGCATAAAGCTCTACAGGCCCGTAAAATCTACGGGCGCCATATCTTTAATCGTCCAAATCACAATCATCGGAAAGCCTTTCGTTCTCTCTTTTTCGCAAGCTCGAATCGTTAAAGCGTTTCATTATACGAGCGCGCGAGGCGCTCTTTACCTTCCATCAAATCGTCCGACGACGCGGACTTGATGGTTTTCCTTTGGTTGCAAGCTCTGCGCGGCGTTATTATCCGCAAAAAAGCGCGCGCCGACGACGACGACGACGAGAATCGATCGAATCGATTTTTTTCCTACAAGCTTTTCTCTACTTTCTTTTTAATTGGACGCCCCCTAGCGTCGCTCTTCGAGTACTAAAATGCGTATACAGATACCATTACGTGTATAAAGATACAGCTCTTCTTCCCGAGAAAACTAATGAATTTCGGGGGTACAGTAGCAGTAAGAGAGAGAAAGAAAACGAGGATAAATAGAGAAGCCCGAGTCTCGCACGCAATCGCGCAGCGATAAAAGCCCGGAGGATATGAACTCGAGCTTGCGAGTAGTCTGTTGTCTTTATCGCGCAGAGCGATCGAGGCGCCCCCTTCATTTCATCTCTTAGAGCAACATCGCGCAGATAAACGCTCTCGAGGCTGCTGCTGCTGCTGCCTCGAAAGGCTTTTTTGATGAACAAAAGAAACCACTCACTCTGCCTGTGTGAGATGGATCATTGTGCTGAGAGAGAGAGAGAGAGAGAGCACCCGGATACCTATACGTGAGAGGAAAAGTTGCCGGAGAGGATGTGGTAATGCGAGTTTTAGTGCGAGGCTTTTTGCCCGATCGTTCGGCCCTTGTTGAGTTTGCTCGTTTGCTGAGAAATGAGGATCGTGCGCGGATTCTCTTTTCCCCGAGGAAATTGGGATTTGAAGCGCTATATAGACTATGGCATTGATGTCGACACGCGGCGACGTTGACGCACTGCTACGATTTGTTTAAACAAAGCTCGGCGATCCGTGTGCGTGTCGTCGTTAATAATTCTTTGAAGCGATAGTGCGTTTTTGCCGCATCGACTACGCGCTCCTGGTTTGTAAAAGAAAAAAAAACGATTCGAACGGATTACTCGTGTATGGAATGAAAACGTTGGCACAGAGATTTAACTTTTTCTCTCTCCTCTCGTAGCTCAGGGAGAGAGAGAGAGAGAGAAAGATAGCTTTTTCAAGCGCTCCACTGTCATTAATAATTTTCATTATTTGTTGGAAGACCATAAATCGCACGGTGGTATAGCCCAGAGCACGAGAGATATCTCGTGAATAATATTTTCCCACCCCAAGCGTGTGCGCGTGTCTCGATTAATTCGCTAACGATGTGTAATTTCTGCATATATCTCTACAGAAGTCAAAACGATCGTTATACATATATACTCAAGAAATCATAACTGTCAACTCGTCATCCTGCAAAACGCAAATCGATATGTACTCGATACGAAACCGAAGAGCTGAGCTTATAAGCTTCGATAAAAAGAGCGGCGCAAAAACGCGCGATCACTCATTCATTTCTTCCGACGTCTCGTATGTTCAATACACCTGTCTGGCGACACTTTTCCAACGACTCAACTCTCTCTCGGCTAATCTACAAAAATACTGCACACGCTTATCATATTATCAAATATAATAATCGCGCGCGCTCAATGCAAATTCGATTGAAAAGTCCGAAATATCCGGTTTTGCGGCCGATCATATAATATAATCGTTAATTGAATACGAATTTTATTCAAATGCGCTCTTTCTCCTCTCTTTTTATCGATGACGACGATACACGCGAGAGATAGAGAGATTGAAACGTTTGTACGTTTCGCGAAAGCCGCCGTGCGCTCGACGGGCAGCGGTGATTAAAATTGATTTAGTGCACGGGGGGCCGTTCCGATTTTCGCGTTCATTAGTCATTGATTGAAACATTCAGGTCGCGCTCTCTCTCTCTCGCTCGGGATATATTTTCATCATGGGATAATGATTTTTTTCTCTCTCCTATACAATGAATCCCCCGCGTAATAATACGTACCCCGACGATTATGAGAGTAATTTTAAAATCGATTAATACTCCCTCGATTATTATAGCAATATACTGCACATATATATTTATAGTATATACACGAGTAATTTCGCATCGCTACATAAATTAGCAGCGATCGATCGCTGTTCTATGCAGCGAGAAACAAAACAAAAAAAGTTCGCTCGGGCGCGCGAAAATTGAAAAAAAGAAGAAGGAAGAAGCTCGAGCGGTAGGCTGAGCTGGGGCCGGTATGGATTTTTCTGTCGCGCGGCGTGAAATACGCGGCCGAGCGCCGGCAACATCTGGCGATCTGTTAACGTTAGGCCGCGCCGCCAGAAGCGCCAAGATAAATAAACAGGAATTAAATCTAGAAAGCTTTATCGGGAGAGGAGGCGAGAGGCTTTTTTTTTCGACTGTGCAGCAGCGCGCGCGCGGTTGCGGCTCTCGTCGTCTCACTCTGTACTTAGGGATTCTTTTAATTGCGATGTTGAAGTGGCAGGCATTCTGCATTCTTTAGTGCAGAGCTTTTTATAGACGGCTGTGCAGCTTGCACGGGATGATTGAATAATTCGAGAATTTTCGTTATAGCTTATATGAATTTTGAATTTTATATATATACACGTTTATGATAGACTCGCTCCGCAGAGGGGGTCGTTGGTTAAATGAACTCTCGATCCGCAGAGTTGTAGAATATTAATACGAAATTAACTCCGAGTTGATTAAAAATGTATGTAATATACGTACAGCAGATACAGCGAGAAACTCAAAATGCAAATTAAATTCAAAATAATCCCTGGAACTCCCAGAACAGAGATACAGAGCTTCCAGCATCTCGGCATCTGTCCTGTCACATTAGCTTTAAGCGCTTAAAGGGGAAGGTAGCCGAAGGCAAAAGCCTTTCCCGGAAAGAAGCAGCAGCAGCATCAGTAGCATTAAGACGGCAGCGTTTCTTCGATCTCGATAAAAGGATTTCACGGGGCATCGTTTAATTTTGCCTAAGTGAGCCCACGCGATCGATGAGCATCAGTGTAGTATATACACCGACGTCGCTCAAAAAAAAAAAAAAAAAAAAGAAATTATAATAGTTTAACGTCAGATATGACGAATATTATACAAGAGCTTCGATACTCCAAGACCTGGCGCACGTTTCCTGTTGATCCATATTAGCGTGCAGATTCGTTTCGCAAACCGCAAGCGGTAAATCAGCGCATCGGCGTCCGTGTACTTGGTCAATCTTGAATTTTGATAAAATTATCGCGCGTGCGTACGCTCTGCTCTACTCTCTCCGTCTCTTTGTTTACCTTACCATAATACGGATTATATCCGTAGACACAAGCGCGTCAGAGTTATAAATTTCATCAGCTCAAAAAGCTGCCCCAGCAAGAAAAAAAAGCTCCGAAGAAAAAGCTCCGAGGCACGCGAGCTTTCGATCAAAGCTCGGCTCTGTGTAGGTGTGTATTGTACATACGTGCGTGTATATACGAGTGAGAGAGCGGAAAGAGAGGAAGAAGGATAAGGATCGTCCCGGAGCGATGAGGGATGGCGGCGCCGCGGAATCACGCAACTGCGTAATTAATCCAGCGCCAATAAATTTGCGCTAGGGCGCATGCGCAAGCACACACGCGCGATCGCACCTTCCTGTGTCACACGCTCTCTGCTATGTGATCTATGGCGCTGCATCTTCAATGACGCTGCACTTGTAATTTTAGCAAGATTCTTTGTGTTTTTTTTATTTGACAGACGTAACCTCAAAATCTATACCTTTTATATTTCTCACGATCAAAAATCTGTCCGATATGTCCGTTATCGGTTTTTTTTCTCGTATAGAATAAAATTTGAACATATACGACAACTTGACACTCTGACTTTTGAAAAGTTTTATTGAAAATCGAGCACCCTCTAGCGGTATTTCTTAAATTATTTATACACACCCATCAAATCTATCGGACGTCTATATATTCCAGCAGCGTATGATTCTCAGCTTTTCAAACGAGACACACATCAAGTCAATTAAAGCTCGAGCGTTTCCCTGTGAAATATGTATTTATTTATAGCTCAGCAAATGCATCGGCTGAGGTGCGCTTTCGATCGGGGTCGGAAATGCAAAATTCAGGGTTCAGCAAAATTCAAGTGCCCCCCTCCGCCCGCCACCTCGCAAGTCTAATTCGGTATATCGCGCGGCAGAGAGAGCGATTGATTTGCCTGGAAGCAGCGGCGGCGGTAACCCAGTTTTATGTTTCCAAGATTTTTTCCATTATCGGCTCGTCGTCGTCGTCGTCGTCGTGATGATTGCCAGCCAGAAACATCAAAGAATTGTCTTGTCGACCAATTCATATACCAAGTCATTATCGCCAAAGGCCTTTTCTTGCATAACAGCCGACGATAGATCAAAGTGAGCCGAAAGCATCAGCTCTTCTATTTTCGTCGAGCCGATCTCGCTCTCGTCCGCGCAAAAGTCCAAACGGCGTCAAAATTCAGGAACGAGAGGCATATACATACGGTGTATATAGAAGCGGCTCATCGCGATAGTATTTATCAGTAGCGGCGGCGCCTGAAACGCTGCCGTGTCTTAACGTCGGCCCCGAGATAATGCAGCCCGTAATAGACGAGCATCATGCATGCTCGCGGCCATGTTTCTTCGCTTTGCGTTGCAGCAGCGCGATTATACACACACACACACACATACAGTGTATAGAGCCGAGTACGGGAGAGCTAAGTTTAGCAGCCAGCGCAGTACCGGCCAGAGGCATTATTATTGCCCAGGAGTTTCCGCCCTACTCCCTGTATTTCGTGTTTATATGAAAGCGCTCTCTGCCTCAGGTGTGTGTGTATTACGTGTGTATGGTACCACTGTACTATAGCTTCAATTTTCGTATAAATACTTGAAGAAAAAAGAAAAGTGTCAGATGGGACCGCTTGCAGAGAGAGAGAAATAAGAGAGGATAGGTATAATTCAGGCGCAACACGGAGAGCAACATTTAAAACGATTTCCGTCTGGCGGCGCTGCCAAGAAGACACGCGACGACTGCTATACCGAGAGAGAGAGAGAGCCTTTGTTTCGGGGAGGGATAGATTAACGAAACATA
The DNA here is from genome assembly GCA_900474305.1 of Cecidostiba fungosa. Lineage (NCBI taxonomy): Eukaryota > Metazoa > Arthropoda > Insecta > Hymenoptera > Pteromalidae > Cecidostiba > Cecidostiba fungosa. The sequence continues at coordinate 112,307 of UCOJ01000120.1, read as the reverse complement.
ACGGCCCTGCGGGAGCGAAACGCCACGGGGGATAACGGAGTGGCTGAGGAGGCCGAGACGCGTGCCAAAGCTTCGCTCTTTCTCGCTAAGCCTCGGGATAAGGCCGACTGCTGTTTTACCGGCGCTTATATTGCCAAAGGGAGGCTATGCAGTTGTAGAACGTGTCTTTTAAATTCGAGTTTGTCATCTGGAGGATGATTCACGGGGCGCGCGCAAAAGGCTGTTGGTCGGTAGACGATTGTCGTGTATAATGAGGGACTGATGCTGGGATTTTTTATCTGACGATGATGTAGACGTATCGAGAATCGATTTTTTAAAATGAATAGTTGAAATTTCGCGAATATATAATCCCTACGAGGGTTCGCGAAGAATCCCGAGAATACGGAGCTATAAGAGCGTTAAAAATGTCTTCATAGATTACTTTGTACACGAGTTATCCGATGAGCTATTCGTCCAAGAGCCTAAATTCCGAGGGCAGAAATTTCAATTAGATGAATCGCGTACATAAAATAATCGTGTAACGTTGAGAAATTAACTAGTCGCTTATAATATTAGCATCGCGATTCTTTTCACGCATAGAGCCTAATAGACACGTCGAGGAGTTAATTTGATGGCGTATCGCGATACGAGATATAATAGCGCGCAAGTCGAGGCGCCAACTTTGTTTTTATTGTGGGGGGGAGAGAATAAGTCTTCGGAAACGAGCCGGAAGTGGACGATCGTCGAACCGGAAGTAATCTCTCCCGCTGTACGAGCTATCTCGTCGTTAATTAATTCCATCGATTGGCTTGATAAAAGCCCTCTCTCTCTCATCCCTCCTTCGAGCTAAAATTAAAATATATGTCACGGCTTATTCCCCGATTAAAATCAGCTAATCATCCCCTAACGAGAAAAGCAAAACACGCCGGCCGAGCTGCATCCGTGATGCACGAGACTTTTCAACACTTCCTCGGCAGAGTCCGGCATAACTAAAAGTTTAATCTATGCAGCGCGGCAGAGAAAGTTACTCGCCGCGGCCGATAACAAAGGAAAGGGAGAGAGGAGAAGGGAGGAGTGCGGGAGCAAAGATAGATAGATAGATAGAGATAGAGAAACTCACCCCTGGCAAAGTCCGCTTCTCATGCAGAGCGTTCTGGGCGCTGATTGCACTGTCACGGCTGTAGTAGGTCAGAAAGGCGCAGCCTGCAAAAGAAAAAGAGAAAGATGGATGCATGATGCAGCTGCTATGCTCTCTTGCTTTATTATATAGGCGCGGGTTAATCATTTCTTTTCTCTATAGCTCCCTTTCACTTCGCTTGGCTCGTGCGAACTCATAAAGATCTCTCCCGTGTGCATTTTAATTTTTTTTATGGGATCGCTAATTGCCGCTTGTTAACCTTTTTCATTCAGCCCAGGCTCATTTTTCTTCGTTTGGAGACTCTAAAGAAGTAATCCTGGCGCGGATTACTTCTCTAGCGGGTATTGTGCTTCAAATCATGCGCCATCTGGCGGTGTCTTTGTAAACTGACACCATTAATACGGCTAATAAATCATGCATGCGCCAAGGTAATTTCGTCAAGAATAAGAAACGCTATACGCGTTATAAAACAGCTTATAGCAGCCAGTCGAGAAGAGCCTCTTCATTTCGTCCGACAACTCGTTTCCACTCTTCGATATTCGATTCGGCCAATCAAGCGCGACAGTTGATAAGAGTAGCCCTTCTCTCCCTCCCACGCGGCATTTTAAATATAAATCGTCCTCGGGATGGAATCGAGCGGCCGATAATGGCTCGCGCGGCTTAATTGCTATCGTTTTGAGAGCAGCGAGCCTCTCTCTCTTTCCCTCTGTCATAGCCCGTCGTTTTTCTTCGGCTAATAACAGTTGGGATTTCGTGTACGTATACCCTTTGCGCGGAAAGAGAGAGAGAGGTTATTTTTTGCCGGAGCGCGGACGTACGTATATACGTACTTCGCGCGGGAACGTTTTCTCGTTTGGACAGGGATTACGCTTTTAATGGAAGTTTTAAAAAAGAACTCCATTACCTTTCTTTTTAGATCCGCGATATTCTCGTCGTCTCTCGACTAGAAAGACTCTACATTTTTTTTGTCATAATAATACAGATCATCCGAAGTAAATGGAAATTTCTCGAGGAAAAAAAAAATTAAATTCCCTTGAAAAATTCAGCTCAGCCCCGGCCTATCCATTGCCCGAGAAAAGATCCGCGACGGAGGCGAGAAAGCAAAATATTTACACCGGCGCGACGCGCGCCGCCGTTCTCTCTCCGTATCGTATCTATCAGCGGAGCCAACGGCGCATCGCCGATAAATCGCCGAACGTGCGATAAATTCCGACGAGCGCGCACACGTGAGCGAGAGAGAGAGAAAGAGTCTTGTCTCTGTGGCGCGCACGTGGCCCGGAAAAACCTATTTATTACCGTCGTTAGCCGCGATACACGTTTCATTTTGTAAGCTCCCGGGGATATAGGCGCGCGCGCTCTCGCGCTATCGGATTTTGTTCTCGGGAGATTTTCTGTTTTTTTTCACCTCAGGTGGATTACGTTGGATGTAATCGGGATATTGCGGAGAGTCTTACTTCCGAGATCCACTTCGCATCCGGAACACACACACATATTTATCCGCGAGAGAGCGTCATTATTCGCGTCTTCCGCTTATAGTGCGCGGTCTTGTCTTCAATGAGCCGTGCACTCGAGTAAATCATAATCTTTCTCTCTTTCGCTTTTTCTCCTCTTCGGTCGGTATATATGTATACGACTTTTGCGGCTTCGCCGGGCTATCGTCGACGAATCGAAGCTCAGTCAGCGTAAATCCGATGCTCGCGCGGAAGGAAAAACATCCGAGTGCCGAGAGGCCGGAAGTATTCCTTCATTTGTGATGGTTTATTCTGCGGCGAAGCGTATATTGCTGGAGAGATATTAATTTCTCTCGAACTCGCTCTCGTTGTTTATGTCTTCAAAGAATTTAACGATCGTCCACATTTTATATATTTTTATGTACCCATAGCTCGTTTTTTTTTTATTGTACACACAAAATGGGACACATAAAATCAAATGCCGAAAATCGATATAACCTTGCTCAGGATTCAAGCGAATCAGTAACAATTTCAAATTCCATTTCCCTCTGTAATAAAATACACAAAAACAAATTGCGTCCCGGTACACAGCGGCAGTTCGCGCAATCATAAATCACAAACACTGGTTTCAACAACCCGACAAAACAGCTCGATCAAGAATACACCTCTCTCTCTCTCTCTTTCAAAAAAAGCTCAGCAGCAGCAACGCAAGCTCGTCTGCGCAGCATGTTCCCGCCGCAACAAACGGCGGGCGTTTTTCGCGCGCAGGTGCGCGCAGTCGCTATGTTTTACACTTGCTCGCGAAGAAAATCGTGCTCGTTAAATTCGAATTTGCCGCTGGCTTTTTCCCGCTAGATTATGAAAGCTTTTTGCCACGCGCGCGCGACTCTATACTTTTTCGCTACCGCGACAAAATCCACGTGGAGTGTAACAAAGTAATAAATTGAAAACGAGAGTTATTCTTTTATTTTTACTCAGAAAAGCTTTCTATCTCTCTTTCGTCGTAATTAATGACCGCAAGGGTGGAAGAGTCGCGCTTTTCTAATCGGCGCGTCCGCGGACTAACGAGTTTTATCACTTTTACCTGACGCATTCGTGAGAAATGAAGTCTAACTTATGTAAAGTGCTTGATAACGAGACTTCATTTACGCGCTGGGATAGAGAGGGAGAGAGGAAGGGGACATTAATCACGCGGAACTGCTTCACTTAGCGCGAGCGTATGAATTTTGATGGAGGACGTTTTTTCTAAAGGCTGCGCTTTTTTTCATCGAGCAAATCATTGAAACGCCAATTTGATTCATTCATAGCGATGAGTAGTTTGACGTAGATTGATTACTCTATTCACTTATGAAATAATGACTGATGATTATTAATTCAAGAATCGAGAATTAATAAGAGTCATGCACTACCTCGAGGAGCAGCAATCTCCCGCGAGACTCGTCGGCTTATCTCTTATACGTTTCTCTTATCTCCTCGGCCGTTTCGCGGAATTTACAATATTCGGCTGAAACGACACGTAGCTATCGCGGATTAGCGCGTGACCCGCCGGTCGCAATCTTTTCCTTTTTCGCACGAAAGCGATACTTCCTCGCAACGTCGCACCAATAAGCTCGAGTAGTCTCACGTTCACCCCTGGGAATCCTTCATATTTCGCCCGGGCGCGTAAAAACCGGACGATCGGCGGATAAGCGCTATACGTGGCCTCCGCGAAGCAGGAAAGCGGATTTAAGACGGACGTGAGCTTTTTCGAGCTAAGAGCTGGTTCTATGCGAACCTCTCGCAAAGTATAAGGATTATGCACGTACGGCTGGGATAAAATGTTAAGTAGTTTGCTGATGCTTTTTTTTCTTTTTCTTTCTTTTGTAATTTTTTTTTCTTTGTGAGAAGAAGGAAGGGATTAGGGGAAAGTCGGAGTTAGTTTTAATTAGTAAGAATCAATACAAGAATCAGAAGTACTGAGCTACGTAGATGCGTCCGTTTGGCTTGCTGAGGTAATCCCACAAGTTGTAGGTAGCCGTCATGATGGGAAGCCAGTCCTGCTTGATCATGTCGCTGCCCTTCTCCGCGATCATGATTGTTGCTGCGTAAGTGTTGGCTCGAGGTAGAGTCGGCATTATCGAGCCGTCGATGACTCGAAGTCCGTTGATACCGTAAACCTGGAGTCTTGGGTTGACAACTGCATCACCTGCTGATCCCATACGACAGGTTCCGCCGATGTGGTAGGCTGAACCTATGGTTTTCCTGACAAGACACTTGAAGTATTCTTCACTTTCGAATACGTGGTTCTCGCAACCGGGTTCTGGGACGATTGAGTACTCGAAGCCGTTCTCTCTGAGGGTTCTAGACCGAGTGATACCGATCATAGTGCGGATCCCGTTGAGGATAGTTTTCATATCCTGAGGATGTCCCAAGTAGTTCGCGTAGATCAGAGGCTGACCTAAGAATGGCTCGGTCTTGTTAAGAGTCAGTATTCCTCGGCTTTTAGGCGTCAGCAGTGTCAGACTCACTTTGACCTCGTCGTAGTACGAACTAGGTATGAACTTCAGATCGCTGGTCTTCTTTTCAAACTCGGAGATGAATCCTGTGAAACCAAATTGAATGTCCGCTCGTCCGATACATTTTTGACAATCTTGGTAGTAGGTTATCGCATCCATCGAACCTATGGCCGCTAGAGGGCCTTGATGACTGCTCAACCAGTAGACCAGGTCGTCGCGCATCTTATCGACACTAACCAGCGTGGAAGATTGCTCATTGAGCTTGAAAGTAAATGGATACAGGATTGGGTGGTCCAGAAGGTTGAGACCTACTGGCAGCTCTTTGAGAACTGGGATGTTAGCCTGAATCAACTCTTCCGTTGGTCCGATGCCCGACAGCATAAGCAGCTTTGGCGACTCGACTGTTCCAGCGGACACAATCACCTCCTTTTTGGCAAACACTGATCGATGCAAACAAAAAGTTGTTATCCAGATGTGGTATCACATGATTAACTATATTTTGAGAATATATTTGTTACTGCTTACCTGAAATGAGTCTCGATTCGGAGTCGACGTACTGCACACCGACCGCTCTTTTGGAGTCTGGATTGATGATGACTTTGATGACTCTCGAGTTGGTACGAATAGTAAGGTTTGGTCTACTGCCGCGAATGGGTCTCAAAAACGCACCGTTTGCACTCTGGTGAGTTCCGTGAATCGTGTTAAACTGCAGTTTCGACGTCCCAAACTGCACACCCGAGTTGTAGTCGGTCTCCACAAAGCCCATTTCTCTCCAAGCGTTTCTGATTATCTCTGTGTTCTTATCCTGGTAGGGATACCGTTCGACAGCCATATATCCGCCTCTCGAATGACTTTCAGGGCTTCTGATGAACACCTAATTCAATAAAGTTAATTTAATCGTCACTTTTTATCGACATTAAAGTCTCGAGATCCGAGGGCCTGTATCACTCACCTCGGGATCCCTGGCATCTTCCGACTTTTTGAAATACGGCAGCACCTCATCGTAGCTCCATCCGGGATTTCCGAGTCTCGCCCAGTCGTCGTAATCTTGCTTGTGGCCGCGCACGTACCACATGGTATTTATCGTGCTGCTACCTCCCATGACTCTGCCCCGGGGCCAGTAGTACGAGACGTTGCCGAGTCCCGTGAATTCCGGCTGGGTGCGGTAGGCGTAGTCAATGCTGCTGAGCCGCAGAATCCGGGCAAGCGCCGGGACATTCGCCACTGCCGGCTCTTCGTCTCCGGCCTCCAGCAGTAGTATCTATACGGACGAGAAGGAATTCGTGGCTAACCGAGAGTTTTCGAGAGTGACAGTAGCTTTGTGGATAACAAAAATTACCTTCCAGTTTTTCACCTCGCTGAGGCGGTTCGCCAAGACGCAACCGGCAGCACCGGCTCCGACGATCACGAAGTCGAAGTCGTCATCTGGGCTGGGACTTTGACGAGACTTGTCGCTGAAGTGAGAATCGAACGAGTAGCCAAGGAGTTGGACGATCAAACGGAGCAGAGTTAGAACCTGGGGCTGACACGAACTTAGCATAGGGCTCGCTGCACACGTGCCCAGATAGTCACCCGGGACCCAGTACATTTTTGCCGAGATTCGTTCACTGTAAGGTCCAACGATTTATTGATGAACAATGGGTCGATGATGCAGTTGACTTACGCTTTCGGTTGTTATCATGCGCTTTGAAGATAGAACGAGTATCGGTATCTCACGTACTTGAGAAAAGCTATTGCGTTTGCTCACGTTTTGAAATTTGTGGGCATGTGATCGATAAGGCGTTACAAGAGAGTTGCCAAATCATTTTTTAACTATTGTTGGTTATGTTTAATTACGAAAACATCGGCTCATAATATTTATCTTCGAGTGGATTTCAAAATGTTGTTTGTGCAAAGAAAGAAGTATTATAGTTTTTGATGAAATTCAATAACAACGATTTTTCAATAAATATTTTTGTTTATTTATACAACAATTTACAAAGACCTATTTTTTTATAATTTTTCGGATGTAGTCATTTACAGTTTTATCATCGATATGATCAAGGCCTTCTCAGAGATAATAATCGCTCAGACGTCATCCTCAGCGTATCCATAAAACTTCCTAGATTCCTTGTGGGGATCCTATTTTGAGTACCTCTACTCGGCTGTGTTCGGGGAACTACTACGGCGCGACTACCCAACCAGTCCTGTTTAATCATGTCGCTACCCTTCTCGGCGATCATCAGTGTGGGTGCATACGTATTGCCTCTGATCAATGTCGGCATGATCGAGGCATCGATGACTCTCAGTCCGATGACACCGTGAACCCTCAGCCTCGCATCAACGACGCTAGAGGGATTCGAGCGAGGTCCCATCCTGCAAGTTCCTGATGGATGGAAAGCCGTTGTCACGTAGCGCTCGGCCATGCATTTGAAGTAAGCGGTGCTTTCGAAGGGAAAGTTTTCACAGCCCTCGGCTATAGTCAAGAACATTAGATTTGTTATTGCAAGCAAGATTTATTCATATATAAGCTTTTTCTCAGTACCTGGCGTTGTAATGTGAATGAAGCCATTCTCTCTAAGACTTCTGGTATTCACGATTTTTCTAGCCATGTGCACGCCTTCGACCAGAACATTGATATCGTGAGGATGAGTGAGATAATTCGCGTAGATCAGTGGATGACCCAGAGGATCGCTGATGTTCAATTTTAAGAGTCCCCTACTCTTTGGATTTAACAGCGTCGTGCTTAACCTGACTTCGTTATAGTACGATATGGGTATATAATGAAAACTGTAGTTATTAAGCGGTTCTGAAATAAAACCCGTGAAGCCGAAATGTATGTCTGGTACGCCTTTGAGCTTCTCGTTGGACGTCTGGTAGTAAGTGACCGTGTCCATAAGACCCAGAGCCGAGAGCGGACCCTCATGACTGCTTAGCCAGTAGACCAAGTCGTTCTGCATGTCCTCGACATTAGTGAAGGTCGCGGCTTTGCCACTCATTTTAAAGTGGATCGGATAAACCATCGGGTGATCTTGAAGGTTCGCACCCACTGGTAGATTCTGAATCAATGGAATTCCGGCTTTTCGTAGGTGTTCCGCTGGTCCTATACCCGAGAGCATCAGCAATTTTGGAGATTCTATGGCTCCACCCGACACTATAACTTCCTTCTTTGCGTTAATGTACTATAGTAACAAATAATTATACTGTTAAAATTTTTCATTACTAAATCTACTAACAATGTTATATAAATTTTTCACCTGAACCGTGTTGGTATTCTGATCAATATACTCAACACCAAGAGCGCGTTTGGACGCAGGGTCGATGACGATCCTGGTGACCAAGCATTTGGTTTTCACAAACAGGTTGCGTCTCTTGCCACGTATCGGTCTTACGTAGGCACCATTAGCAGTTTGATGGGCTCCGTGAATCGTGTTAAACTGAAGCCTGGAGGTACCAAGTTGGGTATAACCTGAATTATAATCGATCTCCTTGAAGCCCAATTCTTTCCAAGCGTTCAAGATGGTCTTGCTGTTATCGTCATGATGGGGAAAACGCTCGACCTTCATAAAACCACCTATCCCATGGATATCCGGAAACTCGGCTCGAATCTACGCAGTATAATACCTCATTACTACATTTTTCATTCACCAAACGCATTGCTAAATCTAAATCTTACATCAGGATCTCGGCAGTCCTCGCACTTCTTAAAATAATGTAGCACTTCGTTATAGCTCCAGCCGGGATTACCAAAACTAGCCCAATCGTCGTAGTCCTGTTTGTTACCGCGTACGTACCACATGGTGTTGATGGTACTGCTACCGCCCATGACTTTGCCGCGAGGCCAGTAATCCGAATGCTTCTCGCCACGCGTACTTTCAATGATCGGTTGCGGTTCTGTTTTGTACGCGTAGTCCACGCTGCTGTACTTCAGGATTCGACACATACCCGGGACGTTCGCGATCGCCGGTTCCTCTTCACCCGCTTCCAGCAGCAGTATCTAATTTCGTTTTGTTTTTGTATAACCAATTTAAGGGTTTCGTTTTAATTAAATTTTTACCACAAAAACCATACCTTCCAATCAGCAACTTCGCTGAGCCGATTCGCCAGAACGCAACCAGCAGCTCCACCTCCCACGATGATAAAATCGTACGGACCACTTTCAACTCCTTTACTACCTCCGAGTCTCCGAGTGTCGCTGAAATTTTCGTCCAGCGAATTTCCAAGCAACTGGACGAGCAAAGCGACGTACGCCAAGATGTCCGGTTGGCAGGTGGCAAGCGACGGGTAGTCCCCGCAGAAGCTCCCGTGATCCGCTGGTGTCCAAGTCATCCTTACTCCGAGGGTCACGAATACACGAATGATTTCTCAACATGAAATTTTCCTGTACTAAATCATATTATTTTTGCTTTCTCTCACGTAATGGGTATCTGGCGTTTTTGGTAACCACCGGATAATCGCGAGTTTCGACCGATGACTTGGCGTACGTGTCGGTTATCATTGCGCGAAATTATTATGCTTAATAGGTTTATTTTCGTTAAGCAGCACACATCGTTGATTGCTGTATTTTTAACGATGTATAGAATTGATATCACAAAAGTTGATGAACTCCATGACAGACGTTCGTGCTGAAATCTCATTTGAAATAAATTTGAAATCGAATGAGATCTCATTTCGGATAATCGTCAAGTATCATTTTATATACAGTTGATTACTGAAGTTTTAATAATAAAGCATATAAAATTGATATTGAAAAAAATTAATTAAGTTCGTGACAGATAAAAACTGAAATAAAATTCCAATATATTTAAAATAGATAGTATCGAGCTAGCGAGCGCGACTTAATATTGTTTTATTGCAATCGATTTTTGATATGGTATTTCTTTATAAACTTTCGATCGACAAATTTGCAATTGGATATTTGCTTTTATCTTTTAACTATGATGATTATCTTCTCTTTGATTAACTTATGATTTCAGATTTATTCTATAATTTTTCGATATACTCATAAATTCACGATGTCAGAATTACACAAAATTAATGTGTAATTCATCTGGCTAAATTTAAGTTGACCAACAAGTCTGATGACAAACTTTGTCAGACCTCGCATTGTCTTTTTTTAAATCAAAATCAAATAATGAGCAAATACATTCAAAAATCCTCCACACTCAAGCGTATACGGGCGAAACAGTTAGGCGCGACGGGCGTACGTATGTATGCGGCGACAGCAATGACGGCACTTATTAAAGTATTGGTTACGTGTACCTTACGTTCTCTTCTCTGGTTGTGCCGTACTGTAGGTCACTATCTCTTGAGATTGATTCGTCAGGATACGCTGGGTAAGGAAACGAGGGAGCAAAGTCGGTATAAAAATACACTGTATCGGATTCTACTACTGAAGTCGCAATTTATTGATTAAAATTATTTGTGTAATACACTTAACACTTCTTAATTAGTAAACGAGTCGAGCTCAGGAAATCTACTGGATTAATTATTATTATATCAAATTAATTATAGATTAAATAAGCCAGCTTATGGGCGAGACCGAATTGTCGCAGTAGAGGCTGTCAGACTTATATTGATTCCGGTTCTAGGTGTACAGTTCACCTATAGGAGAGGAGTTAGTCGCGTTATCGCAGCGAGTCGATACTGTTCAACTAAGACGCCCGGGTCTCTCATTGAACCCAATCCTTCTAGGCTGGTTCCAGTGAGACGCTGAGGCCTCCTGAACACAATATACAGCTACTGCGCCGAGAAGCTGTGCTACTGGGCTTAAATAATCGAGCTATCAGCGTCGCACGCGCGCTTCTTATTTGCAGGTCTATAATCCACGCAAATAATAGGAAAGGCACGAGGCAAGGTTTTTTTTTCAAAAACTAGCCGTGCTCTTTATTTGAAAATCATAAAGAGTACGATCTATTTTTAAGCTTAGCCGAAGACAATTCTGCTAAAAGAAGGAATTCACTTCTCTCTTCACGCGCTCTTGGATCATTGTTCTAGAACTCGAAGTGAGTGATGGAAATTTTTATAAGAAAAAATAATAGACGAAATTAATTTTTCGTCACACGCCGAAGACTAATACACCAGTCACTGGACAGCGTCCAAGTCATAAGCTGGATTTTATGACGTGCGATCGATGTAACGGGACAGAGAGAGAGAGAGATTTGCTCGTCTCGCTCACGCTCATTTTGAGCCGAGTTCGTTGTTCACTGTCTGTGCGCTGACGGGCCTTCATAGCCTGACTTATGCGCCAATCCGCTATGTATGCGAGCGTTTGTTATATATATGATATATATTGTGACTGTAAATTGGCTGGGATATCGACGGGCTATTATTTGCTCTGTTGCGTATATACAGAGATATCGCTTTTTGTAATATACATATACATTTCAGGAAAAAAAACACAATCACGCTCGTCCAAAAAAAAGAATCCTTCAATTGAATAACGATACTGTGCCCTAAAAAAATATCAAATTTTTCAGGCCGTTCAAGCATCATCCCCCGAGAGCCCGGCGTAGTAGTCCAAAACCTAGCGAGCCCCAAATGAATTTCGCAGAGAGCAAAAACACGAGGCGCAGTAGTAGCACACCGCACACGAAAATAATAATCAGCGGCACAGCAACAGCGCAGCAAAAATCCCCAATTCGATCTGCTGCAGCTCCCCAAGGAGAACTCGCTCCCCTCGGCTAAAATTGAGGAATCCCCGGCCTACACGATACAGCAGCTCCTTCGCAAACTAGAGAGAGAGAGAGAGAGAGAGGGAAATCGGTCCCGATAGCAGCAGAGGCGGTATACCCAGGGGATGCCGGGGCAGCAGCAGCAGCAGCTCCTCTTCCTTCCTTTGGCTTCCTAATGAATTGAGGCGAGACGCAAGGGAGGAGGTCTAAGCTTGCTACTGCTGCTGCTGCCGGCAGCTCTGGAATTTGCATCTCTCGGCCGGCGAAAATTGAAATGCGCCGTAGAGCTACTGTCGGCCTCTGCGCGAGGCTTCGAATGGACAGGAGTGGAGCGAGTGCCGCGAAATGACTTTTATAATAGGACTCGAGTTAATACGCCGAGCGCTGCTGATGCTAGAGTGAGAGATGGAATAAATGGAGGAATTTTTTTTTTTTTCTCTGGGTGAGACACTGCAATTACTGATTTTTGCATATAAATCTAGCGCTGATGTTGCTTGTGGCAATCATGCATTATATAAAAGCTCTCCTTTGTCTGCGCGTATTCAAATTCAAATGCGATCTTTTCTTTATTATAAACAGGGTAACAGCGACTAAAGATTCCGGGAGAGGAAAAAAAAGCGGCGTTGATATACACTCCTACTCGAGTTAAACGTCTTAAGCCCAGGCCACATTAGCGCAGCAACATCATCCGCGTAAAAGGCCGCGTGCTTCGCATGAATATTCAAGAAAAAGCAGCTCCGTATAAGAGAGAACGTCGGCTTCACGGATAATTATCGCGCGAAAAGGGCACCTCGAGAAATCAGGCACACACACTCGCAAGCGCGCTCGCACACACACACATCCCTGGGCGAAATGGATTCGCGCAAAGAGCGTATGTGTATGTAAATTCGCGCGTGCGCCGCGAGCGAAAGAAAAAGAGAGAAAGAGAGAGGAAATTGAAATATGCAAAACACAGAGGCGAAGGGGGTCTCGAGGCCTTTTGCCGAGGTGTATAATGCGTGCCTTTTAAGAGAGACAGAGGGCGCAGATGCGACCCCGGAAGAAGCTCTTATACACCGGCTGCTGCTTCTTTTTTCGCGCTCGACGCTTTACGCGCGCAGTAGTGCTTGGATTTTCGAGGAGATTAGAAAGAAGGCTCTTTGTTTTCCATTTTTTTTTTTTACTTCTGGCAACGATTGTCGAATTTTGCGTAGTGGATTATTATTCTGCGGAGAAGTATAAGAGCCCAGAGGAGAAGTTTGAGACGCAGGTCTTAATAACTTAGCTACCCGAGACTTATTTTTTTTTTATATTTCTCTCCTCTTCTCGCGCGCACGCGGGGACATTAAAAATCTCGGGGACTAAACTTTCGACATACATTTAGGAGTTAAAGCCCCCGTCGCAAGCGGAGCCACGGCCGTGCTGTCTCTTGAATAAAAATCAGCCTCAATGGCGGGCACTTTACTTTAGTGCGCGCGAGGGGACGAGACCATGGATGCTCTTATGCACTGCGCCACGAAAGGACTCGGAGTGTGCGTGTGCTTTTTTGAACGTGGAAAATATTTTTGAAGAGCTTTTTCATACCAACGTTTTACCTTTTCTTTTATTAACTCGAATCCTACTCTAAAATATTGAGAAAATATGATAACAAGGGGTATATTTCGTTATTTTCAAAACTTAATTTCTGTGTTTCTGTCCAGTGGGCTTGGGCTTGTTTGGATCGTTCATACTATAACTGCTTACGGCTATCAAAACTCTATATAAAATCCTCTTCATAAATACCTTGTAGTTTATGAACTACTAAATCAAAATTCGGTCAATAAAAAATTCGAATCTCCCGCCTAGAATGTAATGCAATTTTTAACATATCAACACTTGTACAAAGTTTGAATTCATTATTTAATCGGCACCCATATAAGCAACTGTTTAACGGTTTCGGCTATTCAGCATATGATCGATAAAACAGTTTCGAAGATAATAAAAGCAGTTTAAAACCCTAAGGGTCAACAGCAATGTCTGATAAGACACAGCTAATCAACACTCATAGCAAGAAGTCATGAAGAAATAAATAAATAATCCATGTCAGCACTAACCGCAGCTCAAAAAACAAACTCGATCAAAGCCATCATTTACAGAGTGATGAATTCATCCCAGCGCGAGAGTAGAGTCGTCGGTTCCATTTATTTAAATGCAGCGGAAATTGCACGACTGAAATACATCCACATGCGCGAACCAACTCATCAGCAAACCTCTTAAACGGGCTTAATGCAAATTAAAAGGCAAAACGATCACGGCTGCGCGCGCGAACAAAATTATCCCCCCTCCCCCCCTCAAGAGAGAGAGAGAGAGAGCGACTTCATTACCCAGACGACGGCAGTTGCGTGTCGATGCGCCGCCGCTGCTGCTGCCACGGAGAAATGCCATTTCCGACGAACGCGCGCACAAAATTGCAAGGTAGAATTAATTCCGAGCGGGACACTCTTCTCTCTCCGAGGATGACGATGATACTGTCATTGACACGGAAAATTCGGTATATAGTAAGCGTGGTTGGAGAGTAAGAGCCCGAGGCTAAGTCGCTGCTGCTATCTTTTCTTTTTCTTTTCGGAGGAGGAACGTTTTAATTAAGGAGATAATCGGATTTGCGGAGGAGGCGGCCTCTAAATGAGGATTGGATGCAGTAAGTGCTCGGAGTCGTTTGAATTTGAATGTTGATTGTCGCGGTAATGGCGGGGATTTCGCAGGGTTGCTTTCGTTTTTTTCTCTCTCTTTTTTTCTTTTTTGTAAATCGGAGGTCCGAGTTAATGGATTTCGTAAATTGCACTGCGTGACTTTTTTTTCGAGAACATTGAGTTATAAGCAGAAACGCCAATACGGAAGTGTTCGCGTCCTTGAAATGTATAACTTTAACGATCTACCAGTAAAATCCGTCAATCATGAATAGACTAGACAGACAGCGGGTAATGACTAATAGTCGGACCATTACGCAATGACAACAGACATCAGTGTTATTTGTAAATTGCTGGGTGAGAAAAAAATTGATGGCTTGCTCGCGAGAAATTATCATTTATCCCCACTATTCTTAAGCTCCTACATGTGTCTGTCGATCTGGTAAGTAAGACAATGCTAGAGCAGTTGCGGCAGTTGGAAAACGTGCACACTGAGAGTTAAAGGATGGATCGCTGGATAGGAAAAGTCGCGGTGGTCACGGGAGCTTCTGCTGGAATAGGACTACTCACAGCTAAGGCTTTGGTGCAACATGGTATGATCGTCATTGGATTGGCCAGAAGAAAGGCCAAAATGGAAGTACGAATATAGACAATTTCTATCAAAGATTTTAAGTGGTTCTTGTTGAAATCCATGTTCAGCGTGTGTACAGATTATTATATTACAGGATATTCGGGATTTTAAATTTGACAAGAACCACGTTTTAAGGAATTCATCTCTCACACTTTTAATGTCATGTAGGAAGGTATGAAGAACGTTAAAGGAAAAGGAGAATTTCACGCGATCGAGTGCGACGTAACGCAGGAAGATAATGTCATCAAAGTCTTCGACTATATTAAGAATAAACTTGGTAGCGTGCACGTGTTGATCAATAATGCCGGAGGATTGACCAAAGGAAAGACCACGGGTATTACATTTAATTATCTAATAGCTTTTAACATCACATGCACATTGGCATATACCACTATGTTACAAAAATAATTCATCGTTTCTCCCGTGTTGCTAATAAATTCAGAATTGGGTACTGACGAACTGAAAAAAACTATTGACCTAAATGTTATGGGCCTGCTATACTGCACAAGGCAGGCTGTAAACTTGATGAAGGAAGGAAAACACGAAGGACACATCATAAACATTGGCAGGTACTAATTAATTAAGTTTTATCGTATATGTCACTTATTTCTTGATAGAGTTGGTAATTAAGATTTCTATTTGAAATACATTTTTTCAGCATCTTAGGCCACAGAGTTTTTTATGCTGGAAACTTCCATTTCAACGTTTATGCAGCCGCCAAGTTCGCTGTGCGTGCGCTCACAGAAACAATGAAGGACGAGCTACGCAATTATCCTATTCGTTTTACGGTACTAAGAATTACAATTAATTTTTTTACCATTTCTTGGAGTCACAACAAGACTTTCATTCGTTATCAATACATGACAAATACTAAACTCTTTTTTGAAGTGTATCAATTGGTTATTGATCTAACATGTCTATCGTCCATTACTTTTTTTAGCACATCAGTCCAGGAGTAGTGAAAACTGATTTTTTCGATGCTGCGGGAGTAGAGCCAGACTTCTTTGAAGTGTCTGCTGGACTCAATTCAGAGGACGTAGCCGACGCCATTGTATATGTGATTGGCACAAAACCGCACGTGCATATTCCTGAGCTCTCTATTCGACACATGGACGACCACTATAAATAAGCTTTTACTCGGTTTTTAAAAATCAGTATATTACAAAGCTTGCTTTACGTTAAATATATGACGTTATAGATAGGCTGTTACTTAATCGTTTAAAAAGTGTATATTTGCTTACTGCTTAAATTTAGGTAATTCAAAAACTAGTAAGAATATGTAATTGTATCTAATAGCGTTATAGCGTTCGCATATACTGTAACGTTAATCGATTTTATTACTAAATTCCTTCTTTAAAAAGTGATACTGGCAAAGTGAAGCATGTCAATTGTATAAACACTATCACATTTCATCCGAAAGAATAAATAAGCACTCTAGAAATAAACGTGGTATAAAAAGCGCTTATGTTCTGGATTTAAGAATACTATATTATACGAATGCTGAATGCTAGGATGAAAATAGCACGGAATGATCAGCGATTGACACACATTTCTCGACGACAAGTACAACTTGAACGACTCGTATATACCGTATACGCAACGCTGACGAAATCATAACAAAGAGAATTGATCACGTATACAATGCGTTACGCTTAAGGTGAGCAAATGTATATCCCAACAAAAAGCGCAATGATGCATAACACGATGAGGAACAAAGAACAAAGTAAAAAGGCACGATCAATCTGAACATAACGCCTAGTCATTTCAAGACAAAATAAAAATGCGATTATATCATCATGTACACCAACAGCAGCAGGTACCTACTCATCGAATCCGATCAAAATTCCTTTAATAAATCAACGCCAAAACATCAGTCTTCTCTCATTCATCACAATATTTTTCACACTTCGAATCAATTCCAAAGTCAAAAGAGCCCCGCAGTCTCGCGTGAAATTACAAAAAGCCAAAGCGAGGAGAAAAGAAAACGAAGCACACCCTCGAAATCCGCCTCAAAGCCAAGCCGCAATACAGTTGCTTCCCTCCACACAGACACATATAACCTCTCTATACGGAACAGCCCTAGCTAACCACAGAGCCAGTCGACTTTTCGGGGGTGTGAGACGGCACGTGGCGTCGCGGCGCTCGTGACTCACGTTGGCAAATAATTCAAGGTCACGCGAGAGGAGGTCCGCCGCTTGGAGCCCTCTTCCTCGTGCGCGCGCGCGCGCGCTCTACCCGGCGACGATAATTCTACCGCGGCGTGATGCTTTCATACATATGAAAGACTTGCTCGCAGAGGAGAGACTCTCGGAGGAGCCGTAAAGATGAGGGAGAGAGAGGACGAAGGGATCGCGAAGTCTTCGAAGGGGTCGTCGCATTAATTTGAGCCTCGGAGCTGCTTTATTAAGTGAATAGAAATGGCAAATATAATTTCCTTTTTTTTCCTGTCTTATAGTGCTCTGTGCGTGAGAGCACTTTGAAATAATTGCGGCAGTGGCGGTTGGACTTTATGCTTCTCGGAAGAATATGTAACAAAAGAGAGACAGAGAGAGAGAGAGAGGGAAGGCTTCTGTTACGACCTATTAGCCGTTACTGCTGCGCACTAAAGAAAAATTGCTCGTCTCTGTCACGTCGCCATAGCATTGCTTTTTTACGACTCCCCCTTTAGTCATTATTATATACAGCTGCACGACATCGATTGTTTCGACGAATGTTACGATATCCTCTATACAAACTCATGGTATTAACACCAGCCAGCTTTGTCTTCGGCCAAAAAGACGCAGAAGCAGCCTACTTGCGATAAGAAGCAGTAGTAGTAGTAGCAGCGGATACTCATAGTCGTTTCGAGCGAGCGCGAGACTCCCGCGGGAAAAGTGCGCTCGTGGAAGTTGTTAGCCGCCCATTGCTCTCTTTCTCGAGACCAGCTCAGCTTCTGCTGCTAGAAAGAGAGAGAGTGACAAATGGCGCGTATTTACCTTGCGGGAAGAGAGGACTGCTCTCGTGTAAAAGCTGCAGAGGATGAAGGTATAAGCGAATCCTCGGAGGAAGGGAGGCAAGAGGCTCCTTTTTTCGGTGAAGGACCAATTTTCCAAGGCGACGACTCTTCTTTTCGGCTTCTGTTTTCTGTACTGGATTGTCGAGAGAAGGTTAACGTTCGTTATACTTATGTATCTAGTAGTCGATTTGATCGCGAGATGGTGTGTATTGTTTGGAATATCAACGTTTTCAAGATAACAGAAACAAATTATACACTTAATATACAAAGCTCATTAGTATGTAATATCGCTAAGTGTTTGAACGGTATAACGCAATCATCTCCAGTAGGAGCAGCTGAGCCAGTCTCCAGCCAAAAACTTCCAGGCCATCTGAACCCTTATAAATCCAAGAGAAACGGCTATAGGCCGGATAGTCTCAAGATAACAGGACACGTGTCGGTTAATGGGCGTCGTCGTCGTCGTCGTCGTCGTCCGAATCGTCGCGCCGCCTGCGATCATTGCCAAGCGGTTGCGGCGGCTAAGTCTCCTCTCGTTCGTCTTCGCTTCGCTCACCCTCCATCGCGGCTTCGGTTATACGTGCGCCGCCTGCGGATAGGTCTCGGAAACGCCGAGCATCTGTCCGCGAGGCTCCGTACAGCCAACTGATTTTCTGGCTAATTTCGAATGTTTTCGTTTTGTTTCGCCTGGCTGGATGGCATGATTTGGCACGAGACTCCGGATCCTGTGGATGTTTCCAAGACTCTCGAGGGTGTAGCTGATATGATGGGATTTGTAACTTGTATCCTTTTTTCCTAAATCTTGTTACGTCGAGTTCGTTGCTTTATTGGATTTGTTACGCTGTTTTTATATCGGGGCCCGCTAGGTGGCGTATAATTTCAGAGTAAAGCAGATATGTATGAAAAAGAAGAACAACGTATGATATAGTAGCGAGTGATGATTTGAATCAGATATTACGACAATTTTTACATTAAATCAAATGACTGAAAATAAATTCTCAAGGCACTTTAGTAGGTATTCAAACATAACCTCAAAACCAGAATTTCAATGTATTCCAATTCTGAATATGTTTCGCTGAAGGATTCACAACGTTCAAAAAAAAGAAAAGAAAAAAATAGCCATACGCGCAATAATCCGTCAGGAAGCACCGTGTAAACACATTTCATCCCGTAACATTTCTTCGCTTGGCACTGTATATACTCTAAAAACAAACTCGCCTCTCTATCGCAGTTCTACATCAAAAGACTCTCTATCTCACCGCTGCTGGCAGCAAGCACGGAGAGCAAAAATCCCATCCTCCCTCTCTCTCTCTCTCTGCATTCGATCCCTCGTTCTCTCACTCTCGCGCGAAACAAGATAAAGTACTCGCACGCTCGAGTTGACATTCAAACATTCAATTCGGCCCATCTCGAACACGCGGCGTCACACAACCTCCGCGTCGCCTGGAGTATTTATCTCGGGCGGCTCTGAATATCGCCATGCGATCTCTGGCTCGTTTCCGGCACCTCCAGGTGAGAGAGAGAGAGAGCCTTTCTCTCAATGCCAAGTCCCTCGCTCGGTTTCGCTTCATTGGCAGCGTTTCAAACGCTCGCGCGCGCGCGCGCGCGAGAACCGCCGACGGCTATACGGGAACAGGCCTTTTTGATTCGCGCAAGCGAGGGATTTCTTTTGTGTCCCTAGGATTTTTCGTTTGACAATTCTCACGCCGAGGTTCACAAGTTGGCGCGCGCGCTTTTCGAGATATAGAAAACGATTTTTTTTTGAGATTTGAATTTTTAACATCCGACAATGCAGGGAGGGAGGAGACAGAGAGAGACCCTAATAAATCTCTCGTGTGTAATCCTTGACGTCGTCGGAGAGGGAAGGGATAAAATAGTAGCGATTCTCAGCGTTCATTGTTATTACCGACATAACTCTTACACGGAGAAATTTATTCCCGAAAGTCAAAGGTATGGCACTTTGTCACGAAGACGGCAATTTGGCGACTACTCCTCTCTTTCTCGCACAAAGAACCGAATTAAAACTGTTAATATCTCTCGATATTAAAGTGAACCATGAAAGCTCGTTTATAATTTATATCTTCAATCTCGCGACATATATACACAATATAAAGCTCTCGCGCAGAATTAGCTCGTCTGCGCCCATGAATAATACCGTTCTCCCCGCGATGTGTTTTTGTATTTCTCTCTCTCTCTCTCTCTCTCTCTCTCTCTCTCTCTCTCTGACCCGTTAGCCAAAATCCCTCTCCCCCTTGAAATTTTCAACGACGGGCGGCGACGACGATCCCCTAACTACCATTTTTCGCTTTCGCCCAGGCAGCTACAAAGGCCGCCGCCCGCACAGTCGCGTCTACGCTGCCGCCGCCGCCTCGAAACTTGGCAACTCGTCAAGAAGCTTGTAACCCTAACTGTGCCATTGTGAGCCGCTGCTGCCCTCGCTTCCTGGGCCGCCTTCTTTGTTTCCCTGCGAGCCACACCAGGATAACCCTCACTACCCTTTCGCTACACTGCACGTGTGTGTGTACATGTGTGTGGGTGAGATTCTAGCTCCGAAAAGGCTCGAGAGCGTGTAATAGATGAGAATGGACGGTCTGAAGGGACACTGGACGTGGTTGTGGCTCTTCTTGAAAGCGAGAAGTGTAGCGCCGAGTTGTTTGCGATGCTGGATTGCGTTAGTCGAGGTAGCTCCTCGTGAGAAGTTGTGGGGGGCTTGGACTTTGAGGAGATCGTCGTGCTACGCGGAGTATTTTTTTTTCTTGAGAATTATCTTAATATTTTATAGACGATGAAAGGTCTTTGGAATAAAAATATAGCTGTTCAAGTGATTGTATTACGTTTTTGTTAAAGACTGGTTAAAAACCTCACTGAGTAAACGAATTTTTCGTATACAAGGCTGAAATGGGTGTTTAAATTTTTATGTCTAAGCCTTATCTATACTACAAAAAATATTTTAAAAAGTCGTTATTTTCATACAAAACGTGCATGTATATTGGCAATAACTTTGAAAACGTAAGATAGGTTACGCATATACTGAATGCAAAAAAGCTATTTTTTTAGTTCGAATTCGACTTGTTTTCAAATATCTACATTCAAAATGACTATCGTAACCTGCTTTTCTGCGATTATAATTGCGTTGATAATATCTTGCGCAGCACCAAGCCTTGGTATGTTTTACAATTAATTCCCATCTTGATTAAATTTAATTATTTCAATTTTTCATTGCTTTTCAACAGTAAATCTTGTAAAGAACTCCAACAGACAACCACATCTGACAAGATCTGGCGCTTTTAGTAACGTCCAGGAACCGTCAGAATTTCCTTATGTCGTGTCGATACAGTCCAATTTTAGTCACAGGTGTGGTGGTGCATTGATTAGCGATCAACACGTACTGTCTTGTGCTCATTGCTGGGTTAATGAAGCGGACAATTCGTTCTACAACGAGAAACGTTTGGGTCTGTTGACCATCAAGGCCGGTGTCAATGATTTGAACGACCCAAAGTACTTCTTTGCGGAAATCGAAGATATCTGGATACCAAAATATTACAACAGGTCATTTGAACGATTCTTCATGTACGATATTGCAGTGTTAAAGGTAAGCACTTCACCGAGAGAAGGGTTAGTTGAGCCAAATTTGATTTGGTAACTATTACCAAATATTTATTTGCTCAAAGATTTGGTTAGTTAATAAATTAATTTGAGTCAAATATACAGTTCTCTCGGTGTTTAGACGAATTATTATATTATCCATTCATAATATAGGTAAAATCAATTATTGATTGGATTCACCATTTTGTACGCAGTTAAAGACTAAACTTGATGTCCTAAACAGTCCGAACGTTCGCATAGTGAATCTACCTCCTCTAAATTCTACAGACTTGTATGTGGGCCAATACGCGCTTGTGGCTGGTTACGGAAATACGACTTACGTTGGATCGCCAAACTTCTACACAGGAACTAAATTAAATTCTCTGAGCTTTCAAATTTGGGATATTGATAACTGTACTAAGGTATACAAGGGAACTAACATTAATGCAGATACAATAAACCACGTATGCGCCTATGTTCCACGTAATGATGGAGAACTTTATGGAACTTGCAATGTAAATATTATTTATGATTATATTATTTAATTATTAATTGAAATAACAAATTAAAAAAATATATTCGACAGGGCGATAGTGGTAGTCCAATGGTGATTGATAATACAATAATTGGTATAGTAAGTTCTATATCAAATCCTTGTGGTTTAGAAAATTATCCTACAATTTTCACAAGAGTTTCATCGTGGATAAACTTTATCAACGATGCTATGAATGAACGCTATAATCAAAACGTAGCGGTGAAACATTTTCAATAAGTGTAAGAAAGATATAAATAGATTCAATAGAAAAGAATTGCAATTTTTATGAAAATTAGATTATCAATACTACGTATAACACAAATTGGATGATTAACAAACAAAGTTATGGCAAGAGCTCGAAAACCAACTGATATTGTCATAAGTGTATAATAAACTAATATTCTGATATAGATGGTATTCCTATTTATTTTATTCACACACCAATTCATACAGTAACCAAAAAAAGTACTTTAAAAATTACTTAGATAATTCAATAAATAAGTATAATAATAATATTAAATAGGCACATTTAATCAACTTATATTTTATCGTTATATCGAAGCCTGAGTGGAAGAACGGTGGTCTATCTCGACTGCGACTTCAAGAACGACCTATCTCGGTCTCGGCTCCAAAAAACGGCCTATCTCAGCAACGTTTAAAAACTTGGCTACTCAAACACGGTTTTTTCCTTAAATTTTATTTCGACAGACAGAAAGCAGAGAATAGTTAACACTTACGATTTAAATAATTAGGCTTTTCAATAAAAAGATTTGTAAGAAAAAAAATGCCTTCGTAAGGTTTAAACATCTATAATTTAATTAGATTTTACAAAATCTTGTCTTCGTCAATATTTTATTAATAGTTATTCAGGCAATAAGACAAGACAATTTTCTGAGCTTACGCATTACCAAGACCCATCTAAAATTGAATATGATGTAAGCGGAGCAAACAGAGTTATCATAAAAGTAAAGACGTGGTGCAAATAAAACATTGTTTAAATATTAGGAAAACGATTCACATTCTAATTGTAAGGTTAGGATTTTAAATAATCTCCACGAGTATCTGGAGATTATTTAAAATCATAACTTTAAAATTACATAACGAGTATTAAAATCCAATTTCACATTCTAATTGTTTTTCTTCATTCGATAATTGTTTTAGTTAAAAGAAGAACTTGATATAGACAATGGCCCTGCGTTATTGAATAAACGAATGCATTGACTTATTTACAGGAAATAAAGTATGGTCCACTCGTTGTCAATAAAAACCTGTTTGGATTTTGCATTATGACGATTATGCTCCTGATGATCTTTGGAAAACTGGCAATATCCACGGGTTCATAAATATTATTTCTGCACACATCGAAAAGGTATTCAAGAAAAATATATCTGCAACACGCGTGTATACTTGGGGTATCGATTTAGTCATTGTCAGAATAAGCACCATAGCATAATTTAATTGATAAGAAAATATACCTGCTATTTATTTAGTCAAATGCTGTTTTGACTTTTCATAAACCTCTTCCTCCATTCAAACTTTAAAACAATGTCACACGTTTCCACAAAACTAAATATGCGATAACACTGTACGATCTATTTTACATTCAAAATATCTGCCGAACACCTGCACATGAAAAAATCTAGAGAAACGCAAACACATTTCTCACCTGATCAAACTACTGATTACCAAGCACCGATATAACAATGACACCAAACTCTATACTCGCACCGACGCACTGTTCATCATTATACCCAAAGATTTCCTCAGTTTCAGCCACACTACCCAACTTCTCTCTATTCCTCAAGTAAACTGGATATCCTTTCCTCCCAAGATGCCCCTCGAGCATCCAATCTCTTCTCTCACATCTTCTAGCGGACACCCGATCATACCTTAAACCTCGTCGGGTCAGAGAAGATCGCCTTGCGCATCGCGTAGCCTGGTTGCCGCTCCAGAGTATAGAGTCGAGTCGCATAAGAGGGTCAAAGGAAGCCGCGGGCTATACGCAGAGCAGCAGTATAGCAGCACAAAAGACGAGGACTTAATTGCCCGCAACAAGCGACGACTGCCCTACTCGTGCGTGAACCGCACGCTCGAGTTGCGCACGCGTGCTTTAAGCTGCTTCTGGCTCGTTGGAGCTCAAGAGTCGAGGGACTTGGCATTTTGCGGAGTAAGCGTTTTGCTACTGCTGCAAGTTTCGAATTTATAGAATTTTTTTTTCATGCTCTTATTCGTTATCGGACTGAATTTGAATTGCGAGCAAGTTCTTATTGTCGTCGCGATTCGTTAATGTAATTTTCAGGAAGCAGTAGTAGAAGCTCGATGCGATGCGCCGTAAAGATAGGCGCTTTATATCGACGCATAAAACTTGGGTTATTATAGCGATACTGCGTCGACCTTTACTGAATCATATCACACGCTGATGCATCTATAATTTTACTGTTCGAGAATATTTTTAAACAATTCTGACCCGCTATAAAGCCGGAAGTTTTGCAAGCTTTGTAGAAAAAAATCTAATTTTTCAACCATCGATAAAAACAATATCATGTCGCAAAATTTAAAATTAGAAAAAAATAAAAGCTCTCCCTAACAAAGTTAGCTCGACACACAACTCCAGCAACGACGCGTCTTGTCGTTACGAGTGTCGAGGGCACCTGAAGAGTCTCCGTCGTTGAACGCGGCGCTGCAGTCGTGTTCTATCGCCGCGACGACGTCGTCGCTTATTCAACCTTTTTCCCCCTCCCCTTCTCTTTCGCGGTCATGTGGCTCGTAAAGTATAAATACGTCTAATGTGACCGTATCTCTTTGGCGAATCGAACGCGCCTGTCCTATATCGTTAATTTTCCGAAGGTCGATGTCCCGTTGAATATCGAGAAATTTCGATAGTCCAATGTCCGTCTGTTCCTTCAGCAACAAGAGCGTATAAACGTATATAGGCAAAGCTCACTCGTTACGTCGTGGTGCACAGTACACGGAAAGGCGATTTCATGGGTTGTAGTGTCGCGCGCACGATTGATTACCGAGAATCGTCTCGTCGTCTCGGTCCTAACTTTACGAGGACATGACGATCGAGTTTCGCTGCGGATATTACCGCCGTCGTCGACGAGTTAATCCGAGGAAGTGGTTTGTACTCGAGAGATTTCGTTTGGCTGATCATGGTTATTCATCGGGGACTTGAATTATTCTTTTTACGTTGGATTTCACTGTGTATACTATATACCGAAGAACTGTTCTTTGAAAGATTGAGGAATGATGAATATGGATGGTGAATATTCATCGACAGCTTGTGATAAATTAATTGTGAAAAATACTGCAGCGTCGTCTTCTCGAGAAGTGTGCAGGGCTTGATTTTATTTATTTTTCAATTCTAATGCGCTGGTAATAACGTTCACAGAACTACAGAGGCATGTAGATTTATTTCTCAGAAAATTTTAATAACTTTTTGAGAAAATCTCGGAATAATGCAGCCTTATTTACATCTGAAACACAGTCATAGAAACGCTCCAACTTGAATTCCACTTCCATATCCCGAGGAAGAATTTGACTTTTAAAACAATCAAATTTCACTTGCGAATATTCACGAGTGTCCCTGTATACGTCCGATTCCTCGAACGCTTTTTCTTTCAATACTTGTGTATATGTATATACAGCAGGCAAATATAGACACACCACACAAGTCGATACGAGATCAACCAAAAAATTCTCATGGTTTACCAAGCTAATCCCTCAAATGAAAGAGCATTCACGTAAAAGATAAATTCCCGGCCGCGGTCCTCTCTCCTCCGACATCTCGATTCACACCCGACAACCGCCGCCATTGCGGCTCTCGAGTGTAGGCGACGCCTCCGACGAAAAAAAGTGTATAAATCCCCGATTCGGTAATTCCGGCCGCTCTCTTTCTCCCTCAGCTCGCGGCATAAATCCAAGTTGGGCTTGGCTCGGCCGAACCGGCCGCAAAAGATTCAGGGACTTTTGCCAGCCGGGAACTCTAATCCCCGCTGCCGAAACGCCAAGTAGGAGAAAGAGAGGAAAGAAATGTGTGCGCTCGCGGAACAAAGAGGAATAATGAGGTGGATGGGGTGTGCGAGAGAGAGAGAGAGAGAGAGCTTGAGGAAAATGATGGAGTTAAATACGATGCCGCTTTTTTTCCTCGTGCGTATATCGCTTCTTGATACCTTTTGCCTTATATCAATTCTCAATACACTATAGAGTGTTATATACGTATTATCGCAATAAAAAGCTACGGAGAATAGCTTCCAATTTAAAAAAAGCACAGGGCCATATAACGCAATTACAGAACGAGCGTCGGGAAAGAAGGCAATCAATAAAAGCTGTACAGCGGCGAGTGCGGCATCAATATATATCCAGCATACCCCCGTCCCTCGCTCATAATTTCGAGCTTAGCGGAGCGCGAGACTCCGATATAAATCCCGGCGTTAATCGCGGACCAGCAGCAGCAGCGGAGAGCAATATTC
This sequence comes from Cecidostiba fungosa, assembly GCA_900474305.1. Lineage (NCBI taxonomy): Eukaryota > Metazoa > Arthropoda > Insecta > Hymenoptera > Pteromalidae > Cecidostiba > Cecidostiba fungosa. Next base: position 85,731 of record UCOJ01000120.1, on the reverse strand, counting down.
AAAGCCCAAGCGAAACGTAATACCCAGGGCATAATAGCAGAGAGAGAGAGAACGGCGCGCGCTTGCGCGCATACCACCGAAAAATAAGGAGGAAATCAATTTCCCATCCGGAGGATCCGTAACAAAGGGGGGAAGGGGAACCACCACCGCGGCCAGATAAAAGAAACAATAAGGACAATGCCGACGACTGCCGCCGAGAAAAAGATTGAGATAGGTTTCCCGACGTTACACGAGCCCCCCCTGTATAGTTTAATATCCGGGAGGAGGACGACGACTCTCCCTCTCGCTGGCACTCGATAATCTCTCCCCTCCCCCTCTCTCTCTCTCTCGGCCTTTCGTTATATCTCGCGGGGGTAATGGATACTAAGTTTCCATGCGCGGCTTTCAGATGTGATTTATATTTTGGCGGCGATTTTTCAGAAGTCATGGAGCTGCTACTGCTGCTGCTGCTGCTTTTTCAGCGCTTGACCTCGTCTCGGCTGCTTTTATGAGGGGAGACGACGGAGTTGGCTCGACGTCGCTGAGGGGGTGAGTCGTATGATCATTGTAGGGGATTTACACGTCGATGCTTTAATTTAATCGAGCAGATTTTTCTCTCGTTGATTACCGCTTCTAGTTAGCGATAAACGCAGGGGGGGGTGTATTGTATGTATATAATATACTTGCCGGACTCTCGGGTCGTTGACTCTTTGAATGATTCTCGCTTACCTGGAACAGAGAAAAAGAGACGAGGACGTGTTACTTCAAATTTATTCAGAGATATTGCATCGTCGGAAGAGATAGAGCAAGAGAGGGAGAGAGAGAGAGAGAGCTTTTCGAAATGGGTATGCATTTTTCAGACGTTTCTCTCGATTCTCTTATCGCGTGCACCGGTTGATTTGGAAATTTTCCAAGTAAAAGCTCGGCTGTAGCAAAGCCGATCCTCAGACTTTCTCTTCGACGTAAGAAGAAAAAAAAACTTCAATATAGATCCGTATCCCGAGAGCAAAGCTTCGCGATATCGAAGCTACACCCCTCTCTCTCTCTCTAATACATATATAGCGTACTTTTACTATACAAAGCCTACAAGAGCAGCTATACACGACAGGTCGGATCATCAATATTTCCCGAAGCCAACTTATTAGCCGGGGCCAAGACCTCAAGTTATATTAAAAGTCGCGCGCGGGATTGACTTATGGAAAATCCGCAAGCCTCTTAACATTCATATTTGAGAGCGCGCATAGCCGCATTCGCGGCCGAAAACTGGGTTATTAGACATAATTAATCACCGCGGCAGCCGTCGCCGCCGCCGGCGCAAACTTTCATCAAACTGTCAAGCCGGAAATTCGCCGGGACGCGACGCCTATTAAATTCTCCCCGCCGTTCGCGTTCTCTCTCTCACTCTCTCCATCTCTCTCTCTTGCTATTTCGAGCTTTCTCGCGGACGCTGACCCTTTGTGAAAAGCATAGCGGAAGAAGGACTCTATAGACGCGAAGGAAGTTATCCGTTTTCGGTGATCCTAGCGCAAGCTTCGTTAGCTTTCTTAAGACGCGGATATGACTCTGTTATTCAAACATAACCTCAAAATCGTATTTTGAATTTACCGCCAAAAATCGTGCCGTCATATTATTTCTCTCTCTTCGACAAGATAATCACAGACACCAGTGCAAAACAAAAAATGAAGGAGAAGCCCCAGTCAACATTCTGGAAACAAATAAAAATCAACATCTCCATAGGGTGGCGCTGCAGTAGCAGTGACGGAGCGGCAAATAAGACAGCGCGACGCTGCTTGCGCGCGTTAAGATAAATGAGGTGAGAGAAATAAATAGTCCGAGGAAGTAAGATAAATACGGCCGCCAGAGAACGAGACAGAAAGAGAGTGAGAGAGAAGCAAGAGGGGGAAAAATGAAAGGGAGGGACGCGCGGTAACAAGAAAATTCGAGGGTGGCCTCGTCCAATTTTCGCTGCTGTCGCGCTCGCGACTTTCTCTTTCCAACCCCGACGCGCGCGTGTGTGCTCTATACACGCGCTGCAGTGGAAAGCTTGTTTTACCTCGCGAGCGCGCGTCTATATACTCTTTTTTTTCATTTTTTGCAACGCCTCGCTTCTTCCTATTTTTGTTGCCGAAAAATAAACGCCTTTTTCGGCAACAAAAAATTTACCTCGCAAGCTCTCACGGACAGAATTCATATAGTGGACGCTTAAAAAAAAAAAGCAGTCAACGGCAAAACATATTAGCCCGAAAATCGACACTAACACCCGTCTCGGCCTGTCAATCATACGAAGCCACGTGAAAAAGCCTCCCCCCGCATCAAACTTGCATATATTTATGTATAAACGAACACAGAGAGAAAGCGCGTACATACGCACTCACGGAGCAAACGAACGAACAGCAGCAACGGCTAAGTGTTAATCTCGCCGGAGGGGGTTGGCGCGAGTCGGTGCTCGGTGCCAAGTCTGCGGGATTATCGCGCATCTTGTAATTGCCAACCAATCCCACGGGGTGAAAGAGACAGAGGTGGGGGTGGGAGGACCTGGCATCAAGCCTGATTGTGCAAAAGCGCGCGCGCTCCGACTTATTTAGCACGTGGACGCTGAATTTCACCGACAGCCTCTGGACGATTAATTTTTTATGTGTTTTTGTGTGTGTATTATTCCTTTGCGTTCTAGTAAAAATCAAACGCGCACTTGAATAAGAGAAAGGGAACGTCGGAACAATGCTTCTCTGAGCCTCGGAGCGTTATTGTTATTATATGTTTTCTATCTCTTCCCGGGAAATGGAGCAGTAGCTCTTCGCTCTCTCCCATTCTCTGTATGCACGCGAGTAACGAGGAAGAATATCGTAATGGCTTGCCGCGGCTGCCAAACGCTTCTGCTGCTGTTGTTGTTGTCGGTGCATTAGACTACGGGATGCTCTGGAACTGGGCTATGGGGTCCCTCTCTTTTTTCAATGGATTCGCCTATACATGGCTATGAACCATCGTGTTGAGTGAAATACTATAGTCATTCGCAAGCCAAAAACATAATCGAGCGAACGCGTAGCTTGCGGTTCGCTCTTAACTGCTACTACTGCTTATTTCATAAGCAGGGAACAACCGCACATCTCTGGACCACGCGCGCTGCCGCTAATTACGTTTAATGGATTGTTTTTCCGACCACGAGTCCGTTTGTTTAGGAAGAGTTATTAGTTTTGGTTTTGCCGGACGTGAAGAACAAACATACTTGTACATACACGATGCTAACGAGGTTAACGGTCATTCGAACATAACCTCAAATCTTCAATCAGTCGGAAATTCTATCAGAAGATTCAGAGCGGCTGTATATTTTTCTCCAACAGCGAAACAAAACGCGCCCGAAAGCGTTCCTAGATTGAAAGACAAATGCAGAGGAGGGTGCCTCTGATGCTCTCTCGCGAGTCCGCATTACCATAAACTCATCATTTATACAAGTGCGCTGGCGCGCCCCTGAAATATAACGCAAGCGTAGGTACGGCTAATGGATAGGCTAGCGCAAGCGCGAGCGACTGTCGGCTTTGAAACAGTAAACGCTGGATTTTTCCCTGGATTCGCGTTAGCGTGTTGGCCAGGCTTGGTTGTTTGTCAAATAAGATGGACTGATGCTGTTTAGAATTTTATAGTAGCGTGTGCCTTGGCGTACTCGTTCCTTATCTACTGGTTATTTGGAAATTTAAGTTTTTTTAAAACGTATTTTAAAGTGTTAGTTATTGAATTAGGTGTATAATTATATGAAAATTCATTTTTTTTTAATTTTTTAACAGCATACAGTGTACCTCCGAGTCTGTTTTTCACAAATGATTTATCCAATATCATATCTCACAGCATAAACAAGCGCAAATTACTGCAGCAGAGTGCCACCTCCCATTAGCTTTCAGTGCACGCGTGCACGTCCACTTTCATAACCAAAACGAAAATATGCAGCAAAAACACTAAAGCAAAGCTCGTGCCAAGAGTCTCGAGCGAACAAAGGAGAAGCTAGAAAAGCACAAACAATCCAACAAAACAAACACACACGCGGAGCATTGCACGCGTTCGCCGCAGCAACAGCAGCAGCAGCATAGCGAGAGATGCACCTGTCGACCTTGAGTTGAAGCGGACGACTTTCGACCCGACAAGTCAAGCAGGTATACATCTATCCAGTCGTGCGATGCTGCAAAAGGGCATTGACATTGCGATGAGTTCAAAATACCCGGCTTTTGTAACACTTGTTTATAATTATATGAACAGTGCGTTATCTTTTTACTTTAATTTTTTTGCCCATTAGAATTAATGAAGTGTCTATGAATATTTAAACTACATCTATAATAATTATTCAATGAAGTATGAGTAAAGGAAAACAACATACAATAAAATGATTAAGTCTCATCTATTATAAACGGGTGCCTCGGACTCGATTGCAGGTCATTGTCATCAGTCCTCCAGAAAGAACGAAATGCAACGCGCAGGAAGAATCTCGCGTCTGAATTAGGCGGCGGCAGCACCATAGAGTGCTGCTGCATCTCTGTCTCTCATTCTGCCGCAGCAGTTCGACTGCAGAAATTCAGTGACCACGAGTCGAGCTGCAACAAGGGACGCAGTTACCCTCTCGAGGTAAATACGAATAAACTTACAATAATCAAAGTGCACGTGTGTGAGTGATATATATGAGAGATACATAGTACGCGAGACTGATAAGATTGTATGATTGTAGAGTGAATTGAGTTCGAGTGTCGTTAGGCCTTGAGATCGAGAGTGAAGGTGAATGTCAAGGTACGCGTTTTTCATTGATATCTTGTGCGTAATGTGGATGTATCCCTATGGATAATTCACAATTGAAACAAGCATACGAGCATTAAATTTTTGAAATATCTATAGTGGTTTTACTTTAAAATTCCGGTTTTACCACCCACCGAAGTCGTTGCCCCTGGACGAAGTTGGCCTTGAGTCTCCTATAACACACACGCGAATTTCAAGTTTCGAGCCTTTTATCGAGCGATATATCACTCGCCTTCGATCTCCTTTTTCTGTTCGAGTTTCTACAGCGAAAAAATGCCTCCAAGCAACCCGGCAAATTCACCGATCGAGCGTAAAACGGGCGCGAAAAAGAATCGGCCCTCACCAAAATAAAAATAAAAAAAATTTCAATCAAATCTGCCGCATCAGCGCCGCCATCAGCCCTCGGCCGCTGCTCGTAAATTCTCCGTTCCATCCATCAAACCGCAATTTACGTATTATTTCCGGGGAAAACAGGGGCTGCTGCTGCTGGACGGCGCGCAAAAATGCGGATATCACAATTACATCTGGCGGCGCCACAACATTTATTTACCGGCGGCGCCCCAAAAATGCCTCTGCTCTGCAGTAGCGACTCTAACGGCCCATTAAAGTCATAATCACCAGCGCGGAGCGGGTCAGTGTCGCCGTCCACTTTTTTTTCGCTGCTGTATACAAGAGAAAGAGAGAGAGTTTACGGCGCGTGATTGATGCGCCAGTACCGAGGATTTTCATTAGAGCGCGCGAGAGAGAGGATGACGCTCTTTTTTAGGAGGACGCCTGCCTCTTTGATATTTTTCGGCATTAACGAGCTGCGTTAAACTCGATAGTTTTCCGCTCCTTTTTTGATATTCTATTCTACGTAGTATACGTTCTTTAGCAACGAAATAAAGATTCTAACTTTTTTAGAATTAATATTCGCTGACACGGCGTAACGTGAAAGACTTTGGCTGTACGGAAAGACGGGGGGACAAAAAAACAGTCGCGAACGATATCGCATTTTAAAAGGCCTGGGCGCGGAGATCTGCCAGCGACACGTACCTTCCCCTATCCTACATCAAGTTGGCCATTTTTCAGAACGCCAAGCTCGCTCGCGCGCCTGTGTTTTATAGTTTCGGTCTGACCGGAGGGCGGCGGTGGGGGTGGCGAAGCTGTTGACGGACAGAACATCGACCCGCGGCGGCGAAGGGGAGCGCGCCTACCTCTCTGGAAGGGAGTCGGATTCGACGATTCATACTTTTTTCTTTTTTTTTTTTTTTTGCTGATTGTTCGCGAGTTGGCTTGGTTCTTTTGCGAGGTGTGACGCGACACTTTTTTCGCTGTCATTTATACAAGTGTGTGCTTAGTTAACGATTGCTAAATTGTTTGGTTGTTCTTTTGAATTTTGCATGTGACAACTGAAATTATTGTTAATTCTGATTTCCAAACTGATACTTTCTTTCTGTGTGGGCTTTTTTAAAGTATATACATATTTTGAGGCAATTAATTTTGACACATCTGATGTATGCGTCGATGCCTCTATATAAATTGAAGAAAGCATTATTTTATTCAGTATTCATTCTTCTCATTCTTCACAGTTAACTGGTCACCAAGATGGTCAAATGGCTACTGATATCCCTGACGATCCTGCTGGCGGTGGCCACCCCAGCTCTGAGTTTCTTTGGCGCATTCGACATTCTTCTTCAAATGCTTCAGACCATACTCAAGCTCAAAGTCGGTGGCTTTAAATTTCTTCAGGACTTCTACCAGTACGCCTACAATGAGGTAGCAGACTTCACGCCTGGACATCTTCAGGAGTTCGATTTCATCGTGATAGGAGCCGGTAGTGCTGGCGCTGCAGTCGCCTCAAGGCTGAGTGAGGACAGACAAGCTAGAGTCCTACTAATCGAGGCTGGAGGTCACGAGAATTTGCTTATGGACGTTCCTTTGGCAGCTTTGTTTTTGCAGTTGTATGAGCCAATCAATTGGGCCTATTTAACAGAGCCTTCTGATAACTACTGTAGAGCTGTGAAGAACAAACAATGCAAGGTTGCCAAGGGTAGGGTGCTTGGAGGAACCAGTGTACTCAATTTTATGATTGCCATCAGAGGTGAGCAAATTTGAGTTCTTATTGGTGATCATTCATATCTCTATATCTTATATTCACCATCAGGTAACAGACATGACTACGATGAGTGGGCAGCGCTAACGGGAGACAATAACTGGTCCTACGAAGGAATGTTGAAAATCTTCAAGAAGCTAGAAACCTTCGATGGTCCACTTGTCAATGCAGACCCAGCCTATCGTAATTTCGATGGACCACTTCGTATAGCACATCCACCGTTCCAGTCATCACTAGTTGACGCCTTCATCCGAGCCGGTCAAGAATTGGGTTTCTCTCCCGTAGACTATAATGGAGAAAATATGACGGGTTTCAGTTACGTACAGGCAACTCAAATAAACGGCGAGCGCATGAGCAGCAACCGCGCGTACCTACATCCAGCCAAGAAGCGCCGAAATCTGGTAGTCAGTATAAACAGTCTGGTAACAAAGATACTCATCGATCCAGAAACTAAGACAGCCTACGGCGTTGAATTTATGAAGAACAATCGGCGGATTGAGGTCTTAGCTAAGAAAGAGGTGATCCTCTCAGCTGGAGCCATAGCCTCACCTCAATTGCTGATGCTTTCAGGTGTCGGACCAGCTAAGCATCTCAGAAGTCAAGGGATCCACGTGATCCAAGATCTGCCGGTTGGTGAAAACCTCATGGACCACGTTTGCTACGGTGGCCTGACCTTCTTCATCAATGATACGCAGGCTATCGTCATTCCAGAATTTTTCAAACCTGCCAATCCCACGCTCAACGATTACTTCTATCGAAGAGATGGGTTTCTGTCGACATCTGGAGGTGTCGAGGGTTTGGGATATGTAAATGTTGATGATCCAAGACAGGAGAATGACCAGCCCAACATGGAGCTCATGTTCGCCACAGTGTCCATATTAGCAGATCAATTGATCCACGTTCCTTTTGGTATGACCGACTACTACTGGAAAAGCTACTACGCAGATAATCTGCATCGACATTCCTGGATCATCTGGCCACTACTTTTGAAGCCTAAAAGTCGAGGCAGAATTCTGTTGAAGAGCCGGAACCCGAGGGAACATCCAAGAATCTTTGCCAACTACTTCTCTGATTCAGACGATATTAGGGTCGCAATCAAGGGAATCAGGATGGCCATAGAGGTAAGCAAGACCCGGTCCATGCAGAGGTTCGGCTCTAAATTGCACGACAAAACAATACCAGGATGCGAGAGATACGTCCCCGACTCCGATGCTTACTGGGAGTGTGCTCTAAAGACATTTACGATCACTCTCTGGCATCATTCCGGCACCTGTAAAATGGGAAGGCAAGACGACCCCACAGCTGTTGTCAATTCACGTTTACAGGTATGTTCTTAATCCACCTCCATTCGAGATAATTTATAGTTCGTTTCTTATTCATTCATCATTATCATCTGTTTAGGTAAAGGGAATAAAGCGTTTGAGAGTAGCAGACGCCTCAATAATGCCGAACATAGTAACAGCCCACATCAATGTTCCGACGATAGCCATCGGCGAAAAGGCCTCGGAAATAATAAAGTCAGACTGGGGCTTATACGGTGCCCCGCAATAGAGCAAACCTCTTCCACATGATTTACACTCTCAATAAGAATAAGAATTTTTGTACCTCGACACCAAACTCTCTTACCATTCCTTCCTTTCTACCAGCATCCGTGCGCGTCTCTCGCTTTAATACCATATACACACAGGACCGCTTTTGTCTACGACTTCGCGCGGCGTTCGCTTTATCATCCGCCAACCAGCAGCGTCACGTCTCCTCTCTCTCGCGCGCCCTTTCCCTTCTCCCTTTTCCAGAGCGAAAGAGAGAGAGAGAGAGAGAGCGAACCTTCCTCCCCGACGCGCGCGTCACAGTGTTGCCAAACGTCGGCGCGGCCCATTTGCATTTCGCCTGTGTATACGCGCGCGCCGGAAATATTTTGCCGCCGACGCTGCTACTGCTGCTTTTATCGCCCGGCGTCGCGACACATACACACATACGCATGTGCGCACTGATCGCACGGAATATGCTTCGATGAGAGAGAAGCCCTCACGAATCGATTTTTTTTCGACGAGAACCTCCTGGTATACAGCTCTCAACGTTTCTTTTTCGTTTGTGCAATGTAAATTATTTTCACGGAAGGCCACGCGCGCAGTCGCGCCCAAGTCTATCGGAGAATTGATTCGCGCTCGGACGGTTGTATGTGGATATTTTTAGAGAGAGCCCCCGCCATCGTATTCTGTATAGGTGCAGAGGTAACTGGAGCGCGTCGCTTGAAAATTTTCGTGAATTACGAGCGCTTTGTTTTTTGTTTCGACTGACTTCTCGCTGAAATAACACACGCATACATATACACACGAACGCGCACACACACACCCTAAAGGTACGCTATTGAACGGTATCTCATTTTTAAAGTCGAATCGTTTCCTCTAACTTTGAAAGTGAAAAAGTACACGACTTTTCCGCCTAACAGTCAACACGAAGTGTGCTCAAATACTAAGTTTTTGTGTACTCCCATCCGCGGAGTCTGAGGAAACAGGTGACTCTCTCTCTCTCTCTCTCTTTCTACCAGACAGATGCGTAATTAATGCAAATGCAATGCGAGCTCGAAGGCAATTTCAATTTGTTACGAGGCCGGAATTTCGAAGCGAGAGAAACATCTACATTTATATAAAGGTAGTTTAAAAGTGATTCACCAAGGGCTTGAACTTCACACCAGCGAGCCAGGCAGAGGAACTGCTGCTGCGAGGAAGAGGAACTTCATTCTTTGCGAACTAGTTTTGAAGAGTAATTTTTTAAACTTCGAAATTTCATTTCCTGATGAATAATTAGCCAATTTTCGTGAGTTAGCCTGGTCAGCGGATTTCTGGGTTAATCAAGAAACTTTTTACAACAAACGCAGGGAGATAGTTTCTTCTTCTTCCCATCCTTAATTCGTCCCAACAAATTCCCTAATTGTTCTTTAACAACGCTCTCTCTCTCTCTCTCTTGCGCAATATATTTTTCTTGCGTACAGTTCGATTCACCGAGGCAAATTTATTTTCGACAAGTATGTTTGCACGAGTTATCTGGAGTTTGCTCAGCTACCTTAGGAGTTATCTCCCGTCCTTTCAGCTAACTTTTCACCACAAAGAGAGCAGCGCGTTCAGTCAGTCATCGAAAAAACATCCGCAATCAATCGGCGCGTGGGTCTGTGTACATATACAGAGCAACTTCGACATAAATTCTATTGACCAACCGGTAGAAAACGGTCGTCGCTGCGAAAGCTTCATTCTGTATCTCTGTGGTGTAGCTGCTGCTGTTGCAAGTTGCGAACGAAGGGCTTCGCAACAGCTGAATCGCCAGCGCGATGTAGTGCGGCGAAACTTTGCGGGCAAACAAATCCGTAACGGAAATCCGATGTATATAACCTTCCGCTTTTGCCCGTTGCACCTCTCTATTTCTCTCTCATTTGCGTGTGATCTCGGCGCTGTGTGGATTATTTACTGTACTCGTACACAGGTGAACATGTTTATTGCGCAAATAAAAAGTTCGAGCGCCTCGTTAGACCGACAATTCTCTTGTGGACTGTTTCTTTAGAAGTTTGTTTTTTAATAATGCGCCATCTAGCAATGGCTATTTTTCTCCATTAAGGGGGATCCCTGTCCTTTTTGACCCAAAAAAATGATTTTCTGTTCTTTCCTATTTCTACGGATTTTACCATTATTAAACAGAAATACATTGTAATACTTAGTTTAGTAACGTTTCATTATGTTAAAATTTTTACATATGAAAAACTTTTGTAAAAGAAAACATCCGTTTTTATATATAAAAAAACATTGTTCTTAACAAATCATTTTGATCCTTGCTCTAAGCATTCCTTGTGCATTAGATTTTGACAAAATCTTTCGAAAAATGTATTCCTTTTGACATAATAAACAAATGCATGCATTGCCAGAAGATTAACAAGAAAACTAGACGAAATGAAAAATAATTATTTAATATTTAGAAAAAAGGCTGTAAAATGAAAGAAACCATGTTTTCTGATTTGATCTGAACCATATGGTATTTTGATTGAAATTTTATGAACTGTGTTATCAAGCAGTACCTAGTACAAAAGTTTTTAAATTATTAAAATCTTAGAAAAAATGTTAGGTGAGAGGGCAAGGATTTCCCCCTTAAGCGTATATCAAAAATCATAAAATAGGCTAGAGTCTAAAACTCAGTTTCCTCTCGCTACGCTATACACTCTATGCAACTGTCTCCCTATGCTTCCCTTCTTTCTACTTATATAGAGCGCGAAATGCGCGCGGGTGGATTTGCTCTCTCCGGGAGACGCGTACGCGCTAATGCGCGACTCGAGCGATTTCGAGTAAACAAACGCGCGATCTCGTGTTTGCCTTACATGTGCGCGCTGCAGCTCCGCTTGAGAGCGCACAGTTCTCTAACGCTTGGCTTCAGGCGAAAGCAAATACTCGAGAATGAGTCTCTCGTTGCGGTTTTTTTTTCTTCCGTTTTTCCGCCACTCGATCGATTCTTTGTACTATTTTTGACTATCATCTTACAAAATCTAATATGCAAGGTAGTATTCATTACACTGTTTTTACATCATATTTAATGAGTCACAAAACCGAGCCTTTAAGACTGCCTCACTTGGTCGGGACGAGGGAAAAATTCAGTCGGCAATTAGGGTCGGCTCTCAGGTTTTCTTATTAAAATAATTGTAACCGATCCGGGGAGCTCTCGGCAGACAGACTAGGGCTCGGGATCAAAATTTCCAAAAACTCTAGAGTGAGAGAACAACGACGCCCCCTCTCTCTCCGGCCCTAATGAATATAAATAATTCCGCGAGATAGCAACCAGCCGTGGCTGCTGCTGCTACGTCCTTCCCCTCCGCGCGAGGGTACATAATCTCCTCGCTCTCCCAAATCCTTTGACGTCCCAAAGTTATTATCGTGCTAAATTACCTGGCACGCCGCTCACCCCCTCTTCTCTTTCTCTCTCTCGCACTTAAAGAGAGAGACGAAGGCAGCTTTAAAGTCTGCAGCAGCCGCCGCTGTATGCTATATGTATATATATATGTACTGTAGGCGAGTGAGCGAGCAAGACGAGAACTATGCTGCAAAAGACGAAGCTGCTAGGCTCGAGTTGCCGGCTGCTGCTGCAGTCTCATATTTTAGGTCTCGTAGAACAATATTAAAAGCTGCCGCTGGAAGAAGAAGCTGCGCGCGGAAGAAGTAAAGGAAGGAGAGGACTACGTCCCACTTTCTTTTACGCCAGACGGCTTCATTCCTCGTAAGCGCCCTCTATATTGTAGTCCGCTATCGGGATGACTTTTCCACTGATGTGTATATCTTCGATAAGATGAAATAGAGATTAGCGGCTCAAGTGAAAAAACCCGGGTATGGTAAGACAAGCTAATCATCCGACAGGCTGTCTACAAAGCCCCTCCAATTCAATCTTCCATCCTTAAAGCCTCGAAAATTTAACTAAAGACACATAGTCGGTAAAAGACGGACGGCGTCTTCTCGCAAATCTTCGACAAATCTCCCTCTCTCTCTCTCTTCTCGAGGAAAAACGGCACGCGCGGCCATAAGGGGATTACCGATTATACCGCCTCATCCCTTTTTTTTCTTATCCTTCGCTCGAAGAAGAAGAAGAAGAAGAAGAACAAACGCCGGCTGGCTGTAGTTGTCGCGGGGGGGTTGAAATTTCGCGCGAAGCTCTTAAATCTTCTTTTCCGCGGCGGGCAGGAAAGTTTTCGGGATCCTCGCGGCGGGTATTTATCGTGAATCTCGCGCGCAGGCCCCCGTCCGACTTATCTCCGGCCTGTCAAACTGCCGCAAGGCTAGATAGAAGAGAGAAAGAGAGAGATAGAGAGAAGGAGAACGGAAGTATAAGAGAAGATGGAAGACTAGACAAACGGGTGAATGTTTGCGGAAGAGGAGATTGATCGGTTGCTTCTCTCGTACTGGACAGCAGCTGGTGCACTCTGCACTCGTGGTTTGTTAATTATATATAAGTGCAATTTTTGTCGCTCTAGCTACGTACTCGCTTTGAAAAAAAGTGCCGAAAAAATTGCGTGTTTTACCGTTCAAAACGATCGGAGCCCGCTTTTTCGGTACGAAATATTTTTTTTTCCTATTTAAACTTTCGGATTTTGGAGCGAGAGAAAAAATAAAGCACCGACGCGTACATGCATATACAAAAAGTCCTCGACGTTTAAAAGCTCCGCATCGTTCGACAACAATAATTTTCCGAACGCAGCAGCTGCAGCAGCAGCATAACAAAGAACGGCGTGGGGGAGAGAAAAATCGAGAACAGAAATGCACCTTTAACGACGAGCGCGTATATATATACTGCGAGCGAGCGAGTGAGAGCATTCGTACACGCGGTACAAATTTTTGCGCCACATGCTGTATCGTCGCCGAAAGAGAGAGAGGATCGAAATGTGCTAGCTCGCTGAATGAACACGTGGAAAAATGTGTCGGTATATCTGGCGCGATGAAAAACATTGCCCTTTTTTATATTAAAAGAAATATGTTGCGTGCTCGTTTTCGAAATGATTCACGGAATGATTTTTCTGGAGCGGTGCGATTTACTCGCGGGTTATAGTTTCATACTATATATTATTGTTTTAAACACCGTTGTATTTTTATTTTAAATTCCCCTTCAAAAGCATGTGTACAACCCCCGAAATCCGCAATTCACACGCGACGATCGAGAATACTTCGTCTCCGCAGTCTATATCCACACTCTCTCATCCACCATAGAGCATCGCATCGGGCGACTGAACTGCCGCTGCTCTACCGGATGGACGAATGGCGGTGTATATAGCTCGCTTTGACGGGAGATATTGATTTTTCGAAATAAAGAGCCGTTCGCGCGCGCGGAAAAGGGCAATGAAAGTCGAGAGGACGAAAGCCCGATACGGTAGCTGCAGCAATAGGTATACCGGAGCGACGGATGATGAAGTGATGAAAAAGTTGAATCGAGCGCCAACTTGAAATTTCCTACTCTCTTTTTCGTACACAGGTGTATATAGATACGGTCATTTAGCGAAAACTGTATAGGCACGCTTCTCGTTTTTGCTTCGCAGCACGGGACACAAAGTAAAAATTCGCTGCAGCCGAAATACACAAGACTCGCCAGAAAGTTTGGAAAGGGAATGGGGAACAAAAGTTCGTATGGGGAGGGGGTTGGTGAAGTTGAGCGCAAAGTGACGGTGCTGAGCGCTCTGCGGTTCCTTTTGACTCGAGCAAAAAAGCGCAGCCGCTAATAATAAACGTACGCGTGTGGCTGAGCTGCGGACGATCGTTTTACTCCATATGTTATATGCATAGGGTATGCAGCAGTGGAGAGTACTTTCAAAAAAATTAATCTTTCTTTCGGGTAGAAAAAAAAATTAAACGTTTTTGCGCAAAGTAAGTACAAAGAGAGAAGCGCAAAAAAGCAGAGAGAAAAAGAAACTACGCGAAGCTGAGAAAGAAAGAAAGAAGAAGGTGCTCTCCAGAGTCAACGCGAGTGGATCCTCTATTTTCGCTTTCTCTCTCGCTCGCGTCCGAGCGCCCTTGAGCAAAGCGATTTTGCCGCGGGGACTGCGCGACAATCGGCCCCTTTTTCTCGCGCCGAGTAAAAATTGTGCGAGCTCGGCCGACTTCTCTCTATTTTTTCCTTTCGGCTTCTCTTCGGCTCTCTCTCTCTCTCTCCCGAGTGATCCGTTGGTGTCTAGTATTATGAATGGAATTGAAGCTGAATTTTCGTACAAGCCTTTCTCGTATATATTTATAAACTCGAGAAACTCGGTAAGTGGCTACAACGAGAGCATCTGCACCCGGTCACCCTCCTCCATTAGCCTAAAACCGCCTAAACGGCAACGTAGAGCTAAGCCAAGTCGCTTCGTGCAGACGTCCGAAGTCTGCGCCGCAAGATGAGGGTATAATTAGGAAAACACCTTGCGCAAACGAGATAACTTGGCTCCTGCTGCTGCCCTGGCTTCGAATTAAACGACGGTTATAAAGACATTTGTAATACGCGACCGTTTCACGAGGTGTGCTGCTGCGGCGCTACGGTAAGCCGCGCAATGTGTTTCGCCTCATCCTAAGCAACAGTGGAAAAGGACTGTTAAGAGACATTAGTGATATGGGGATGGGCAAATTATTTCGTTTATATTCCATTATGAGAAGATAATTGATACATGTTTGATGAGAAATAATTATACAGCTAACACTAAGAGCTATATCCGTAATCGGACTTGATGATATCAGCGCCCTTTTCGCCGATGGCTATCGTCGGAACGTTGATGTGAGCTCTGACGATCTCTGGCATGATCGAGGCATCCACTACTCGCAAGTTGTTGATTCCCAAAACCTACATAGACATTCAACGATTTTCAGATTAACACAATGATTTATTAACCAAAAGATTGTTTTTTTGAAAGAGCAAAATCTACCTTCAACCTGGTGTCGACAACCGCAGTCTTGTCATCCTTCCTTCCCATCTTACAATTACCTGAGTAATGCCACATACTGGTGGTGTAAGTTTTCAGAGCACACTCCCAGTAGTCGTCAGAATCGTACTCGTGATCCTCGCACCCAGGCACCGGTTTATCGATCAGTTTTGAGCCGTACTTCTGCATGGCCTGGGTCTTACTCACTTCGATCGCCATTCTGATACCCTTGATGAAAACTCTCACATCCTCTGGGTCATCAAAGTAATTGGCTATTATCCTCGGACGTACCATTATGTCGTTACTCTTTAGCAAAATTTTACCCCTACTCTTGGGTTTCATCAACAGCGGCCAAATAAGCCAGCTATGCTTGTATAAACTGTCGGCGAATTCTTGTCTGAACTGGTGCTCACTGATACCAAAGACCCCGTGGACCAGGTGGGCGGTCGTAAAGGATCCTGAGCCGAACAGTAATTCGATGCTGGGCAACAGGTTGTCTACTCGCGGGTCATCTACGTTTACGTAGCCTAAAGCCTCGACTGTACCTGCAGTCGTGAACTTGCCCGTGCGCTTGGTCAAGTACTCCTGCACTGTAGGGTCTGTCGGCGAGAAAAACTCTGGGAACACGATACCATCCGTTGTGTTAACCAAGAAGATCAATCCATCGAACGCTGTGTGGTCCATCATGTTCTCACCGACCGGCAAGTCAGCGAGTACATCGATGTTAAAACTCTTGAGATGTTCCGCAGGTCCAACTCCCGAGACCATCAACAAATGGGGCGAGGCTAAGGCACCGGCGGACAGAATTACTTCTTGTTTTGCCTTCACCTGTATTTTTTTATCGTTCTTGATAAATTCGACACCAGTTGCTGTCTTTGTATTCCTGTCTATAATCACCTTCGTCACCAGACTGTTCATAGAAAGGATCAAGTTCTTGCGCTTCCTGATCGGATGTAAGTAAGCTCGATTGCTGCTCATGCGCTCACCATTTACTTGAGTAGATTGCAAGTAATTGAAACCAATTTGCTTTTCTCCGTTGTAGTCCACCGGAGGAAACCCCATCTCTCTTCCGGCATCCACAAACGCGTCGGCTAGCTTTGAATGGTAAGGAGGGTTTGCGATTCGCAATGGTCCATCGAAGTTGTGATACGCTGGATCAACGTCGACCAACGGTGCATCGAACGTCTCCATCTTTTTGAAGGATTTCAACATGCCTTCGTACGACCAGTTTTGATCACCAGTCATAGCATACCACGTGTCGTAATCGTGCTTGTTACCTCTGATAGCGAGCATGAAGTTGATCGAGCTGGTACCGCCCATTACCTTACCTTGGTGGATCCTGCACTGTTGATTTAGGCTTCCTCTGCAATAGTTCTTGCTCTTCTCCGTGGAATACCCCCACTTGAAACGCTTATCCATATTAATGACAGGTACAAGAAGAGGAATGTCCATGATGAGGTTCTCATTGCCTCCGGCCTCGATCAGTAATACTTTGATATCCTTAATCTCACTGAGCCTTGCAGCTACAGCGGCTCCAGCGCTACCGGCTCCTATGACAATAAAGTCGAACTCGTCGCCATCTTGAACCGTAGAGTCCGGAAACTCACTGCGACTGTAGCGCTCATATTCCCCAAGGAATTTTAGTCCACCAGTACTGAGTTTAAACAAGTTCTTGACAGCTTGAAAGAAGTCGATAGGAATGTTGGTACCAAAAAGGGCGTTACTTTGAACAAGACCCACAGTTAATAACACGCTGACAATAAGAAGGATACACCTCATCGCGGACACCATTGTAATACTGAGTCGTTTTGTGCTAACGAATCCAATGAAGAACATTTATTTTATATTCATCTGCGACGTGTTTTATCTTACTATATTTTCGTCTTGGTCATTTCGCTTCGCTCGGAAGATTGTCCTGTATTTTAAAAATGTCATCACTTTATTCATTGACGTAACTGTTCAAGAGATATCGACGAGTAACCTCGAAATTATTTTGCTATCAACTGCAGTGATATACTCCGTCCTCGGCCGCATTATTGCACAAAGTTTTTAAATGTTTTGGATTTTGACATATTTACAAACAAACGTTCTAAACATCAACGTTATTTTCAAAGTCGCAATGAAAAGTATCATTTTTTACGTCAGAAAATAAATCGTAACTACGAAGAATAATTTTATAAGCTTCTAATAAATTTATCTTACTCCACGGCATTTATTCGATATAGGTACTCAGGTACTACGATACTGTCTGTTGTATTTACCAGAAAGTACAAACCTCCGTAGGCTACGTGGTCCATCATGTTCTCACCGACTGGTAAGTCAGCTAGGACGTCGATGTTAAACTTTCTGAGATGCTCGGCAGGGCCGATCCCGGAAACCATCTGCAGCTGCGCTGAGAGTTAGAAGGATACAATTTGTCGCAGATAACATTGTAATGCTGCGATGTTTTGCACTAACGCGAATGAGGTACAGGAAGTGCTTTTATATCTATTGACGGTGCATCTTGTCTCGCGTGGTTTTTGTTGGTTTTAACAAGGCTCAGTTTTTTTTAATTCGCTATGAAGATTCAATTGTGTTTCGAAGAAGTTATCGCTTTATTGTTTCACGTGGAAAGATTTTTGAAAAAAGATTTCGATGAGTGCTTTAAAAAATATTCGCTTACCATTGACCGATAATACATTGGAATCTTATAAGCTCAGCTGTGCTATCATCGATGCTTCATTTGTCTGCGATAATATGTTATTCGATGCAGTTATTTTTATAATCTATTGTATTGTTGAAATAAAAATATTTTTTAATATAACTTTAATTACCATATATAAGCATTTATTTAAGAAATTAAAATTACTTACAATGATTTCTCAGAAACATGAATAACTCATTACGTCAAATGACGAAACGTGACTACAAGAGCATGTTTAATATAATTTCCATAAATTGATTGGATTATATGAAGTATGAAGAAACTGACGTATTTTCAACACAGCTCCGATACTTCAACATATTTTTTTCAACGTTTTATCAAAATCTTTATATTTTTATACGTTTTTCGTATTGTCTGACCAGTGCATATTATTTTTTGGAGCAGTTGCCACAACATGTAATGTTCCGGCTTTAAAAAATCCTTCTTTTCTTTTCATTTTCATTCATATTTCGTTGTATTTTTTGACTGACACGCTAGCAGTTTCGCGTTCTCTTTTGATCACTCTCCCAAGTTATCTCTCCCACAGCATTTTTTCATATTTATTTTATTTTTGCTGTTTTTTTTATATCCGATTTCACTGCAAGCATTTTATCTTGCCTTTTTTTATTTGCAACAAAAACAAAAAATGTAACCTTCATGAATGCGTATACTACTTTATTTTCGTTTTTATTTTTCGGATGAGTGGATAATAATTACTGTAGTCATTTAAGCCAACACGATCAGTTGTACTTTCACAAATTTGTTTACAAGAACATATCGCCCGACGAGCCGCGAACGCGCTCAATTATGCAAATACTTTTTCCGCGTCAAACAGCGCGTGAGAGAGAAAGAAAGATCACTGCAATTTCATTTTTTTTCAATTTCATCGCCAGAGCACTTCTGATTACATTACGCATCGTAAACACAGCAGCAGCACGCGCTACTGCCAGCCAGCCGATATCGTATCAAAACAGCAGAACGCTCGAAAAATTCCCTTCGAAAAAACAAGCCAGAACAGCGCCTGCCCGGGATTTTCCCCTTTGTATAGCAACAGCTCAACTGCAGCTGCCTGCGCCGCTGATTTACAGTTGCGCAACGACGCGCGTCAACTGTCTGCGAAAACTGTGTGCTGGAAATTTCGGATTTTCGAGAAATTTTTGGAATGCTTGCTGGTGGCTTGGCTTTAAATGTATGTCCGAGATGTGAGGGACAAAAAACAATAGTTTTAGAGAAATTTATCATATGTGACGAAAAAAATAGTGGGAGGTAGCAGAGACGCATTAACATTTATAAATATGTAAAAAGCAGACATATCTAGAAATAATTTAAACAAATGAATTACTTCAAAAGTTTGATAAACTTTTATAATAAAAATTTAAACTATACATTTTTAGAATATTTTAAATTGTAGTTAAAGAAAAGTATATTTATTCTTTTTCAATCAAAACAAGGTGCATGAATTACTTAAAATTATTTGTTTTACATTTTCTGGCATGCAGATGAAGATAATTACTATATTTTGGCGAAGAATACTTTGAAAGTCATAGTAGTAAGACTATAATTATACTAAGAAGTATATCCGTGATCCGATTTGATTATATCAGCAGCCTTCTCAGCAATGGCTATCGTTGGGACGTTGATGTGAGCCGTGACGATTTCCGGCATTATTGAGGCATCCACAACTCGTAAGTTATTGATTCCTAAAACCTATATGGACATTCAAAGATTTCGAAGTCAAATAATCTATTGTAATTAGAGTCAAAAAAACAAAAACTACCTTCAGCTTGCTGTCGACAACCGAAGTCTTGTCATCTTTTTTTCCCATCTTGCAAGTACCCGAGTGATGCCATACAGTCATTGTATACGTCTTCAGGGCGCATTCCCAGTAGTCATTGGAATCGTACTCGTGACCCTCACACCCAGGCACCGGCTTATCGAGCATCTTGGAGCCATATTTCTGCATAGCTTGGGTCTTGCTTACTTCGATCGCCATTCTGATACCCTTGATTAAAACTCTCACGTCGTCCGGATCATCGAAATAATTAGCCAGCAGCCTCGGTTGCGTTCGAATATCGTTACTCTTAAGCAAAATTTTACCTCTACTTTTAGGTTTCATCAGCAATGGCCAAATGAACCAGGCATGCTTGTACAAGTTACTAGCGAATAACTGGTCGAACTGGCTTTCGGTGATGCCGAAGGGCACATGAAATAGGTAGTCGGACAGAAATGACTCTGGACCGAACATAAACTCAATATTGGGTACGCGGTTGCCGGCACGCGGGTCATCAACATTAACGTAACCCAAGCATTCAACACCGACCGTAGTTGTGAACACGCCTGTCCGCTTGGTGAGAAACTGCGGCAGAGCGGGATTTGATGGCAACAAATACTCAGGGATGACGATACCGTCTGTTGTATTCATTAGGAATGTCAATCCTCCATATGCGACATGGTCCATCATGTTCTCGCCGACAGGTAAGTCAGCAAGAACGTCAATGCTCAAATTCTTGAGATGCTCGGCAGGACCAATTCCGGAAACCATCAACAGCTGGGGCGAGGCTATGGCTCCAGCGGACAGGATTACTTCTTTCTTAGCCTTTACCTGAATCTTTTTATTGTTCTTGATAAATTCAATCCCAGTGGCAGTCATAGTGTCTTTATCTATGATCACCTTAGTCACCAGACTGTTCATACTAAGGACTAAGTTCTTGCGATCCCTGATCGGATGTAAGTAGGCCCGGTTGCTGCTCATCCGCTCCCCATTGACTTGAGTAGCCTGCATGTAATTAAACCCAGCTTGATTTGCTCCATTGTAGTCCACCGGAGGGAAACCCATCTCTATACCAGCGTTCACAAATGCGTCGGCCAATTTCGAACGGTAAGGAGGGTTGGCGATACGTTGTGGTCCATCGAAGTTATGATACGCCGGATCAACATCAACCAACGGTGCGTCGAAAGTCTCCATCTTTTTAAAGGATTTCAACATGCCCTCGTACGACCAGTTGTAATCGCCAGTCATGTTATACCAGGTGTCATAATCATGCTTGTTACCTCTGACGGCGATCATGAAGTTGATCGAGCTAGTGCCGCCCATAACCTTGCCCTTGGGAACTCTGCATTCCTGGTTGATGATAGCACGGCAATAGTTCTCGTTCTTCTCCGTGAGATAAGCCCAATTGGTTGGTTTATATAGCTGTAGATATAACGCCAGGAGAGGTATACCCATGATGAGGTTTTCATTGCCTCCAGCTTCGATCAACAACACCTTGGCATCCTGAATCTCACTTAGCCTAGCGGCTACAGTTGCCCCGGCACTACCGGCGCCCACGACAATGAAGTCATACTCATCACCGTTCTTGGGCGTCGAGTCCGGGAACTCGCTGCGACTGTAGCGTGCGTAGTCCCCGAGAAACTTGAATCCGCCAACACTGAGCCCGAACAAGTTCTTGATAACTTGAAAGAAATCGTCGACAATACTGGTACCGAATAGGGCATCACTTGGAGTAAGACCCACAGCGAATAATATACTGAGAGTCAGAAAAATATAATTTGTCGCGGACGACATTGTGACGTTTTTTGCACAAATGCGAATGAGGTATAAAGAAAGTCCTTTTATATGTCTGTAACGCATCTTATCTGACAATTTTTAACAGTTCTCGGGTTTAATAAAGGCTCGCCTTTTTTTCGCTTGGGAGATTATAATGTATTTGAAGAGAGTGATCGCTTTATCGTTTCAGGTGGTTAGCAGAGTGATGTCGACAGTTACAATATTCGCTTGCTATTTCATGCACGTGTTGGGAAAACAAAGTTATCGTGTTATTACTGTCTAATCAGTGTTTTATATATCTGCGGATGGCAACGGAGTACTTATACGTACGAAACACTATGCTAAGCAGGGACACTTTGATTAATTTAAGGGAACAAAAGAAGGTATTTTTCTCAATTTTAATTTATTTATTGATTGCAAAAAAAATATTCACTCAATTCAACAGCCATTCAAATCATAATAATAATAATCGAACAAAAAGATATCGTTCTTAATACAAAATCAGTTATCGCTCAATTAAACATGAATATTAACAACAAACAGGCCAATGCAATCGCAACTCCGAATTCCGTCTCGAAGAGTGTCGAAACATCGGCTCTCCTTGAAAAGAGCGAGCTACTGCTTCGAGATATCTCAGACTGTCAGGCGCGGAGTCTCACGCGACATACACGTGCGCGCGCAAAGCTTCGCGCGACGGAAAAACGAGATACGACGGCGCGCTAGCAGAGCAGTTGAGCGTGAAATAGTCCTGAGAATCGTATGCGTACGTCGCCTTCTTCGGCACTTATTTTCCTTTTCTGGGGGTTAGTAGAGAAGTACACGAGACTTCGGCTTCGCTGAAAGCTTCGATTTTTAATGGTCGCCTGCGACGAAGATAAATTATATACTGGGGATTGAATTATGGAGAAACATAGGATCGAGAAAGAAAAGCAGTTGTTGATGAATACTTTCCAAACCAGTGATATCCGTTCCTCAAACAAACCTACCATTCTTTATGACTTTGACCATCAGTAGTCAATCATTAAAACGCAAAGCTCAAATAACACAAAATACTCAACTGATGAAAAAGGTCCTCAGAATATAAGAAAACCTTATTGACCATTGTTTGTAAGCAATCATTTATCATTGTCGAAAGAAAACAATCCTTTTTTTATCTTTTTTTGGAAGTTAGTGCATCCTTTGTTATTTATTTTGACCTAGATGTTCTGTTTTAGATCACCATCGCCAGAGCGATGATCAACATCATCCCAATTCATCACATATACACACTGCCAATCACCACTTCAAACATCGAGCAACGTTCTCCAAAAGCCCTTAAAACGACGAGGCCAAGCCCGAACGAACCGAGGCCACTGCGCCGCAGCAGCACAACGGAAAGGAAACACAGAGCCGGAGCACTGCTCTCGTGTCTTGATCAATACGCAGGCTGCTGCTGCGCCTAGTCCCTCTCTCTCTCTCTCTCCTCTCTCTCTCTCTCTCTCTCTTCGTAGGCGCGGCATTTTCCTCCTCGCTCTATTATCTGTGTCTTGAGCTGTGCTGCTCTCCCTCTTTCTCTCGCCGTCTGGAGGCCTCGCCTTACACCTCCGCGAGCTATGGGCTGATGCTGCAGGCGTCTCTCTGTACACTCGCTCGTGCGCGCGATGTGTACATGCATTATTCGAGGCGCGAGCTGCATCGTTGCCCGAGATCGCGTACGGGTTCAACTTCGTTTTGCAGGAGATATAATATGATGGATGTGTGTATAGGTTCGTGTGAGATACCAAAAACCGCGCACGCGGCTTTTTGTTGACAGGGGTTATCGCTGACGCGCGCTTATCATTCATCACCGATCATTAGCTCATACTTCCAAAACTAATCTACAGTGGAAAAATCTTTGCTACCAACGTACAAAAGCAAAATTCACGAGAGTAGGGGTATACACAACCAGCGCAGCAGCCGCATTCGAGCTCTCCCGTCTATATATTTGTACTTCGATTCGCGAGTGTCGAGCTATACATACATCTGCGCTGCTGCCATACAGCGTATAGGTATACATGCATACACACACGCACACATCCCAGGTATATCTATATACCCATTGCTCTCGACGCGCACGTGTGTTTGCCCCCCGGTGCTGCGCCGGTGTGTATTTATAAACACACGTACGGCAGCTACGTATATATACACGGAGACTCGCGGCGCGGCGACGTTCATGTTTATTCATAGCTGTGTTGTCGAAGCTGGCTTCGGCACATACCTGTACACATTCATACCTGAATGTGCGCGCAGGTATGGAAGTGTGCGTATGTATGTATACACGAGCTACGACCCCACGGGACAGTCTCCTCCTTCTTAGGCGTTGATGCCCTGCTTTCCCTTCCTTCGACTGGCATCAGATGTAGTCTTTTTATCTATATCAGAGTGATAAAAACTGCGACTAGACATCGCTAGGTATACATCAGGTATATACCGAGTATATCTAGGTATGAAAAATGCAGGAATCACAATCCTTCTGCTTCTTCTCCTATCCCCCACTGCTTAAGATCAAAAGACATCAGCCTGATTAGGAGGCGCCGGCGTTCGAGAGAAAGAGAGAGGGAATGCGGAGGAGGTTCTTCGATCGCGCTTGCACAATGCCGCCCGTAGGCTTCGGCAATATCGCTCTCGACTCCACTCGCTCTATCTCACTCGCTCTTTTTTCGATTATCTGCAGCCGCCCGCGCGCTTAAACTTCAGCGGCTCTTTATACCCTCCCGGAGAGCTTCCCTGGCCCCCTTTGTGTGCTCGATACGCAAGAGGGGAAGTCAGCGCAGGCGAGTTTCAAGGGCACGAATTCGGGAAGTTCCCGGACGAAGGGGGAAAAGCAAGCGCTCTCACTCTCGGTTTTGATGATGATGAAGAGAGGGATATTTTTGCCAAAGGACTCGATCGCGCATTGTTACGTGATTTAGTATGTCTACTGGCAGAGAGAGAGAGAGAGACTCGATTTCCTCCCGGTCTATTTGTCAGAGACGGAGATAGAGTCAGAAGCAAAGGGATCCAGCAGCGCTGCATCGTTGACGAGCCTCTATAGCTTTCACGACTGACTTGATCTCCAGCAAACCTCTGGAATTCCCTACTGCGCCAGAGCCAGTCCATCGTCTTGGTCTTTGACGATCCTCCCACATACATACACGTTATATGCACGGGACCTCAACCGCTCTGTGTATACAGAAGGGACTCCAATGAACCGCGCGTCCCCGGCTTTTACCGAAATGATGCTCCTCTCTCTCTCTCTATCTCTATCTACACATACACACCCAGACATTTACATGCTTATATCTATATACACACTACTGCATCTCGATAAGCTTGCAAGTGCGGCTAGATCGAGTGATGAGCGCGCGCGCGTCACGGATTCGGGGCCAGAGAATGGCGAATTCGGAATTCCTAGCTGCGGTCCATGCGACTGCACCCACTGAATGGGAAGCTACGATTCTCTGAAAGGAGCTTTCAGCTCTCTGAATGTGAGCTCGAGTGCTTCATGTCCACCGTGTTATTTTGAATATTACCGAGGCGCATTCGATTTTTTTTCCCTCCTCTTCAACTTCACCCCCTCAACTATTCAGCTCTGTATCTCGCCGCTAGGAGAGAGAGGGACGAGTTAATGGCGCAAGTTTTCCTGCACACAGCTGCGCGCACGTGCATAAAAACTTTGCGCCCGTTTCGGCATGCACGAGGCGTAGCATCTATCAGTGTCAAACATGCATGCGGAGCTTAAAAGATTTCCCCGCCGCGCTTCTTGACTCATCGGAGAGGACTTTGTACACGCGAGTCTCTCTTTTTGCACGAACCGGTATGTGTGTGTGTGTGTGTGTACGTGTATATCCTCCGGAAGATTACGTCTCTTGCATAAGGAGCTGCTGCTGCTGGTGGCGCAACTATCGACTTTTACGTAACTTTAAATAAAGAGACGGTGGTGTGTGCGAGAGAGAGCGAGTTTGCGGTGCGCGGAGCGTAATGCATGCGAGCGATGCTATCGGGAAATTGGCTTTTACTCGCTGCGCAGAGCCTCCCTCGTCTTGTTTCGTCTCTCCGCGCCAACGATTGAATAAAACATATATGTACTAGATTGTGCAAGGTTGTCTCTCTCTCTCTCTCTTTTTTGTACGATGATGATTTTTTTTTCTTCTACGAGGAAAAGAGCCTCGAATCCTCTAATTATCCGAATGACGATCCCCGACGCGTGACCCGCAAAAACTTAATCAAGCCACTCGCGCAGCCAAAGCAAAAAGCTTCCCTCGAGTCGCGCTCTCTATACACTCTCTATATTCACTCTCTCTCTCTCTCTGTCTGAAATTCGCAGCTGCCGTTTTTCCCGCAGCAGCTCTACGCTGCTTTTTGCCGGCTTTTAATTAGAGCTGCTTTGCGCGCGCCTCCTTTAAATCGTGATATACCTACACACAGGAGGATGATATAAAAATTGGCCTGTTGGAGAGATAGCGAGTGTCAAGTACAACGATCGTAAATATAAAAAATATGGCGAACGAAAGAGCGTTTGAGAGTACAATAGAGAGAGAAAGAGTCAACAGCAGCAGTGTAGCAACCGCGGCACGTCGTCAGCTCCGTAAAGTAATATGCGGTATGGAGCGCTTGGCCCCTGATCGGCGGCTGATTACACGTGTTCCCCTGCCCCTTTACTATACGCGTACACTGCGACTAGCAACAGCAGACACGGCCTCAATCACCGCAGGCCGCTGGTCAGTCGCCTAATCCGGTGGCAGCGTCAGCGGTAGGGGGCCATGGACCCCTATTCAAAATCAATAGATAATTTCGTGTAGTCAGCCCTTCCGCGCGACTGCACTCGCTGCTGCTGATGCGTGCAGTTTGTCTTTTTTACGAAGGCTGCATGTTTATCTAGCGAGCAACGCGTTCTGCATCTTGCGCCACCTAGCGTCAATCTCACGAACTTACGGCCCCCTAAAAAAAAAAGCCGTATAACAGTATTATTTCGGCAACGACTCTCCCCATGATGTAAGTGAGGGCAGAAAGGTAGTGTATACCTAAAGGGTGCCACTGCCGAGGTCTAGTAGCCGTCGTCGTCGTGGCTTCGGCTACACGACGCCATGAATATTCAGGACCCCTGCCGGCTCGTTCAATATGAATGCCGTTGATCTTGGCCCGCTCTTGCGGCTCTCTCCTTTATGTTAACTCGCGCGACGGAGAAGCGCACACGAACAAGCCAATGCTATAGACTTGCTCTCTTCAAAAGGTTAGAATTTCCAAAATAAAAAAAGAAATAGAAGCTTTCACGTACGCAACAACAAGACTCAGCGGTACAGCGCAGCAGCCTAAATTATTTACGAAGGCCTAACGAAGCCATTGTTCGAGCAGCAGCAGCACCAGCAGCAGTCTCGCCTCTACACAGTGAGAGAGAGAGAATTCGATCCTTCCCTCACCCGCTACTAGTCAGAGAGCTGCTGCACTCGATTCCCCTCCTGGCCTCTTTATTACATGGAGGACGAGCAACGCGCGTCTCTCGCACAAACAAACGAGCAGTGCTGGCCGCCAAGTCGAAAATCATTCCTAGATAGGGAGAGAGAGAGAGAGATAAAGGATTCCAGAGTTAATAAACAAGCGGCGGCGGCGGCAGCTATTCAGCTGCCGAATCGCGGAAATACCGAGAGAGAGCCGCACCGTTGCAGCAGTGGCGCAACAATACAGAAACTTGGCTGCGGAATTTTGGCGGCCGACCGAGAATTATTTATTCGTAAATATTTGCTGATCTGTTATGTATAGGTGTGAGAAGGGGAGATGGAGAGAGAGAGTGGAATAAGGGTATAATAGGGGTGTATAGGCCGACGCTTCTCGACAAAAGGGGATTTCTTCTTTCGGGGGCAGAAGATTGCGATCGTCGACGACACACCTATATACCAAGCTCGCGCGCACGACTTGAGAAACCGATGAACGGGAAGGAAGAGGGTGAGAGAGAGAGAGAGCAAGGAGAGCGACGCTGTTGCTGTCCCCTTTGGAGATTCGAGCTTCGGTGTTACGTGGTCTTGGAATCAATTTAGGATTGTTCTGACTTTGAAAAAAAAAATGAAATTTTAATCTTTTGGAATTATCGAGGATATGTTGATGCGAGAAAGCAGCCGTAAAATATTGCTGGATATTCCTCTAGCACCTCTACAAAAATTTGCGTGCGCATCTCCTCAGACTCTCTCGAAAATACGTATTATATACACATTATTCACGTTACTCAACCGCCACTTCATTATTTAATTACAAAGCTTAAAAATTCGAGTACTCGTTTCACCGAAACAATATATTCACCGCCGCAAACGCATTTAACGAGAGAATAATTTTCCCGAACCGATCCTTCTTTGACAAAGTATACATTGATTAACATATTATTAAATCCTCGCTCGCGCGCCTACACACCGTCGGCGAATATCATTTACCGCATAATTTATCCACAATAAATTATTAATTATTCACCGGTACTCTTCAACATTTGCATAATGAACGCGACCGTTTGCTCGTATATTATAAGCACGCACGCACACACAATATTTCCACCTCATCATTTACCTTATAAACAAATGATGATCAAGATCCAATTCCTCTCGAAACCACAAAAACAAAAACAACAACAAAAAAAACGCATAAACACGCGCGGCGGCTATATCAAAGGGCGAGCTGCAAACAACAACAACGGCCCAGGCCGCATGCAAATCCGCGTTTGATATATCAAACGCGCGCTTGCGAGCCGATGCAATTAATATGAGCCGAGCTCTCGAAATATACGCAACGTTAAAAAACTCTCTCTCTCTCTCTCTCTCTCTCTCTCTCTCTCTCTCTCTTTCACCGCCTGCCGATATAATTTTCGTTTAATTAAAACGCACCGATAGCCGTGTGCGCGCAATGCTTAATTGAAAGTGCAAATGAGAACGAGAAATCGAAGTTTTCTGGTCTTAAACTCTCTGCGATATTGAAAAATCGAGCGCGCGTTTATGCGGTTTTTCAAAATAAAAAAGAGGTTGAATTATGACGGGTAGTAAAAAGTGAAGTAGAATATCGAAAAGCTTAATTCAATGAAATCTACAGAATAAACGAAAAAAAAAAAACGTATATAAGTAGCAAATAATCGCGTTATAATTCACAAGGACTCGCTGTGTGTTTTGACGGATAAACCGATGAGGTATATGGTATATATAGCTTATATAATAACGGTCCCCGGAGGCATCAGCGCCAGAGAGCTGAAGGGCTGAAAGTACGCCATCGAGATAAGCGTGCGCTCGTAATATTACCGCGCTAATGTAGCTAATTAATACCGCGCGTTTTATTCGATTATCGAGCGTTTCTTCTCTCGATTCAATTATTCAAATAATTCCGCGCGCAAAAAGCTCGTGTGTGTATGTGTGCTTGTGTCTGATACGAGGAATGGAAAACAAACAACGCGATGATGCTTTCTCCCCCCCTCCCCCTTCGAGCGAGAGTTTGAAACAATTAACATAACAAAACTCGGAGTTTCAACGCGGCCAAACAAGAAAAGTGTAGTGTGTGTAGCGAAAAAAGTATGAGAGAGGCACAGGCGCGCTCGCGCGAGCCTATATATATTTTTAGGCTGCCTCTCGAGTATTATCTAGAAAGCTGTACTTATTTTATCGCTCTTGTTGTTCTTCTTTCTCGGCTGTTGTTATTGTTGTTGTTCCTCGGGATTATGTTTTCCTTCCATTCGACGAAAACTAAAAATCCTTGCCTCGCGGCTGTGCAGGGAGTATAAAATAAAAATACCGAGACGGAGAGTGTGAAAACGCGGAGAGGAGATTTTTGGCAGAAAGCTCGGCCTATTCTCTCGCGCGTCTACGCTAGTAGTATTCAAAAATATTTCCTGAGAAGAGAGAGAGAGAGGAAGGCGACGTTGGAACACGTATAAAGACGCGTAAAAGTCGTGGAGATGTTGACAAGAAAAAAAGAATGGTAAAAAAGTGTGCTTTAAGACGCTGATAATAATAAATATACGAAAAACTCAATCGTTATTATACGTCGATGGCGTCTCTCAAAGTATCATCAATATTTTCAACAGGACTTTTGCAAACAAGTTGAAAATTCTGAAATATTCTAATCTTTACAGGAAGCGACGATCGTATATGATTATATAAAGATACGAGAATTTACCCTAATTTATCCTATTATTAGTAAACCTACTCTTTTTGCAGTCAAGCAGTACCGCCCACCGCTTATACCCCTCCAGCAAACACAGCGCTGATCATCACAAGCACGCATACCACGAGCAAATCCAGCTTCGCAGAAAAAGCAGAAGAAAAAAACCGGCGACATGTCAATATATACAGAGAGTCAGCGAGGCGGGATAATAAATGGACGATAAAAAGCTGCACAGTCTTTGACGCACTAATATCCGTCCCGAGTAATTTCGAAGAAGCAACGTTACGTTGTGCCTCACTTAGGCCAGTGGAGCAGTCAGTCTTGAGTCAGACGGGGAGTCGAGTAGAGCGAATTCAAATGAATTAGCGCGAAGCGTTGTCATACGCAGTATCTTTTAAACGGAAGCATCGCGGAACGTCGATTCCTAAAATCTCCCTTTTCGGCGAGTCGACGTGAAAGAGAGAGGCTCGTATACAGCCTGAGGCGCATACCCACTACTGAAAAATCCAGCCCCGTTTCCAGCTATCATCACAAGCGGAGCCATATAAAGAGAGAGAAGCCTTTTTTGCCAGACACGTGTGTATATTTAGCAAACTTTTTTTCGATGAAAAATTGCAACGTATCGAGAGAAAACGTTTGAATCCATACCCTGAAAATAAAACCGACAATAGCATCAACGACAGAAGACTGACAGGATATACATATAGAACCGACACAAAATTATCCCTCAAGAGATCCGCGCGTCCTCTCGAGCAACCCTCGCTGCTGCTGCTGTTTTACTCTCTTCTGAAAAACAAGTAGCAACAGCAGCAGCAGCGACGCGCATTTTAATTCACGCGCGAGGGACGAGTTTTTGCGTCGCACTGGGAGAGTATAGTATATATATGTGCAGTCGCGTCGTCCTCTCCCTCGAGTTGAATCCGGCACAGCAGCAGCAGCAGCAGTAGCGAACTTTCGCGGATTTTCGATTACTGTTTAATTGGAGTTTCGGCGGGGGAGAGCTGGAAAATGCGCGCTTCGTGATTCGAATTATTTTGTTCCTGCTCTGTTGGTTATCCGTCGCTCTCAACTTTTCGAGCAGCTGTGATGCTTCAATGAAAATGATGGGTTATTCAACTTTTAATGGGCTTGCGAAAAAAAATAGGATTTTCCGTTTTTCTTTTTTCTTTTTTTTTGAGTAGACACAGCGGATGGGTTTTTCTTCCACTTGTGTGCGTGCGAGTGTGGAGAGACTAATGAAAATTCTATTCTTCTTTTCGAGAATAAGGTTTAAGGCCTATAAAAGTGAAATACACGCAAACTTGCGCGCCGGAGTAGTTTCTCTCTCCCGCTATTCATAGCACAGTAAAACAGCGGCAGATGCCTTTTATTATATTCCCTGTGTACACACAAACACAAAAGTATAGCGAGAAAGAGAGTTCTCGTATGCGACGCCGCGGACAACTTTTGACTCTGCCGAGACCTGAATTCCGAAACATTCGTCATTACCCCAAAAGTTGTGTAAGGATTTCGAATTTTAATATTCAATTTTATGTCGCAACCAAAAAAAAAAACATTCCACTGGAGAAAAATTATACGATTCTTCGTCTACAAGCTCCTCCGCCTCTCCAAATAATAAAATAATTAGACTCGATCACAGAAATCCAGCCTAAGCCAGGAATAATGAAAACGTCCGAGAGCGAAAATTGCCCGAGCATCGCGTGGAACGTGAAAATCGCACAGAGCCATATCCTTTTTTTTCCGCCGTCCATCCGGCGGACACTGGGGAGCGAAACCTGATTTGGCCGCGGTCAGACGCTCCCTCGGGGGAGTCTCTGGTCGCGGCCAACGGCGCTAACACACTTATCCGACACGAGGCTTTTCTTTTTTTTTCCTCAGAGAGGCGCGAGATGCTTCGCTCGATTGTGCACGATGGAAAGGAAAAATTATTCAACTTGCCGACGTTTGGCATAAAAACACGCGGACAGCTGAATTTCCCCACTAGTATTATAAAAACAGGGATAGATAGAAATAATGAACGAACCGGATGATTCAACTGCGGCAGAGTTTCGCACTCTGTATATACACTCTCTTGTGTCCAGCGAAACAAGAAAAGCGTTTCACATCGAATGCTTGCTCAGCTCTCGAAAAGCCGGCGGCAGCCGCAGGTATACTCTCTCCGATAAGCCAACAACAACAACAACAACAACAGCGACAACAACGTAAAGTCACAATCGACAATCATCATGGCATCGAGAGAAAAAAAATCGAGGTGCGCGAGAGTTGATTAAAGCTCAGCCCGAAAAAAAAGAAGCACGCGGAAGACGAAAACAGCGGGACAATGAGAACAAAAGACAAAGGGCAGCAGCAGCAGCAGCGTCCCTTCTCCGATTATTCACCGAAAGGATTCTCGCGCGGACAGCCAGAAAGAGAGAGAGAGAAAAAAAAGCGTCCATTCTGCACAATGCTCTCCGTCGAGCTGCACTTGGCCATCGCGAAACAATGAGATTGTTTTCCCAAACACGCGCGAGGGAAGAATCGAGGGTCAAGCTTCTTTCTTCTTTTTTGTCTTCTACGCCCAGGGAAATATACGACGAATTACAATCGTAGGCACCTGCGGAGTAGGCGGAGGCGACGTGCCAACAGTGTCATCGCGAGGCTTATTTATATTTCGAAGATATACCGAAGCGGTGGAGAAGGAGAGACAGAGATAGAGATAAAAAAGAGGAGGGAACAATTAAGGGGCGCAGGCGCGGCGAAAATCGCGCAACACACAGATTAGAGGCACAGGAAAAGCCAAGTGAGAAGCTATATATACGTATAGCTCGAGATGGCAGACGTCCAAAAAGTTGGAGAGATTAATCAGTGCTTAAGGAAGTTTGTGACATGTTGATTCATCAACACACATTTCTTATACTCGCCGGGCGCAAATTCAAAAAGACAGATAACTTTTTAAAGTTCCCAAAAGAAAGCACGAGAGAGAGAGAAAGAGAGTTTCGGCAACATCGATTACGCCCCTCCTCTCTCAAAGTTCACTCTCGCGTAGTTTATTTTCACGGAAAAATAGTCCAAGACGCGATCGAGATCTTTCATTTATACTCTCTTCGCTTTTCAAATATATACTTACGTCGATTTTCTATATAGACACAGTTTTACGTTTGTACATCGTTTGAATTACCCGATGACTCACGTCTGACCTAAGCCGCGCTTGTTTCACTGATGACGAAATATACACAGACACCCACACACACCGTTGCGCCATCATGTATAACGTCGCGAGAGTTGATAAATCGCGTCGCGAGAGAAAATCCCAACGCGATTACCCGACGCGTCGTGCAATTTGCCTCCTCTCTCTCTCTCTATCCCTTATACGGCTAAAATAGCCCAGGAAACCGAGCGCCTCTTTCGTATTCATGGACTTTGCGACGCGGCCGTAAAATTCAGCCGAGAGAGAGAGAAGCAACTCTCCGATCTGTCTCCTCCTCCTCCTCTTCCGCGTGATTTTCGCGCGCGCACGCGGGATGACGTTCAATACATATGAGATGATAACGCGCCGGGGAACGATAACCCCGAGAGATGAGAGCTTCTCTGAGAATAATATAGTTTTCCGCGTCACACCGATCGATGAAAAGAAACAAAAAATAGATATACATATAGACTTGAGCGAATTATCACGTTATACAAGCTAAAGACGTTATACACCGAGAGAGTATAGAGTCGATTTTATATATATGCAGAGAACGGAGAGAACGCGCGCGTTTAGATTAGGATAACCAATTTGCCGGCAAACACACGCCGGGTTGTTTGCTCTCTCTGGACAGTGTATAGCGGCCGGCGTATATATATATCGGCGCCTTTGCGATATCAACGCAGCGTCCGCGCGGATCATCCTGCGCAAATACGTCCTATACTCAGCCACACACATACGCATGTAATCGAATTAAAGAGTCGTGCTATTCTTCTCAAAGCAAACGTTTGTCTACGTCGTCGAGAGAGAGAGAGAGAGAGAGAGAGAGAGAGAGAGAGAGAGAGAGAGAGAGAGAGAGAGAAAGAGAATTGGAAAAAAGGCGTCGAATCATCAATCGACCATAAAGCTCATTAAAAATGAAAGCAACGATGTATAGTTCTATACATCAGTGTAGTTGCCGCTGGGCGTGAGAAAAATGCTAATGGAAGTTTCGTGTCGCGCCGGCCGCTAATTCGCTTTCCACGAGGGGTTATACAGAGAGAGAATGTCAAACAAGCAACACTGCTCGCCGATGTTTGTGTATTATACACACACACATACACGAAGCTAACCTATAAAGGCGTTTCACGGAAATTGTGAAAAAAAAATAAAAGAAAAAAAAGAGAAAAAACTAACCTGGCTGATAGGAAAGCAGGTCCGCGGCTCGCGGCCAGAGTAGCGCCGCCTCGCGCTCCACGCTGTCCGCTTGCGTCCGCGTGTTCGCGGCAATCCGGCGCAGCAGCAGTAGCTTTTCCTCCTCTTCTGTCTTCTTCTTCTTCCTCTTCTTCAAGTCAGCACAGCGTCTTCGCTTCTCACCACTTTTACAGCTTTTTAGCACACAACATGAATACTCGGCACGCACCATAAAAAGACGTCGACAACGACGACGACGGGAGGATAATAAATACGGCCAATCGACTGCACGCGTTGCATCGATGTATATATATCTTTTTTGCACCAGAGAATAGAGAGCTGCAGAGCACACGCGACGAGGATGACGAGGTATGTATGTATACTAATAGTATAAAAAGCCCGCAGGCGGCGGCCGCTCGTCGTAGCAGCAGCAGCAGCACGTGGACGACGACGGCATGGCAGCAGCAGCGCCCAAGGTCACAATAATAACCACTCCACCACTTATACGTGTATTCTCTCGTCGCCCTAATGTACGAGTGCAGTGTGTGTATGTGTGTGTGTATCCTCTCCTCCGCGATGTTATATTACTCCGACGATGCACTGAGTGACACGAATAAGGTTAGGTACAGCGATCTCGACGCGTGTATTACGAGTAAAGAAAGGTAGATTGAGAGAGAGAGAGTAAGAGAGAGAAAGTACGTGTAGAGCAACAATAATAACAATAACGACGAGTTTGTGTAGAAAAGCGCGCGCGCTCGCGCGTGGTTAAAGGAGACGTCGTCGCTCGGCTCTCTTTTTGTCTCGGATGGGAGCTGCGAACTGCGGCCTCGCTCTCCGCGCACTGAAGAGACTAGCACAGAGCGGCGGAACCGCGAGGGGCTACTGTGACGTCACTCCGAGAGGGTGGCCCAGCACAGCACTGAGCACACGCGGGAGAGAAAAGCGCCTGCGCGAGAGCGCCCTCTTCCTCCTCCCTCCTCCTCCTCCTCCTCTTGATGTCTATACCTACTGTTATATATATATATTGTATATATACGTGATGGGATGAAGAATCGTTGTTGGCTTCGCGCAGGTTAATCCTGTATACATTGTAAGTATATGTGTTTCTTTCGCGCGAGGACATATTGCATACAAGTATATCATCAGTGATTCTTGGTAATGCCGAGGAGCTGCGGAGTTCTGGGAATATACTGGCGTGTTAGCTGCTTACTTTACGCGTCGCAACGTGGCTCGTCGTCAGATTTGGGCGCAAAAATCTCACGCTCGCGCGTTTTCTCACGCCGGCCGGCATGTCAAGATATGTATGTATACATAACATATATATATATACATGTACGTTTATGCGAATTTCCACTCGATGTCTTCGGTGAGGAGGGCAGTGAGAGCGTGAGAGAGAGAGGGAGAGCTTCAGGTACAGGCGTACAGGCGTACATCAGGACGTGAATGTAGGTTGCAGCCGGCCGCGAAAGAACGCGTCAATCTCTCTCTGGTCGCCGCTCTCTCTCTCTCCTCTATATCTCTCTTTCTCTCGGTGCAGTAGCAAGAGAGGATGGAAATCAATAGCTCTGAATAATGAAGCTGTCTCTCTTTCTCTCTCTCTTTCTCTTTATCGATGTGTATATATACATATATATATATACACATACTCTTCTTAATCCCTCAGCCGGCGTAATCTTCTCGCGACTGACCCTTCTCTCTGTCTTTATAAGTATATACCTATATATGTATGTACATGCATATAGTACACATACTTTTCGGCGAAAACTGGGTCTCGCGATATTAACATAATTGCTCGTTTACGAGCCGCGAGCTCGCGGTTTTCTAAATTGCCACTTCCTGACGTCTTCATCTTTGTAGAGGTATGGAGGAGGGGGGGGCAGGCCTCTTGATACAGCGAATAAATAGACCCGTCAATTTACATAGTCGTTACCGGCTCCACCGCGCGCGCTGGCAAGCTCTTATCTGCGCCTCCTGACCTCCTGCGCGCGTTTTAGGTTACCTCTACGCGGAGTGGGAGAGAGGCGAAACTCTGTGGTATAGTGTGGGTGCGGCCCGTCAAAGAGCTTGTATACTCCAGAGAGAAATTATCTCGTGAAGCAAATGACGAGCCGATAACTGCTGGGATACGTGTCGGCATGCTTTGATTGTTGCATGGTATATACCGTCGCGTTGAGGATAATTTTTTGTTGGTAGGAATGTTTAATCGTACCTATAATTGATAGGTAAATAGTATCATTGGGTATTTAGAAAAAAAATTTGAAAGATTCGATTGCACGGAGTCGTAGCGGAAAAAACGTCAGTGGGGTGAGTGTGGAATATCGGTGTACCGACGGCGACATCTAACGGCAAAGCTCTGCACTCGTCTCGCCCAAGGGTTGGCGCGCGCGTATTTCTATATACTGCGCGATGATAACTGCAGGGAACGCGATTATTTGCGGAGCTGTTTTCACTTTTGGAACATCATTATTCAAATGTAACGAGTTATTAATGATAATATATACATATATTATCGACATATTATGTTTATTTTGTCGTGAAAATTAAACAACGTTATTATATATTTGTTATTGTAAACTTATTTTAGAACGTAAATTGTTAGACATCAATTTAATTTTGACAAACAAGGCAATGCATCTCATAATACACGCAGGTTAACATCGCTTTCCAAAGACGCACGCTCTCCCTCTCCGCGCGACTCTCGATCGAGACAAAGCCACGCGTATTATCTTATTTCCCAAGCGTCTAGCCTCCTACTGTGTACTTCAACCCCTCGCGCGTCGAGCAAATCCTTTCCGGTGGCAAGAGAACTTTCCTGCCGTTTTCCCGTCGCAATGCTGATAGCAAATATTATATAAAATTTTCTTCTTAATTAATCTATTTATACGTTATATATATATCAAATGACTTAAATTTTGGTACATAAATACAACTCGATATCACCCGCTACGCGTAATTGATCGCCCCCGATATTATCCGTAACCCCAGATGACAATCATTCACCCCTCTAATCATCAGATCACGTTAATTACATCTACTATAGGTATACACGCGTAATATCAGCCGCGGTGGTGCGTACAGCTATAGATCGAAGTCGAAGGTCAAGGCTTCTCTGTATATACAGTAGCCATATCAGAGCCGTAATAACCGATATCCAGCTTATCTGCCGATAC
Source organism: Cecidostiba fungosa (assembly GCA_900474305.1). Lineage (NCBI taxonomy): Eukaryota > Metazoa > Arthropoda > Insecta > Hymenoptera > Pteromalidae > Cecidostiba > Cecidostiba fungosa. Next base: position 48,614 of record UCOJ01000120.1, on the reverse strand, counting down.
ATATCCATCGCGATGAAACTTTTAAACTACCCTTATATACCGGTCCCTCATTCGAAGGGAATCTTATATGTAGCAATAGACGGAAGCACGAGGAGTGCGCGCATTGACGAGCCAATCGATGTCATCGAACTCGCTAATGAAATAATACGCCTCGTGGCTTATCTGCGCGAATACGAATATTCGTTTCGGATAAAGAAATAGTAGGTATCACAGATGATCGTCGTAATGTACCGCTGACGTTATTACAGATTCAAGTGACTTCGAAACTCGAAACAAGCAGAGAGAGAGAGAGAGAGAGAGAGAGAGAATCACGTAAACCGCAGAGTAGTGTCGCACGAGCCGAAGACACCGGGGACGAGTACAAGTGACACGCCGCTGCCTCATAATTTCGAAACAACTCTCCAATTTTAATGAGAGCTGCTTTGGGTAGACGCGGTCTTTCCGCTGTCTTTGTGTATAATTATATTTTGACGTTCCTCTGTGTTACATACCTATATACGTGTACACGTAATTTTAAACGTATTTATACTAATCGTACCAATAGCAGTCCAATCCTATTTTTATACAGCGGAGAAATACAACAACGAAAATTCAGAGCATCCGAACGTGTATACTAACTCGGGGTATATAGTAGCTGAAAGCCTGAAATTTATAGTCTCGCGCGCAGCGCGGCTTATTCCGCAGTTCTTCTTCAGCCCCCTGTGTGTACTACCTACTTCGCATTGGCGCGTTGAGCTAGAGCGAGAAAGAGAGAGAGAGGGAGGGAGAGAAGAAGAACGCAGAGGACAATGGGAATAGAGCCCGATTAATCTTTCGTCGCGTCGTGTTTAAGCAGCGCATATCCCATTGTTGCGCGGGGATTCGCGAGAGCTGATGGCTTCTTATACCCGCGCTTCTTTCATCGAGTTGTTGAATCGTCGCGATTCTCTGATTACCCGCTGCACGTCTCTCCGTCCTACTACAGCTATATATACAATATCAGAGAAAAAGCAATTCCGCGGAGTCTCGTTTCTCTTGCGGGAATTACGTCAAGTCATGCGCCACCTAGCGGTGACTCTTTCAACCTACCTTTATGCATCCCGGTGTACTTGTCCTTGAGAACGGTGAACTCGTAGATCTTGCCGAATTCTTCGAAAATCGGTCGAAGAGCGCTCTCCTCGAGGTGTCTCGGAATCTGTCCGACGAACAGTTTGACCGAGCTGTCGCTGGAATTACTACCGGCGCTACTGCTTCTCCTCGATTTGTTGGGCGAGCACGGAATCGGGATCAGCATGATTGTAGATCTCACTTTTCACTTTGTCGTATATACGCACGGCCTACATCTATATAACGATCGCAGCTTCCTCTTGTAAAGACGAGCGCGGGAGAGAACGTTGTAACGGACAGAAAGATAACGACACTCGCCGTGCGGTTCTGCGGTGTCTTATCGCGTCAACGTTTCGAGAAGAAAGGAAGCCTCGTCGACGGAGCGAACTGAATTTCTGTAGATGGACGTCGGCGATACAGCCTCTTGACGTGACGATGCGGGAATGAATGACAAGTATAGGACAAGCTGCTGAAGGTTACAAGAGTTATCACTGAATCACTTTTTCCAGGACACTGACACACTCGCACTGATATATAGCAATTACACCGAACACCTGTCACAGTTCGAAGCACAGACAGTTGTAAGACTACCATATATCTCTCACGATAAATAAAGTAAAACGTATATTATACACACACACCTAACGATCACAAGAAAACTACAGCACGATCACGAGGACAAGACGACGACGACGAGGCACACGGGACAGTAAACAGGACAACACTGCCTCGAATATAACGAAGCCGGCACTCACTCTCTCGTATATACACACACTTACTCACGCACCGAGAAATCTGCACGCGGAGCCCCATATCAGAGCGCGTATACACTCCCACTTCTTCTTCGGCCCCTTTCAGCTGCATCAACTCTGTTGTATATATATGTATACAATATACGTGTATATGTATATATGTATGTGGTGTGGAAGGGGTAGCGGCACCCCGTTGTGATGTTTCTCCGATAGGCAGGGAGTGAGAGGGGGTGGCGACGTGTCGGGAGCCGAAGGGAGCAGGTCTTTAGAAATTAGTTTTGCGCAAGGGACTTGCTCGCTCGCTCGCGCGCTTTTTATTCGCGCAGGCGCCCCTCTTATACTTATACTTGCGCACTGATGGGGTGGTAAGCGGGATGTAAAAAAAATCCGGGTTTTGTTTTGCCAGGAGACCACCGATGTTCGCTTCGACGTTGATGCCTCTGATGATGTTTCATATTTACAAACTTGTCTTCGCTGATTTTTGTTTTTCGAAAAAAAGTCAGATGGGTTAGTTTACATCTTATATACTACTGCTGTGGAAGAGTGCATCGACCGATCGACCCCCTATATTAGTCTATTCATTCTAGGTATAGACGCTCATTTCGCATGCGGATCAGCTTCACTCCCGCTGATCTTTGCTTCTCGACGCCTGCGACGACGCGAACGACTTACATACGCGGGGTAAATTAAACTGCGACCTTGAATCTGCGAGAGGGTTCGGATACATGTACAGGGTGTCTCTGATACGGGGGAGCGCTGATTCAGTTCGTATATAACAGAGACGCAGTAAAGGCTGCCCTCGATGTAATTATCGATCGATTGATGGATGACATTTCAAAAGTGATTGTGTACTTTTTTTTAAGTGCTTTGGATCAGATGAGGTAAAATGCGAAGTTTTCTAAACATAACGATTTCGATGTATCGTCAAGAATACTTAACGCAAAAGTGTACGCCTAGTAAAAGTGTACGCATCTGGCAGTTATTATCTATATAGGCAGCACTTATTTACAGAATCGAGAGAGACGGAGAGCACGCGACACTCAATAAAGCGCGCGGGTTCACAATTCTTCTCGTTAGAAAAAAGACAAATTGTACCACCACTAACGCCCTCTATCGACGAGCACATGTCTATGGGGCTCGTCTGGTATATTGGTAAGGGAAATTGTAACTAACTCAGCATACAGAAATGGTATACTTTTTTCAAAAACTTGAAGAATTATTTTTAAACAATTGTGATTTGCACTTAGATTCCATCGATAAACCCCACCCCCTAGAATTTCCTAAAGAACAAAATATTAAGCCTTGTATTGGTTCGTTGAAATCGGATGAAATCAAAAAAGATTCTGGTGTTTTTGATAAGTTTTCCGTCCTTTTTTTCAATTAACAATATGTTATTGTGTCACAATATTCATAAAAAAGTATTTTCTAATACACCCAAAAATATATATGAGTAATGAGCCACCTTAAGCAAAGCATGTGTGCAAAGTCGGATCTTGACTTCATGCACACGGGCTCCATGTAGCACGAGCGAAGCGAGTGCTTCGACCCACCTGGATAAGTAATCGGAAACTTACCGGACTCGTTGTACAATATGTAATAAAAAGATACTTGTTTCGTTTAAGTAAAGCATCTGCACCAACATCGGTGCGATTATCTTCGTTCACTATATGAGGAATTCCACAAAAAAAACCACATCTTAATTGGGCGGTAACAATAAATGTTGAGACAAACGCCTGGAACAATTTTTTTCTTGTTCTATCCTTAATCCTTAATATAAATTGAACGAGGAATTCGGAATTGTTTTTAAGTAAATGCCAGAGATGGCGGGTGGTCGCGATGGGATTTTTGATTTTGTTTATTTGTGTTTAATGTTTATTTATACAAATATAACCACTTATAATATAATTATAAAGTGGGCGCGCGCCTAATCTAACCCCAGCATCACTACCCTGTTAGAAATACGCCGATTTGAACTGTGGAAAACCCTAAGAACTAGGTAGTTAAAATGTAAAAAAACTGTTCACATTTTATATGGCTAAAAATTACCGATAACTACCCATTTTTAATAAGATAGAAATAAGTTTAAAAAAAAACGCTTCAATGAAAAGAAAAAAAATTTTTAAATTGTCGCTTAGGAAAAAAGTTGCCTACGATTTAAAATAGCGAAGAATCATGAAAAAGGGACGCCCTCAGGAATTGAGTACATACCCTTGAACAATGGCTACTTTTCGTATAATTTGAATTTTCGAAAAACAGTGTCACAAAGCAGTTTTCTCGTGTTCTATTGGATTTTTTGAAATGAACATTGTATAACAATATACAACATAATGAACAATAAAATTCATGCTCGAAAGGTATGTGCTCTATTTTGAAAATTTGCAAAATAATGACTGGCGAAAATAAAAAGATTTCCTCATATAGAATAAGAAAAAAGTCATTCCAGCCGTGTGCCGGAACAAGTTTCTTACGTACGGAATTCATTATCATTTAATCCGTTTAACCAAAACATATGTGCAAACATCGATACTATTATCGGTTTGTAGACTTAACGTCTCGCCATAGTTATGAAATAGATTTCTATTGCAAGGTTTCTGACTAGGTGACAGCATATAACGACCAATCATGTTTACTTTATTAAGAGAGGGGATTAGAAGAGGGGGAGCGCAGTTGTAATTTTTTCCTTAGCTAAACGAGTATAAATTCGGCTTTTGTTTAATTTTAAGTCGCAGTTCAACTGAATCTTCATACATCGATAAGATTTCTAGTTGAGCTGCCGCGGATACAAGTAAGTTTCGTATTGTGAAAAGCGCATTACAACAATTGCCTAGTTTATACAGGAAGGGTAACTAATTCTCTAATATTTATATTATCTTATCTTTAACTTTTTCTGATTTTTTTCCCCGACTAATTCATCACATTTTCATTTTTGCGAGGAGTTTCTAGACAGGTCTATCATTGTAACATACATATCTAGCATTCGTTCTAATATAAATGTTAAATAAAGATGATACTATTATTAAAAGTCGTCTATTGTTAGATAAAACTATTAATAAAAGAAAATTAGGTAATGAAATTCTAGTAAAATTCCTTCAAAAGAAGATTTTTTATAACAGTATTCGCTACTGAGAAAATGTTGGCCAAATGTCCGCGAGCCGGCCATAAGGATTGGTTTATTTTTTGCCAGGGTAATCTTGGTTTTTTGTAACGATAACATTCACGATGCAGTACATATATTTTGGCATTGTACCAAATTCAATGAACAAAGATTCTAAAATCTAAGTATTCTAAACATTTAAACTTCTATTATTAAAAAAAAAACTTAATAGCAAAGCATGTAAAATATTAATTAATTTTCTCGAAGTTTGTGAACTTTTTATCTAGCAATAGTGTACACATATATACTATATTATTTCGTTTTTAGATTACTCAAAGATATATGTAATCCCAAAATATTTATTTCTGTGCCATTTTTCGCCTTTTTCAGCAGAAGATTCGATTGAAGAAGAAAATATTAGAATTTTTATTTACGACGCATCAATACCATATATGCGATACTGCACATAACATAACCTGGTGATGGAGTTGTAAGTCACAGTTGTTTACTGTAATACAAGGCTATATATTAAAGAAGAAGAAGAACTATATCAATAAAGAATAATGGCGGATTACAAAACGCTTCTGCTCATCTTTGCGTGCACGATGTTTCACTGCGCTGCAGGTGAGGAATACAAGCATCCAGAGATTACAGAGTGGCTGCTACCCAAAAACCTGGGAAGCACATCGATCAAACTTGTTAACAAATGGCTCAGCGAGAAAGACCTAAAAGTGAAGAAAATCTTGGAGACACAACTGAAAGAGTACAAATTGGTATCGGGAATCGACGTACTAGTACGCGATGTATTTGAGAGCACGAATGCAAACCCAGAACTGACCTCACTAAACGTAGCACTATCGGGACTCGGGGTCTTGTTTGGCAATATCGACAGCGCCTACAAAGATTACCTGTTTCACAACGGCACAGGCAAAAATGCATCAGACCAAGTGCTGAATTTCTGGATCACCGAGACCCGAAGCATGTACACAGGGCCACTGTCTTATCTACATGAAATCTTCACGAGAACGGTCCCACTGCAAACTGATGCCAGTACCGACGGAGTAGGCTTTCAGAGTGATGGAACGGTACTGTCCCAAATGACAAACTATGTAAAGGTATGATATAAATAAATAGCTCTTTTTATGTTATGGGAGCGTGCCACCAAGTAACTAAGCCTAGGAACTAGCTGTTGTCTACTGTAAATTTGTTTGCCATTACAATAATCATATAATAAAGTATGCGTATAAGTAATGAAAATATATAATATAACAAGATATTGGAGAAGATAGGTAAATCATAAAATAACTGGTATAAACTTTTAACGTAGTATATTTTGATAAAAGTGTGGAAAAGTCGATTCAATTTTCGCACGCGCATCGAATTGTAAAATTAATTCGCTATTGTAAAATTAATATCATTAACTCAAGAAAGCTTAGAAAAAACACTAGATATATATTTTTTACAATTAGAATGATTTGCATTTATTCCGAAAAACAAAAATTGCGATAACTGGAGAACAATGTTTTAGCTTGTTCATTTATTTTCAAGCCTCACGCACACTCTTAATTTTGTGTAAGGAGGTATGGTAATAAAGACAAGAAAATGACAAACAATTTTATAGCAGAGAGCAGTGAGTTCACACCAGCGCCACGGCGTTGGGTGATACTTTCGCACTTATGGCACTTTAAAGGGCTACCGTATTTTTTTAATAGATATACTAACAATCTTAATTTTATCCGCTTATTGCTCTCAAAAGTACGATTTTCCGACCTGTTAATTTATTTGACTGGTCGATCTGACCTAATCCCAAACTCAGAGGTCACAGGTTGGAGAAGCGAAATTTTGAATATTTTTCTCCACGATCCCGTTGACGAATGCTGTCGTATGCAAAGAAAGTAACAAGAACTATGAACTATGGCTTGTAATTTTTTGTGAAGTATGCTATATAAAAAGTAGCCCATTAAGTGTATCCCAGAATTATACAGCTAGTCGGCAACAATGTTATTTTCATACCGATTCTTTTATCACAGGGTTACAAGAGGATGTGCAACAAGAACAAATCGCAACAACAGATTCTTCAGATATTGTACAGCACTATCATGCTCGCCATGTTCAAGGTATATTCGGTATTAGACTTCTGCTACTGGGAATTAGCCAAGATTAAAGCAAGTGAGTTACAACTTTATGTATTTAAATAAAAAAACATACCTTTCTTTGCTCTATGGAGTCAAATTTAACATATTTTTTTACAGCGGATTACGAATCTGAAATGAAACTGCTACTAACACAAGCTGTAGAAAAGGAAAACCTCACAACAACGGCATTCAAAAAATTCATGAAGGACGCGTCACGCGAAGTATGGCAATGTGATCCGAAAGTTCATGTTGAAGGTGAATTGTCAATTAACCATCCGGGATAACCGATATTTTTATATTTTCTAATCAAAATGAATTTTCTTCTCAATTTATCGTGATTTAGACAAAACATACGCTCAGCTCTACAACGTCTTTCAAAAGTTTGTCGTGCATGATAATGACATAAATAACGAGCACAACTGTATGAAAACTTGTGACTCTATCGACTACGGTCACCTCACGAATTGCGCCGAAGAAAATCGTCAGAGTAAGTAAAAATTAAACACTACTTATTAAAACAATACTACACATGTCTATTTAACTTCAAAATTAAGAAAAAATCTTTTAAGGTCATTACGATGTCGATACTGAGACACACCAAAAAAGTATTTGTGACCAACAGCGAGCCTGCGACGGTTTCTTTTACGACTGTGAGGATTACTTTGTCGACTACAAAGAGCTATGGATTTGTCCATCGGTAAGTCTTTAAGTCAACTGTAATTCAGTCAACATTATTAAGAAGCATATACTAATGTGTTAATCTAGGCCCTCAACAGTACTCGTAGGTACGAATTCATGATGCACGGCTCAACAAACACGTGGCTCTCCAGCACTAAGATTAGCAAGACCTATGGCCGAAAAGCCGAAATGAGCGACTGTAGTAGGGACATGGCCTATGATTATCGAACCTATGGAAGGGGTTGGGCGGACGCACACAGAGATTGCGAGATTTGTCTGTGTACCTGCTTCAGCTGGAAAAATCCGCAAGCGGACATGTTGGTCAACATCAGACCAGCTGTAGCCGATGAGAGACAGTGAGATACATTTTCTTGCCCTACTGCGCCGTCTAGCGAGATTTTCATATACTTATAAATCATTCTATTCTTGCAGCGTCGTAACAGGTGCACGTCTAGTGAAATTTAACCACACGTTGCATATCCAAATAGAGCAAGGAAAAACTCTATCTAATGGGGGAATCGATAGTTCCTCTATTCATTGGAAGCCGATTGCATTCGCGAGAAACTATTTCGAGTTGCGCCACTTCGGTCGAGATTGCAAGGACATTTATCTGGGATTTACGAATGTTCCAAAAGATAAGGTGATTGTGGGATTGAAGCTGTCGAAGATGCAGTTCAACGGTGAGAATGCAATGATCGGCCTAAGAACCCTTTCTGCATTCTATGATTACAATATGGGATATGCACAGAGACATAAGGACGAGCATCTGCTGAAGGAAGAGGATTTTGATGATCCACAATCACCTGTTACCATCTCTGAGAGGTAAGCATTCTTATATCACATGTATCATTTATTCCTCATTGCAAACGTACGTAACCGTTTCAAGTGCTCGAGTGGATCTTAAAAATGCCGACGTACCGACCAATAACAAATTTGAGAACCACCCCCAGCCGGATTCCATGCGTATTGTAAACGTCACTATGTCGGACTTCGAGAAGGACCTCGGCCAGACTGTGATCCCGTTCTTCGACATCCAAGAGGTCAAAGTGCGACCGGCTGTACCTCTCTCCGGGATCGGCTTTTACCACAAGGGCAGAGAGGGCTACGGAGGCTTCGTCGCTATAAAGCTCCTTACCTACGACCAGTCAGATCACCTGAACTAGCTAATGCTTCTATTATATTTTTTTCATAGCAGCTATTGCTATTATTTATTAATAATATTTATTGCTTTTTATATAAAACCTATTGCTATTTTTTTATCAATACAACCGACAAAATAACTTCTCAAGGCAATTGAATTTTTACATATCTTCGTCTCTAAGAGAGTCTCTCTCTCTCTCTCTCTCTCTCTCTCTCTTTTCTCAAAGAGTGAATTTTCGTTCATACCACAAGGGGAGAAAGAGACTATGAAGTTTCGTGTCTATAAAACTCCTTACCTTCGACCGCTTGGATCAGCTGAAATAACTCTATTGTTCTTCCTTCATTGTTAATGTTATTCTTCTTTATTTATTTAACGTTGCAATTAGGTTTCTACATATGAAAAATCATCATTTACTTTTAAAATTTTGAAGAATTCACACAATTTTAACAAGTGCGAAATTTGCATCAATTAAAACAAGAAGTCGTGACTGACCACGTCAGTCACGAATATTGCAATCACTTTAACGCATTAGACGTTTCATAAGAAAGACCACTTTTTAAAGAGAGGGGATTTCTCATCGTAGTATACCTCAGCTAATCGAATATAAATTCAGCTTATGCTGAATGTCCAGTCACAGTGCAACTAAGTTTCCAGATGTCGACGGCGATACATAAAATAATCGATCTCAGTTAGTCGATATATTACTAATAAAGAAAAATGGCAAGTTACAAAAGGCTTCTGCTCGTCATTCCGTACACGATACCGGATCTTCGAAGTTGAGGTTGACGATCGAATGACTCACTTGTAAGAAGAACTGCACTACGTATGAGATTTAACACCCCGTAAACGCCGTAAAACTAAATAAATTAAAAACTAAAGTCGTACAAATTCAATTTTAGAAAACATACGCGCCTGCAGCGCTTCGGTCCCCCTCTTTGCACCTCTACTCTGGACCATAGCTGAGCAGCAAGCATCAGCAGAACAACAGCAGCGAGAAACTTACAAAGTAACGCGATTTTGCCGATATAGGCACACGCTTTTGACGTGCAGAACAAGGTGACACGCACAAAAATCAAGACGGCGGGGGCTGCTAATAGAGATTTCATTTAAAATATTTGCCAAAACTTGTTTTTTATGTTATATTGTCCATAGAATCGGAGAAAATCGCGGAAAACCGGAAAATTTCGACTTTTTTTTTTAAATTCATTTATAAAAATTAAGAGCTGACATTTTGCACAGAAGTAGATAACTTCAAGTGTGCAAAAGACTGACGCTGTCAAAATATTAGTTTGTGCACAATCGACATTTATATTCTTAGTTTCTTAGATCTTTATATTCTTATTCTTAGTTTTCGTAGAAATACATCCAAATGGACGAAAAATTTGAATTTATTCTCTCCTGTTCTAATTAACCGATTGAATCGATCGACCTCTCATTTTCTTCGAAATTTAATTCTCTACAACTTTTCTATTTACGGGATTACAATTGCTCAAGTTTTATAAGCAGAAAACTAAAAAAACGCGTTTTTTTGCACTAAAAAGTTAATAACTAAAATATGTCTTTTTTTGCTCTATTGACTGGCCATATAGCTTACTATCTAGAACGAAAGAAAAAAAATACACATAACGAGAGACACGAATCTTGCATAGACTGTGGTCTATTTCGGTTCGTTACTATTCAAAGTTGCGAGTGAGCGAAGCGAGCTTATAATTAAAAACAATTTAAAATGCGACTGGTGCTCCTTTATAATGTTTTAAATACGTTACATACATACATAACTATTTATAAGTACTCGCATATAATATTTTTTTGTGCTCGCACATAACATATTTTGTGCTCGCACATAACTTTTTTGTGCTCGCACATAACTTATTTTGTGCTCGCACATAACTTTTTTTGAGTGCTCGCACATAACTTATTTTGTGTTCGCACATAACTTGTTTAAAATGCATGCACATACCTTATTACAAATGCTCATTATGTAGCTCGCTCAAAGGTACTCGCACATAAGTTCGACTAGGCGCATACGCGCGAAACATTTACTGAAGCGCATTAATTAATAGCGTAAAAAATATTATGAATTTTTATTACTCGGTATAAGTATTAAACCTAAAAATATTTTGTTTGAATTAATTATGTGGGCCGTTCCTTGCGGTACTGCAATGCAAGGTCGACCCGCGGCGGAGTCGGAGCAAGCCCCAGACACTCCACCATTTTCCAAAAATCAGTTCGATATTCTGGCTCCTCAATGAGGAGCGTATCAGATATCAAGCTGATAAGAACAGATACTACACTTTGATCTTAGCCAATAGGCCGAGAAGCGATACCAATTCGTCGTTTTCATTCGCTTATAACACTTTTAGAACGCTATTTCACTTGCGGGTTTACGTCAGCCACCTAGCGGTCGATAGCGGTAAAGTGCGCACCGACGCGGTAGGCGGTACGCATGCGTCAGCCGGGAGTCTGCATAACGGCGCCAATTTTAAATGTGTATAGCCTTTTCCCTGTATTGTTTCAAATAAAAATTCTAAACACTTGATTATAACCAATTTTTTGATAACAATAACATTTTTGATATTTTGTGTTGCGGATACAATGGTCAAATGTTAATGTTACACGTACATAAAAGAAAACATGTGTAAGAGTTATATACAACGAATAATTATCATTTATCATATTTAAAAATTATGACAAAGTTGTTATACAAATAAAATTGACGGTCAATAAATTGTAAAAAATATTTTGTGCGAAAAAGTACTGTTAGATTTAAAGTATGTTTTGCAAACTGGATTATTATTATTTTTGAATTTCGTTAATTGTACAAAATAGTTATACAAACTATAAATAATAGTTTTAAAAAATGCTCTAAAAAATTATATTTCTGATATACTTTATATTATAATACATACCTTGTTAGTTGTAATTAGAAAATAACATAATGTTATACTATTGATGATACATATTACATATATGTATATATAAATACTGCAATTATAATAGCCAGTTCGAAATGCATTAATGAATTTGATTTTCTAACAATTTATTAGTTATATTATAGGGACGATAAATAAGTTCGGAGAAAGCACCGAGGCAATTAATTGGTAGTAGTTTGTTCATTACTTATTTACAACTGTAAATATTTATTTACAATTATAATTCATCATCATAAAAGCAGGCTTATTTTTAAATCTAGTAATCTTAAAGGAGCATATATAATATAACATAAATAAGCTTTAAAAAAATTGAAATTTTTAGATTTGTTGCGAAGTATATACTTTAATAAGTAATTATTATTTACGGATTCTGAGAGACGTTGCGTGACCAGATTACAAACAGTATGTGAATTAACATTACTATGTATGCATATATATACAGAACTACAACATATTTGAAATGTTTTATGCAATTGTAAAATTACATAAAGACAAAAATGACGGATGTTCAAAAAGTTGAAAAACAATTATTTTTTCAGATCGAAACTACGTTATTTATAAATTATAACGATGAGCTCAATACTCAAGTTAATTAAATAACTTATTTCAAATTTGCTGTATCCTTGGTGAGATAAAAAGTTCGCTCATCAAACATATAAGCAATAACATTCATAATTTTTGTATGCTGATCTTCATTAGATCTTCTCTAAAATCTCTCTTTAGTATATAATCGCAATGTGTATAGACTTAAAAATAAGGACAGTACACAGGAACAAGCAAACTCGAAATCAAAACATTTAAGATTTGGCAAAAAATATTTGATTACGAGATTGAGTATACATATGCCTTACCCGCAATTTATTAGCACAAAAAGTACGCGTGTACACACGTTCATGTTGTACGCAAAATCTTGCAAATAAACCAATTATACCATTTTAGAAACAAAAAATGCAGGATCAGAGTATACGACGAAGACAGGACAGGTAATAATAGTGAGAATAAGCGGGTCTACGTATATGTATATACGTCAGAGGTGCTGAGTATATACTATGCGCCTTTCGCATCCAGTTTTGATCGGCAAAGGTCAGCGAGTAAGCCGTCGAGGAACGTGCGATCGTATATATATATATGGAAAATCCGAGACAGCGGGATCGTGCTGATGGTCGTGATTTTATCTCTCGGTGGCATACATTATAGCAGGCAGTCGTCGAGTACAAGGCGCTTGGTAAACAACAGCAATCGGTCAGTCGAAGCTGACCACTGGAACCATGAAGACCGCGACGAAGATGCTCCCGACGATTTTGCTGTTGTCGTTGTTTCTTAGCTTGGAACAATGGCAAACCGTTGATGGGCAGTTCTTGGGGAGCATCAAAGACAAAGTGCTGCCGCCGACCAATCTGGCCAGAGGTATTTCGGAGGGTGTGAGCAATACGTTGGGCAACGCGACCACCGGTTTGAAAAACGTCACCTTGAAAGCTCAGGACAAGGTCGAGGACAAGATCGGTGATGCTGCCAAGGCCATTGGTAAATATTCCTTTTTTTTAGTGTTGCGGGATTTATTTCATACAATAACGTGTTTCTAATATGAATTTATGTTGAATGTAAAATTTTGACCAATTTTAAAATGATAAATAATCCAATATAGTTGATATAACTTTGCATACAAAAATTTATTTAATTTAATCATATATTTGTTAAAAGAACTTCTTAAAATAGTTGGAATATTTTAAATGGATCATTCGTAGTTATCCAGCTAAACGCCTTATCGATTGTCACAAGCGATAGTTTTTATAGCCGCATGATGTTCTAGTATACGCTTTATCTATATGTGCTGGAATAGAATAAATTCGATAAAAAAAATACTCACTTTCTCCAGACGCGGGAAACCCCATATTCGGATTACCAAATAATATAGTTTTATATCGTAGTTTATACATACACAAATATGGACAACCTTGAAAAAGTATTATAATATACCTATAGGTTAGTATAGGGAAATCCTAAAATGTTGGCTATCGTTCGTCCAAAGAACGAAAATGAAAAGTTCAAAAGACTTTCCTCAAAGTTTCCTTTTTGAAATGAAAATTTTGTTTTGGTCAAATTTGCCAATCAAAATTAATTTTTGCGCTTTCAAAAAATAATAGTATGCGAAACACTGCACGATTCTTTTTAGTATAGATTTCCGTCTCAAATAGCTGTTTAAGACAACATTTCTAAAATTCGAGTGTAACTGTTTATAACATACAACAAAAATGTTATATTTTACAATTCGTAATTAGGCACATAAAAGGTTTAGAAGATTACTTAAACAATTTTGGTCACAGATCGCATGTAAATATAAATCGACGATATTAGAGACACCTATAATCTATATTCTAAATTAAGCGTTGACATATAGCTTTGGAAGCCTACTGCGATTCTGGTGGTTTCTAACAAATGAGAACTTAGGTAAAGCGACAAAAAGCGCGGTGGACACTGCGCAAAATGCAGCGGTGAAGATCGGCAACGCGACGATCGGCGATGTGAACGACTGTCTGGGCCTGGGTACGACTCTCGCCTCGCAGTTCGAGGCCCTTCTGAAGAAGGACGACAACGGCACAAAGGCACAGGACGCCCACTTCTACCTATACTCGCGCAACCAGTCCCGCCAGGTCGAGGTCATGATCGGTAAGCAGTTTGGCCTGGAATGGACCGACTTCGAGGTCAAACGCAACACCGTCGTCATCGTCCACGGTTTTCTCTCCAACGGCAACGAGACCTGGATCAAGGACATGGTCGACGCCTTCCTGTACATGGTATATACTTACGATCATTTCTCATAATCGACTACGTTTTATGATGTTAGTATCCAAATTACGATCGTATAATATCGAAAATAAGCGTTTTCTGTCAAAAGTCCATGAGGGATTTTTATCTCGATAACAAGAATTTTCAAAAGTGAAAACATAATTGCTGAGCCGATTATACCGTGGAATATCCCGATATTTTTACATACGAAACGCGTTCGATCTCACGTGTGTCATTTAAATGCAAACACCGCAAGGTAAAAGATAATATTCACGGTTAAAAAACAAGGACGAGCTTTAGTGGTTTACTACACACGTATCCAGATTTAGCAGGAATATATTTTATCTTATATAATTGGTACCCATTGATAAAAACTATTCTCATAAAACTGATTTAATATGCAAATGCTGTGAATGATATTTACATTTTTGTACAAGTATGATTAAAAAATTACAGGCTGACGTCAACGTAATTGCCGTTGACTGGAGCGATGGTGGCGATACATACAATTACTTCAAAGCAGTTGTAAAAACTCAGACAACCGGAAATCAAATAGCAACGTAAGTATTATATGCACTATAGTGATTAATTATTTATATATGTGTATACGTGCGTAGGAATAATTCATTTTTTTCTTATCATGCAAAGATTGTTCGGTCAAATAGCAAATTACACACTCGAACGAAATGGACCCACAAAGGACCAGTGGGGTAGTATCCACTGCGTGGGACACAGTTTGGGTGCTCACATTTGCGGATATGCAGCCAACGAAATTAAGCGCCGCGGAGCTGACTGGAAAATCCGCAGGATAACCGGTTTGGATCCAGCTCAGCCTTGCTTCAAAACGGCAGATCTAGCTTTGAAATTGGACAAAAATGATGCACCGTTTGTTGACGTTATTCATACCAATGGCCAATTTTTGAAGAAACTTGGATTGGGTCTACCGCAACCTATTGGTATTATGCTTTTTATAAATCAAATTTATCGTAGCAATTATATTATTATGCTATATGATTAGGTGTAATTAATTATTTGCGTATGGAATGACATTTGAAAATTTGTGAAACGGAAATAAGTAAATAATTTTTTTATGCATAATTAGTTGTTTATTTTTCAATGTTTAGGACATATTGATTTCTTCCCTAATGGCGGGAAACAACAACCTGGTTGCGAATTAACCAGCTTCACGATACCCGTATTATCCATACCTCGAGAAGGTTCGTATAAAAGAGAAATAGTTTATTTGTTTTTAATTATTGCGGTTTGTTATATATATTGTGTGACAATAACCAATAAAATATTTTTAGCTATCAACAAGGCGATCTGCAGTCATGGTCGATCATACTTATACTTTACGGAATCGATAGTCAATTCGGTATCGAACAACTGCACTTTTATAGCGCATCCATGGGACCGAACATATCGGAACATTGATCAAATTTTATCGATAAATTGTCAATCAAATATGTGCAGTGAAATGGG
Organism: Cecidostiba fungosa; assembly: GCA_900474305.1. Taxonomy (NCBI): domain Eukaryota; kingdom Metazoa; phylum Arthropoda; class Insecta; order Hymenoptera; family Pteromalidae; genus Cecidostiba; species Cecidostiba fungosa. Next base: position 32,526 of record UCOJ01000120.1, on the reverse strand, counting down.
TATCAATAGCGATAAATTTCAATTCAGGGGTACATACTTTGCTTTGACTTCTTCGGTTCAGCCATATTGCCGTACGTATATTATTATAGATAAGAATGCATTATATTTTCTTTCGAATTATTATATAAATATGCAACTCATTTAAAAATACTATATACACAACGCGGGGGGCGAAAGGTGTATACATTTACTGCACGAGCGAAGCGAGAAAAATCTTCTCTCGCCCGTTAATTCGGGCAGTAAACCATACCCAGCTAGAAAAATCTACTACTTTCGCTCCTTATTGTTGTATAATGTATACATACTATGTACTATTGTATTTTAATTTTAATATTATACTTATGCGATAATTTTTTATTTTTAGATGCTGGATATTGGGATAGAGAAGAAGCTAAGGAGATATTAAAAGACGACTTCAAAGATGCTTTAGAGGATTAAAATATGGTGCAAGTAGATAATGAATATCAGCATGACGCATAAAATTACGACAAATAAAAAAGAATCAATTCATAACCAATATATAACAATATTATTATGGACTTGATAAAACAAAACATTTAGAAAACTGCGACATACTGTAACTATTTTATTGCGGAGCGGAATAAATGGATTTAGTAACTTTTGATAGTAGTGCATCAGACACAATTATAAAACTTGATATCTGTATAATATTTTTTAAATAATAGAAAAATGCCTTTAAAATTAAGATATTGTACGTGTGATGCTACTTATAATTTTTGTAGAATTTACTTATCTCAGTATAAGAAAATATTTGTTTCTAATATAATATTTAATCGCATATTTTCAATGTGTAACAAATGCATCATCTCCTTTCATATTTTAAACAATAAACTCTGTAAATATAGAAATTAGAAAAGTACTTGGATCTTTTCCATCAAAAGAATAAGTCGCAATACCTATAATAGTTTTTTAGATAATACACGCACATATTCAATTCTTTACCTCTTATTACGTCCACATTTTCGTGATCGTTACAATAACATTATTTTGCAATATTATTTTAATGCAATTTCTTTTATACGTTCATATTTTAATAATCACCATATATCAATGACTACGACCGCCCTCATCCGAATACAGAAATCCGGTTCCGAGCTTGATTTTTAAGTCCAGCACGCCATATCAAACTTCTATAATATATGTAGTTGGGGAAATAGGAGCCATGCACACCGATCTTCTCTAAAACCTGGTCGAACCCAAAAGCAGATACAAGAAAAACGGCATCTCTTTTGAACTAAAAGTGTATTTCGAAACAAGCATATTTTTAACCTCTTGTTTAATTATTATTTATTACTATTGATCTAAAGAATCTGTTTATAATTTATTATAAGTATTTAGGTCGGATAAGCAAGTTTTGCGAGCGTTTCTATGCTTGTTTGAATATTCAAAGATCCCGCGTCGCGTCTCTGCTGCATTCGCGTTCCTAAAGTCATCGAACAAACTTTTTTTGATTAAAAAAGAAAAACACATTGCGAACGAGAGGTTATGTTGACTGTGTTTCCATAAGTACGAACCGCGCGGTGGCTGTTAATTTTCCAGCTCGAAAAAATTGATTGTTTTTTTACTGCGTAAAAAAGCCAAACAGTCAATAGTTAGACGATATTATATTACATGATAAAAACGAACAGAGCCTTCAACAATGTCATCGGAAGATACAGCCGTCATTACAGTTGAAGATTCGGGTCCCAGCATAAGCGATTTCATTCAGGTAAATGAGTATTTTTCAATTCAGTTTGATAAAAAGTTGTTGCGTTCAACGACCTTTTACTTGAAAGTGTTGTACAAATCTTAATAAACATATATTAAACACGCACGAGTTAGAAAACAACCTGTTTTGGTTGGTAATAAATGTCGTAGCATTTGTAGATCACATGTTTTGTTCAACTATTTTTGATGTACTAATACCTTGAGAACAATGCACTTGTTTACTTCAGAAGCATGAAGTTTAACTACAAATATAGACTCATACAAATTTGCAAACAATTCGTATCGTATTTTTCAATGGTGCGTTGATTTTTTTATATGTTGAGTAATTGTAATTTTGTTCATTCTACAATTGTCCAATATAATTTTCAGAAATCGTTTGCTGTTATCAAAGATGGCATCAAAGCTTCAAACAGTCTACCAAATGCTGATAACTTTAACTATTATACCTGCTTCCCAACGTTCAACGAGGTTCGTAATGATCAAGTTAAGAAAATTCTTGACTCTATGCAAGGTATCGTGGAGAAGGCAGGAATCGCTGGCAATATCAGACAAAGAGATATTGAAGAAAAATTTGACTTGATACTCGAATCAAACGATATATTTCTAGATCGAGCTGTAAGTGATGAATAGAAATTACGATTTTTATTAATCTACATTTAATAATATTTTGTCATGAAATACTATTTATTATTCAGGGAGTCTGTATGGATGAAGAATCTGGAATAAGTAAGAATCCTGCTGTTGAATTAATCGTATCGCAGACTAATTCACCAAGAAATCTAAATGGATCCTGGAATACTAATAATTCTAATACTGCTAAGTCTGGATCACAGATTTCAAACCCTGCTCAGGCTGTAAGATTATTGGCTGCTAAAAATATACAAAGACCACAATTAACATTTAAAGACAAAATTGACAATAGCCAAAAGCCATGGCAGCCCAAAATTAAAGATAAGCCAAATTCGTTAAAACCTCTGGCTATATACTTAGAGTGTGGGGATGAAGGAGAAGAAATATTTTGTCATCCATATGAATGCGAACTTGATAAATTTCAACCTCCGGAAAGTCAACTAGTGAAAAAGCGTCCAACCAAGTACAAACCTGTTGATGAGACGCCATTGATTGTAATTGAGAAAGTTCAAGATCTTAAAATAATGTTAAAAGACTTGGAAAAGTACAAGGAAATAGCTGTGGATTTGGAACATCATTCTTACAGAAGTTTTCAAGGTATTACCTGTCTTATGCAAATCTCCACTCAAGACACAGATTACCTGGTTGACACATTGACATTGAGGTCCGATCTAAATGATTTAAATGAAATATTTACAAAGCCTTCAATTCTCAAAGTATTTCATGGTGCTGATTCAGATATTCTGTGGTTACAAAGGGATCTAGGTCTATACATAGTAAACATGTTTGACACATACCAAGCAGCAAAGCAATTGGGCTTGCCATTTTTGAGTTTATCTTACCTCTTGCAAACACATTGCCAAATCAATGCAAACAAACATTTTCAGTTGGCAGATTGGCGTATTAGGCCTTTACCAGAAGAGCTTATAAGATATGCTAGAGAAGATACACATTACTTATTGTACATCAAAGATATTTTAAGCAATGCTCTAATTGATTCTGCTAATGGTCAAAGCAACATTTTAAAAGCTGTATATACCCGAAGTACCGATATATGCAAACAAACATATACAAAACCAGTTTGGACAGAAAATAGTTACAAAGCTATGTACAGGAAAAGTCAGAAAATGTTCAACAACCGACAACTGTTTGCTTTGCAAGAGCTATACAAATGGAGAGATGAGACAGCTCGAGCTGAAGATGATAGCACAAATTACGTTTTACCAAATCACATGTTACTGAATATTGCAGAGACTCTTCCTAGAGAAATGCAAGGTATTCTTGCTTGCTGCAACCCGATTCCACCACTGGTTAGGCAAAATCTATTGAAGATTCACAAGATGATATTAAAGGCCAGAGAACAGCCTCTGATCAAACCTATTTTGGAAGATGACATGAAGCAAAGATTGACCCAAAGAAATCAAGTCTCAAATTCAGAGTCTTGGATCTTTGCACCACATGATACGCCAAGCGGCATGGAAGCCAGAGCAAATCTTCCTTGTTTATTGAATACCTCTTCTATAAACAATAATGCAGTGGATGAATCAAAATTGAAACCAGCCATAAATATTTTTGAAAGTTCGTCAGAGGTAAATGCAAATTACTTTTCTTTATACAAACTCACTCATACATTTGGATGGTCTTAATAATTACATTTTTAAAAATTTGTTTAACAGGATGAATGCGTGGATTCGAGATCCGAAAATTCGAGAAAAAAGAGAAAGCTCGTTTTTATCAGTCCGTTTGAGAGATACAAGCGTGTGATGCCAATGATAGTTGAAGAGGAAAGAAAAGCAAGAGAAAAAGCAGAGCAAGACGAGGCAGAGAGAATAAAGAAATTGCAAAAAAGTCAGCAGGAGACTGCTGCTAGTATAAGTCGGGTTCACGAACACTTTGTAAAAGTGGTGCAACAAACTGTTGTCAATCCTGAATTTATGGAAAATGCAGAATCACCTGATAAAAAGTCTAATCAGATGATCTGCGCAAATTCACGCTTTGAAAGAATTGTTCATAAACAGAATAATAGATCCCCTTCATCGTACCAGACTCTTAACCAAATGCCTGGCAAGAAAAGAAAGAGGCAATTGAGTCCAGAAATCATTCGACCTTTTAGAAACAACAAAAAGAACAATGCTGACAAAAAAAATAAGCGAAAACGCCAATAACTACATTGTCTTTTCAATGTAGTTTTAAACGCTTGCCTTGAAATGTCATAAGGTCTCGTTTGCCATTATCTAAGTATAGATAAATTTTCTGTTTCATTTTCAATATTCAACAATACTTTGTTTATGTTTGACTATGTGAGAAAATCTATGTATTATTTTAAGAAATCTTGATTCTTATAGTAACACGAATGTAAATATGCAGATACTTTTATAATTATACGATAACTGATCGAGAGAAGAGAAAGTTTATTAGCGGACTACACACGTTGTTACGATAACCGTCGGGTTAAAAGAAACAAAAAGGTTTAGTTTACTCAGAATTCGATAAAGAGTTTGCGATTTTTCTACAAGTAAGTAATGTAAAAATAAAATAAAATCTCGTTTAAAAAACAAGCATACGTTTTTCAATTTTAACAAAGTGTAATCCTCCAAACAGGGTAAGAAACGTTGCCGACATTACCGACTCGCGCAAGTACTCATTCCGCGTTCCTTTCGAGCGTATCGGACTGATCGGACAGTACAGAGAAACGGCGAGAACACGAAACTCGCGCCCCCGGCGCCGCTCGCGGCCAATAGGCGGACTGGCGGCTCGCCGAGAGAGCAGTCGCAGCGGTAGAGCACAGCTCCAAAATTAGTAAATAAAGATGGTGCCTCTCGTGCGGAGGCCCGCTCCGTGTCCTCGCTCGTAAAATGTCGCGCAAATCGAGGCGGAAGACAGGCTCGCGGCCCTCCGCCGCGCCGAGTGCCCAGGCCTAGGATACCCGGCACACCAGCTGTGCGCCAAAGCCCGACGAGTCTTTGCCGCTCTGGCCCTCCTGGACGACACCGCGCGAGCACACGGTAAGACAGACCCGCTTATTTTTAGAGAAATACGCTCTCCCCCTGCCGCTGCTCCTCTTCTGCTGCGCGGCCCAGCTCACGGAGCAAAGTTCGAGTATATGGAGCGCTTTTCGCGAATCTGTAATACCTCGAGGAGACGACGTCGCCGAGAGTACGAGTGTGAGAGAGAGAGAGAGAGAGAGACAGGGCGAGAGAGGAGGAGCCGGAGCGCTGCACGGGACGTCTCGCGCGCGCGAGATATCGGACCCTTCTATTCTAAATATCAGGATGCTATTTTTATCCCCGGAAACCTACATACCGACGCTCCGGCCGCTGCTTCTTCTTCTGCACCAGGCTCGCTGCACCGAGAGAGAAGACGAGCCGCTTCGTTCCTCCGTGTTTATACCTTTGTTAAAGGGCCTTTTCTCATAATAATATATGCTGTGGGTATTTTTCACCGTCTCTCTGAAAATCGAGTCTGAGCAGTGCCGTCGGTACCTACTTACTTATACGTTTGTACAAAAGAATCGCGGCAAAGCAGTAGCAGCCGACGGCGCGAGCCGCGCGCTGTCAAGTGTATTTTACAAGTATATACCAGGAAGTGGGAAGAAAGAGGAGGAAAAAATTCGGGCGAAGACATCGCTTTTATTTGGCGTCATACCAGAATCCGATCTGCAGAGCCGAGCAGATGTAACGGGACACCGCGCGGCTGTGTCGATGATGTATAATTTAACAACGCTATGTCGTTCTCTCTCTTTTTTCGGCGCATTATTGTTAAATAAGAATAAGGGGCTGATGCGGCGGATAGAGCTCGACGACAGAGCCGGCGAGAGCCGCCCACTGTTTATAGAATACTCGGAATAACTTTTAATAAAATCGCGTGAATCACGTGGCTGTGATGTACACTTTAACATCTATTCAAGAGAGAAACTTTGAAAATTTACGTGGATATGACGTTTCGCTTATTTATAGCGTCAACACGCCGCTCTCTCTCTCTCCGATGCACGAGCCCTGTAACATCACGCAGCATCAGAGGTGTCGATGAACCAAAAGGCTCGCGCTGCGCGTTTCTTTTTCTTCTATATACCTATACAATACTCGCAAGAAAGCAAACAAAGCTTGCGCGATTGATTTTTGATCTACTCGATCACGGAAGCGTGTCGCGCAGTATATTACAGTAGGTATAGGCCTGCGATGTGTGCGCTATACTGCTGCCCACGTCGCTAAAAATAATCATCGAAAACGCCGATCGAGCATCGCGCGCGCACGAACGGCATACATTGTTGTACGCTTCCTCGCGCGCTACTCTCGTGTCCTAATAAATTGACGCGATGCCGCTGCCCGGCGAAAATAGAACGGCTTCCATTCGCACGCGCTATCTACGGACCCCGGCACATTATTGTCAACCTCTACTTGTTTACATTCTCCTTCGATCTTTTTTTATTCCGAAGAAGTGCTTATCGGAGTAGGCTGTGTGCATGGAGTAGGAAATTGAATTTTCGAGATTAGAAAGGCTTTTGTTTATAGATGAAAAGGGAAGCCAGCGCGGTTAACTACGCAGACGAGCAAGAATTGAGTGCAATAAGACCAAATTCGTACGAAGCAAAGCGACTGCGCCCACGTAGTACACGTCGAAAGTGAATTCCTGCGGCTCGTCACGACCTGTGCGCGACCTTATACCGTATGCGATTTAGAAACGATTGCTGTTTAATTCATGAGTGCTGTTAACGTGAACGTCGCTGGCCTCGCTTTTCAAAGAGCATAATAATTATATACCACAATAATCGAAACATCCTCTCTTCTATACAGAGAGAACGGATAAAAATAAAATCTTCCCTATTGAGACGAACAGCAGCTATAAATAACGTAGCCTTTGAACTTCAACCTACGGCTGCGATGCCTCTCTAAACGGTCCTTATATATATATTGCGCGCGCTTTGATATTAAAAAACCATGAATATTCATCTCAAACTGCACTCGGTGAATACACTCTATACTGCATCGAGAAAAAAGAGAGGCGCAGCTCGGTGTAAACTATGCAACGAGCGAGTGTTTACAAAAGACGCAGCTTCCAATTAGCCACCTTTTAGATCCGCAGCCCGACGACGAGCGAGAGCGCCGCCTCGCGCTTTCATATACCGCTGCGCGTTCGTTTATGCGCTTTTAAAATGCATTCGCAGCTTTTTTTCTTTATTTTCATTTCCTGCGCGCCGGTTGAGTGTTACGAAATGTCTGCTGCTGCATCAGCATATTCCCCTTGTAATTCAGAGATGAATCAGTATATAGAAACAGCTCAGCCGCGCCTTTTACTACTGAGAGAGATGCATGCATGCACTCTCGGCTTATTCTTGATGTGCAGTTCGACTCACCTCTTGTCCGCGCGCGGATTCCTTTTTCTATTGTGCATATAGGACGCTTTCATTCTTCGACATTCCTTTCACAACTCCAAGCATTTCTGTGAAAAATATTATGCTTCTCGCAGAATAGTAACTGCATGCGCGTTCTGCAGTGCTGGAAAGACTCGTTTGAAAGAATGCGAGGCAGTACACAATCAATCATACCGGCTAGCCGGTCACTCACTTCGTAATGTTGACAACGTTTTATGAATCGTTCTGTTTTTATTTTATCCTCGCGCGCGCGCGCGCGCATCGTAAAACAACGCGCGCTGTACTTGCCAAGCCACGGCGTCGTCGGAAGTTGTGTAGTTATACGACATTTTCGAGTGGACAATGCCTCGTAATGAAGATTAATTGAGCGAGGAATATTGCGTGAATAATTCAAACGTGCAATTATGTAGTTGTAATAATTTGAAGAAAAAAATCCTGTTAGCATTGCTAAGCTGCTTTCAATTCTCACTCGCGAGCTCCATACTTGGCGATTACAAAATCCTCATCGTATACTCGCATCGGAGGAGGAGGAAACGGTACATCCCACACCGGTTACATGATGACTCGGCGACTATATATTGCCGATCAATCGTGTATAAAGTATATTGCGGAAAACGGATGAGGCGGAAGCCCGCGCAATCCGTTTCCTTATATACAAGTCGAGCGATAAATATGGAGAGACTCAGCTGCTGGTAGACATAACTCATATACTACTCGCGAGGTGAATGAAACTACGCGAGAGTCGTAGTCTTATTTAATCTGACTTGCCAGAGCCACTGATAACGCCTTTTTCTCTATTATATACCTATACGTCTCTAATAACCTGTTGCACAGGTTACCGACGATATCACGGTCATGCAACTATAAGAGAGGAAACAAGCGATTAGCAATTACTAATGAATTTCGCAAGGGAATAACTCGCTTGGTTGTATAATCGTCAGTCGGCGAACAGCTGAAATCGGCAGCTTTTTCCGCTTCTACTTCAGACTTCAGCCGTGTTTGCATCTGTCAGGTGCGTATACTGCAGTGATGGCACCGTCATCCATTAACGACAGCAGCAGTAGACACGGCAGCAGCTCAAAGGCTGAACCAAGGTTGGCTGTGTGCCGTGGAATTGGCTATCGCCTGCAAGCGCCTGCAGCTTTTGCTCATGCTATTGTTGTTATTGACGGAAAATTTAGTTCGGCCAGCAGGCCTTTGACAAATATTTTAAGAATCCTCATTATTCAAGCTCCAATTAGTTTCTCTCAACGCCTTTGCATCAGCTCTCAAGGCGAAATCGCCGACGAATCCGAGCGACGTTTTTATAATTATATAGAAACAGCTGATGTGCGCGAAAAAAAAGAAGAAATGTATGCTGGGCGACGCAGGGAAATCGATTGTATTCCGTATAGCAACCACTTGATAATCAATAGTTTTTTTTCTCATGCGTCTACGCAAGATATAAAAAATGTCGTTATGATGGGAATAAGCGAAATCGTAGATAGCTACTTAGTTCAGTATATTTAAGCTGTACGATTAAACAAACAGCATTAGCGGGCACTCGAGTATAATTGCATCGATCTTCATCTCGACGCGGCGGTATACACTATACTATACTCGTGGCGGATAGTCTACTGCTGCTCTCAAGGGAAATAACTCAATCAAGCGAATTGCAACGCCATTTAAAAGCAAAGCTATATCGTCGCCCGCAACTCAATCCATTTAAGAGTCCATAAGAAGGCGCAGCGTGTAGGTTACATGACGTGCTCGCATCAGGGACGTAAAAAATACGAGGCGCAGTTGAGTCATCTCGGTAATTACAAAAGCTGTCTTCTTTGCGGCGGAAGATCGAGCAACAATTAAAACAGCTGCAGCGACCCGGTCGCCGCGGTAAGCAGCACGTGCTCCATCGGAGAGACATCAGTTAGAAGTCTCTCTCTCTCTCTCTCTGGGAGGCTCCGTCGCGCAGTGGAAAAGCTGGCCGACACGCGCCGCTCTCTCAGACGGAAATAAACTTGCCACGCTTTCCTCGCCCTGCTTCTCCCCTTGTTGCCCCTATATATCGAGCTATTAACGCTCTCCGGCTTTATACTTTGCTTGCGGCACTGCTCAGCTCGTCCTCTCCGTCTCGGACTCTGGCGTCTTCTGCTTCTTCTTCTTCTTCCTCTTCTTCTGCTCCGAGACTACGTCACTTTCACTGCATGCTTAAACTATAATGGGCGGACTTGGATCTGACTGAGCTGGCTTTTTGGAAAGAAATTTTTAGAGATGATGACTTGTCTTTCTCTCTCTCGCTCTCTGTCTGCTATATTGCCTTTGCGAAGCGAATAAGCTCTGACGAATATTTTTTCGGTCTCGTGTTTTTGGTGATACCTACTCTGGGTTTTCCTGAATGTGGGCGACTGCAGACAATTTATAACATACTTACCAAATGAAAAACAATAATCCCAAACAAAAGCAGTAAATTGTCTTTGGAACAAGTTTAATTTCGTTTATATATCACGATGACTCTTGCGTGTTCGAACTGGTGTGTGTGTGTGTATTATATGAATCCGTGTACGCATCGTCATAAATGTGGAAACGATCCAAAAGTTGTTCCTTACTAAACGTTCTACGCGTGTCTTCGCGCTGATGATATCCCTATATAATACTTTCTCTCATCGTCGTCATATTTTCAAACTGCGAAAGAGAGACAAGATCTGTATAATAAAATGAACAAAATATGCTATCCACCTTATTTTTACTTCTATTTATCTCGTAGATACGTAAACGAATAATTCAATTGATATGTAGTTTACTATACGCGGTGACTTTCTTTTTCCGACGAAAGAGAAAGCTTGGAATGTATAATAAAACATTAATTTTAGTACATCTGACCACGGAGTCAACGACCCGCGACACTGCAGACTATTTTTTTTCTTATTTTCGAGAGTGCTAAAACTAGTTCATTTTTCAAACTAGAAAATATTCAGCGCAAAGTATAACGATTTCTTTCTTCGTTGCAGGTGACAAAAATCAGTCAAAATGGTTGTCGGCGAAGCGAGCATCCATAATATTATGGGTGGTATGGAGAGCACCGGCGGTGTGCGTCTCCACAACCACAAACGAAAATTGAAGCAAAGGTAAGCATCATTTTGAATACCTCGACACGGACGGAGAACGAGCCAGATTTACGTCTCCGAAATCGTCAGCATCGGACACGAAAAATCGGTAAAATGATTTATCGAGCGGGTTTTGCCAAGCGGAAAACGAGTTATATATGTAAAACAAATGAATCGTTTATTTTGGAAAGGTTCGACGTTTATTTCGAGCGCGACGGAGACACCTGTTGTATTATATGCATCATTTTGCGCAAAGAAAAATCTCTCGTTTCTCTATAATGTACAAAAAGTGAGAAATTATGTTGATGACAGTCGATCGCGTTGCAGCTAGCCGATTTCATAGCTGCAGCCAAGAGCCGTTAATTGAGTTACTTTACTAATACTGGCAACGGTCGTCGCTTTTTCTCCCGCAGAGAGCGCAAGTTAAATACGCGCGCCGCAGATACGCAAATAAAGTTTCTCGCGGACTTCCGGATATCTCGCGCCGACGCGCTTGTTGAGAAAACAGCGCGAGAGATGCCGCCGCGGTAAATCAGCTCGGATGACGCTTTGCTTTTGCGTGCGTAGACCATAAGCTTTGCAATATAATATATATATAGAACTGATGAGCTGCACTGCACGCGTCTCTGTTTTCAAGGTTCGATATAATCAAAAAACTGGGTCAAGGCACCTACGGAAAAGTACAATTGGGAATCAACAAGGAGACGGGTCAGGAGGTCGCCATCAAGACGATCAAGAAGTGCAAGATCGAGACGGAGGCCGACCTCATCAGGATACGCAGGGAGATACAGATTATGTCGAGCGTGCAGCACCCGAACATTATTCACATTTACGAAGGTACGATCCTGCGCTCTGCGGTATTTTAATTTCACTATAATATGAATTTATCATAACTTACGACCTGCTCGCAGTGTTCGAGAACAGGGAAAAAATGGTGCTGGTGATGGAGTACGCGGCGGGCGGCGAGCTCTACGACTACCTGAGCGAGCGCAAGGTGCTGAGCGAGCAGGAGGCCCGGCGCATCTTCCGGCAGATCTCGACGGCCGTGTTCTACTGTCACAAGCACAAGATCTGCCACCGGGACCTCAAGCTCGAGAACATCCTGCTCGACCAGAACGGCAATGCCAAGATCGCCGACTTCGGACTCTCCAACGTCTTCGACGAGCAGCGCCTGCTCTCGACCTTCTGCGGCAGTCCGCTCTACGCTAGTCCCGAGATAGTCAAGGGACGGCCCTACCACGGACCCGAGGTCGACTGCTGGAGCCTCGGCGTCCTACTCTACACGCTCGTCTACGGTGCCATGCCATTCGACGGCTCACACTTCAACAGACTAGTCAAGCAGATCTCCCAGTCCGACTACTTCGAGCCTAAGAAACCCTCGCGTGAGTATCATACCCAAGTACATTTCTGCGCATGTTATGTGTAGCCGTAACGAGATTTTTTCTCTCTCGCTCCAGCCGCATCCCCGCTGATAAAGGACATGCTGACGGTCTGCCCGTCGAGGCGCGCCGACATCGAGAAGATCTGCGCGCACTGGTGGGTGAACGAGGGCTACGAGCAGAACTGCCTGGACATAGCCGAGGACCTCGCGGCTCAAACGCCGGTCCGATTGGACCTGCTGCTCTCGCTGGTGCCCCAGTCGGCAAGCGCTGATAAGCTTGTGGTCGGCGGCGACCAGGGGGCCACGCAGCAGCCAGCCGACATCGCCAACAGCATGTCCTCCGAGACTCTCGTGCCCACCAGGTGTCACTCGGTCGGCAGTCTCATGGAGCTCGATCAGAACAACTCTGACAGGCGGATCAGGGAAATGGTGCAAGAAGAGGAGCCCGCTGCTACCGCCACGGCCGGACAGGATGCTGGCAAGCGGAAGCTCGAGACCACCCCGTCGACGGAGGAAACGAACGCCGCTGCGGTAAAGAAAAAAGAGCGCACCAGGAGAAAAGATGCAACTGACGACAGGGATCCCAGAGCCTACAGATCTGCTTCCAAGTGAGTATCTTTTTATTCGCGGGTGAGACACGATCGCGTATTATTTATATATACACAGTTATGCGTGTCTGGCTGGCCGGAAATAGTATACTAATTACGCGAGCAAGCGCCTCTCAACGAGCTTCATTCACATATTGATTCGCGCGTTTACGGCCTTCAAGAGGTTAATACACCGCCGATGACGTAGGCCATCGATCGTGTCTAGAGCGATCTACAGTTAATGCCTCGAACTTTATCGACAAGGCCGCTCTATGTCACTTATTTATTTAATTAATTTAATTTAATTTTTTTGTTGTGATTTTTATCAAAAACGAATTTGCAGGCACCATTCGGCACCGATACCAAACTCAATCATGGAAGAAGCGATGGAGGTGGACCCTGCAGCTGTGCCCGTATCAGTTCCTACAAGTAAGACTGTCGATATGAACAATGTCGAGGAAGTTGCCGCTTGCCTAGAAGTGAAGCAAGAGCAGCGCAAGGATAAATCGCCCAGCAAAGAGCGTAGCAAAACTCCTGTGATTCCGGATCAACCGCAAAACATAGCCGAGGTCATCGCCAAGGATCAAAGCGTCGAGGAGAGTCAGAACCAAGCCAGCGCTTCTGCATCTCCGGCGAAAACGATTGAGCCGGAGTTGGCGCAGCCTCAGGAACCGCCAGTGCCAACTTCGCCCGAAAAAAGCTCTCCATCAGCATCCGCTGAAGTGGAAGAGAACAAGGACCTGCCCAAGTCCGATGTGCCAAAGGAGAAGAGCCCAGCGAAGACTAGCGAAGCTATTAGCAATAAAGTTCCTGTACAGAATGAGAGCAGCAAATCGGCTGTTGAAGCGGCAGCTAAGCAACAGCCCAAAGAAAAGAAAATAAAGAGCAAAGCTCTTTCGCTTGATTGTGACCTGTTGCCGGAGGAATCGGCGCCAAAACCCTCGGCTGAGCGTCGAAGATCAAAGATCTTCGAGACTGCGGAGAAGTTCAATCAGTTGGCTTCGCCGGTTGAACCGGACAAGCCTAAAAAAATATTCATCCCAGGCGTGAACGTTGGAGGCGCAAAGGCCGCCTTCGAGAGAAAGGCCAGTCTGACGTCTGCAACCGTACCTCAGACTGTCAAAGCTCCAGTATCTAAGGTCATCATTGATGTGCCGAACGTGGAGAAAAAACACGAGAACGAGAAATCCGCAGAGCTCGATGCCAAGGAGAAGGAGAGGAAACGCGAGGAAGAGAAAAGAAGAGCCGTAGAAGTCATAACTGGCGCTCTCGGAAAACCACCTATGCAAAGGAAGGCCAGTGTTGGTTCTCCGCCCATCTCACCCCAGAGTAACGATCCAAAGAAGCTTGGCCTGAAAATACCGGTTGGCCCGAATGACGTGAGAAACGCGACGGTCACAGTTTCCACTCCTACCGAAACTAAGTTCCCATTCGAGTCAGAAGTCAGAAAGCCAGAACTACTTGCCAAAGCTGTAAGTATTAATGTTAAACATGTCTGCAATTAGTAACTATCAACTATGAAAAACTGTTTTGTTAACTTTATAATCGATTCGGTATGCATGATTACGTAATGATACGTGCTTTAGTGCAAGCAATTAAAGTCGAGTTGTTGTTTTCACAGGTGCCAGTGAGTCCAGATGTTTCGTCGAGCAATGACGCATTCGCTTCCAAGCCAGATGAGCCAAAGAAGTGCAGCAAAATGGAGATAACGTTGAAAAGCGCAACGTTGCCGCGACCGCGCAAGACAAGTAAGGCCGAGATAACTTTGTCCGGTGTACGACCTGTGGATACGGCCTTCCGTTCAGAGGTTGAGGCAAAGATTGACGCGTTCCAGCCCCAGAAGCTGCGCACTCAGCGATCGGAAGTAGCCTTTCCCGTGGCTGCCGCTGTACCCCAAGCGCATCGCAGCTCTAGTCTCGAGCCCGAGGGCCAGACTGCCAACAACCGTAATTCATTCAAGGAGCGAATCATACCCATTCAGGTGGAGCCGATCGCGCAGCAAGCAACCGTGCACTCGACAACGCCTCCTCCCAAACCACCTATGCCTCAGCGCTCGTTGTCGCAAAGATCTAACTCGTTGTCGCGGCAGTCAACCGCTGATTCCGATACGGACAGCGCGCTTGGATCAACTGCGGGCCCGGAACCTATAAGGAAGAGCCCCAGGGAATACATCATACCCATTGCTGTCGAAGGTGGTGGCTACGTAACGCCTAGGTCCGGTAGTGTCGAACCCGAAAGTAAAAACAGCACGCCCACGAGCACGAATCCACCGAGATCGAGATTTGGCCGACCCAGTAGAATGGGATCGCTACTGTCAGACGCCAGTGAGGACGAGTCGCCATTCTCTTCGCTGCACAGGTAAAAAATAATAGAAATATTTTAAACGCACGTTCATTAATCCAAATAATATATACTCTTTCGTTCACATAAATAATGTATTTATGTTCATAATTTCAAGTCCTATCAAATGTACGTACTGTCATTCAATCGAAATATTTACAATTTGCAGAGACAACGATGATTTGCTACAAAGACACATGCACCGTTTGAGGAGTTCGCGACCATCGCGACAGGCACCCGAACATGCAGACAGTTTATCATCTGGCGAAGAAGACGATGACGATGGTTTCGAACTATTGACGGCCGAGAACTTATTCTCTACGCTGTTATCGCGAGTGAGAAGCCTCACTCAAAGGCTCAACGTTGACGACAATAGAAGCACTGGCTTCCCAAGTACCAGGTTACTTGGTAGACTGGGCTCGAACTCACCCCAAGGATTCTGGGGCATGCACGAACCGCTGTCCAGGTATGCATGAATACATTGATCTCTTCATAGCTTTGAATTCGCAATGGTTATAAAGTTCGGAGATCGAGTCTAAATGACTTACAATAAATAGAAAACTAACTCGGGTTCAAACTTCGAAAATGTACATTTTAGTACATCCAATAATACTATCGTACATAAGAAAGACGTTTTAGTATCGAAATCAAAATTTAAAATGTCTGTTAATGTGCGTTAGTTTTCTATTCATCATACAATCATCATAAAATAACTAACAATGGCGCCTGTTTGTGTGCAAGCTACGAGAGCTACTTTGAAAGTCAAACGGTGACAACGTGAGTTTTCTAACAAGAATTTTATGAACTTAAATGCCTATATAATCCACCACATAATTACTTTGCGCAATTTAATTACTTTTTCATTATAATTTCTTGAACCAATCACATTGTTGCCATAATACGTCCTAAATTGTATGCACTCATCCGCATAAATTTATGTATCAACCAATGTTACTAATTTAAAAAGAGCACGCTCGAGCCGTTGCAAAAATAAATGAGCTCAAAATACCTGGCATCACCCAGCACTGTTTCATACATTCTAATTTGACTCGCATACGCCTTTGCTTGATTTCACTTTGTCCAAACTCTTCATTCAAGCGCTTCGATCCAATCCATTTTTTATTTCTTTGTATAATCGCTTGCGCTTGTCGACTGCACTCCTCCAATAATAAGAGCAGTTTACTTTTTGAAATTTTTCATAATTGATTCACTATATTATTAATACAAAAATAAATCCAACCAATTTTATCCTATAATTTTTAGATAGTATATCTGTATAAGATTACTTTGAATATTTTTAAAAGTAAACTATTCAACCATAAATTTAATTAAATTTTTTCATCAATACGAGTAGAACAAATTAAATACGCACTTCTAATTTATATAAAAAATATTAAATTACTGCACATCAAGAGTTTTTCTAATTCATTTATTTGCCGGCAATCAGACGGATCCCTGACTCGCAATTCAGACGCTCGATGAGCCGCGATAACAGCGATCGCTTTAGCCGCAAGGAGACGAGCGGACCCAACAGCCCAGGATCTCAGCAAAATAGCCCAGGAGCACGCACACCCTCTCGTGACAGTTTATTCGAAATGGGAAACAATACCTTGCCTAGAGGTGAGTCTTCTCACAGTAATAGCTCTAGCGAGCGCAACAAATTGCCTTGAAGTCTATTGACTCGATGGATCGCGTGTACTGTCACAGATTAACGATATCCGAAAGATCTTGTTCATCACTGAACGCTTGAGTTTTGAAATAAGAATTCAATTATAATGCACACGCATTTCAAAGCAATTTGTAGCGGCTGAATATCGAAATATCGAATAATATTATGGTAATAGCACCTCTCTTTGTAGAAGTCTAGATGTTATTTTATTCGGAATACACTATATTTTTATACAAAATGGACCAAGAATAGAATGAAATTTTAGCAACTGTAGCAAAAAATAACTCGTGACTTCTTACAAGTAGAAGTGTACATGGCGGTCATAAGCCAATTAAAGAAAAATATACCATATATAACAGAATATGAAGTTCTGTCTGCATCTTCTAGAACTTAGCTGTTGTCGAGTCGTTGATAGACAGAGCACATATATATTTATAATTTTTTTGTTGACTTTATTTTTTTCATTGAGTTATACCTGTCATATATTTTTCTCTCCAACAAAATAATTTCCTCTCTTTGACTTGATGATTGCCTGACGATGTTTTTGCCATTATTTTTTTTGGTACTAACACACGTAAATTTAGATAGTACGGTTCATGTTCGGCACAGGTGGGTAGAGCGCAACAACTTTTTTGTTCATCCGTTGGCCACAGATTGACTTTTTCGCGTATCTAGTTTGAATTTTTGAAGTGCCTGGCGCTTATTTACAAATGGCTTTTTTAATAATTATTAAATCAATGTTTTGAACTTACGTTGTTGTTTTTATATTCTTTTCTCAAAAGCCGAGTTTAGTGCAGAGCTATATTAATATCTATCGCTTTTATCAGCAGATTTGAAAATTCAAGTAGCTAATTGGTCCATGAGATAAAATACGCAATCGTTTGATTCATTTTCAATGTAAGTTAAAATATAACGTAGTTAGATGAGCATGGATGCACGTTAACTTTTTGTCTGACACCCCTGATTAGAAAATAAATTATGTAGATAAAAATATGAATATGTTAATTGTGGTTAACATTTTGTAGCGAAATTTTGACAAAAATTAGATTTCTAATCAGGGATATTTTAAAACTTAACTATGTGGCATTCTAGTTTTTATAAAACACGAAACTCGGAGCCTAAACACTATGTATTCATAATCAAACAACGTACGTGCGAACTTATTTGAAAAAAAAAAAAAAAATTATAAAGCTAAATCGATTGTTGAATTTATAACATCTGCGGCCAGTCTGGCAAAGTTTGCTAGTTTTTTGTTTTGTCAATTAATTGTTTACTATACGGAAAAAACATGCTTACCTTTGCCCAACATAGAACCTTTTGTAATACGCAGTAGACTTGCAATTGTTCTTGCTGATTTTTGTCTCTCATTTTTCCATTCTCGATTTTTCCTTTAACATCATCGTATTGACGGTTTTACGCGAACCTTTTTTCTCAACTTTAATAACGAGTGTTCAAATAGAAAAATTTTATGGAGCATGAGTGCACATACACACGAGATTCAAGCACATAGAATACAAGTATTCTTGCATATACACAAACATAACAGATTGTAAATAAAAAGTGTGTCTAGACTACAATTTTCAAGAAAAATATCAAACTCTAGAACTCGAATAATTTTTTTAAATTGGTTTTTGAAAATTGCGAGTCTCAGTCTACTTACACACAGTCACGTTTTTATTCATCTTGTCATACAAGAGACATTTAACAGACATATACTTTTAAAATCACTCCAAGTCTATCGTCGACTCTTCAATCAGTGATTAAAAAATTAGCAGCATTCAATATTACCAACTGACTGATTTTTTCAGTTCATACTCTCGCTAATAGTCGAATAAAGTTGTTAACTATATTGAAAAATGATACGAAAAACGATAATTAAATTGTTGGAAATTATCAACCGAGAGGATGAGTACGTATGAATTGAAAAAGGCGTCAGTTGCAATGCTCTCTGTGGTATACGTTTTTTATTGACGGTCTTTTCTCACGGTTGTTGCAGCGACCGTGCGAGTGACTCTTCGTAGGCGGGCTGACGGTAATCCCCAATAGAGAAACCAAGTTAGGTACTACTTACTCTGCCTAATCTCTAATTGAGACCAAACTCAACAACACGATACAGTGGTCGCGTTTCTTCTTCTACTTCCACTTCTACTCTACTTCTCCGCAAAGAATAAGATAAGACAAAGTAACAGTAAACCAAAAAATAACTTTATTTAACTCAAAGAGCGACGAACAGTGAAAAATATTGTTCTCATCATGTATGTTTATTTATTTATTATCTAAGACCATGTTTACCCGTTTCTATCTATATGCGCGTTAAAAAAACTTTCTATACGTGCAAACTCGTGCTTCACACAACACGACAAATCACTTCTACACAATGAAAAAAAAATGAAACAAAGTGAAAAATAGAAGATATTTTTTGTCTTTCCTAGAGTAAATATTCTGATATATTCTTGTACTAACAGATTGCTAAACGGTCATTTGACAAAGCTATATATATTATTATTATATACAAGTACTACAACCGAGCATCTAATGGAAAATGTAGATGTACAATGATGAGACTAACTCAAAGTTCACACGTTCTCTAACTGTTGTAAAATTAAAGCAAGCGACACATCTTGTTTCGCGCACTTCTTTTTTATACACATTCAAGTAACGTTGACTCTCTTAAAGTATGCTGTACTCTACTTTTTAAGCTTCGCGTACTATACAACGAATGAAAAAATAAATAACAGGAAAAAAAAAGAATTATATTACCGGAGCGACGATAAAGTGATAACGAAAGAGCTGAAAAATCCATGTCATTAGTAGAATTAATGATGCTGATTCCGCTCGATGAGAGGAAAAAGGAAAATAAAAGTAAAACAAAAGAATATAAGCCAATTACATATAAGCTGATTGTTGCGTTACCACAGAAGCAATTTTATATATAATAACACGATGAATTTTGTATATGACAATGTTGAGAGCAGAATGAAGAAGTGTTTGATAATCTTATAACGCCAGCAAGAACTAACCCTTGTATGATGATGGCTGCGATTTGTTGTGTTTTCAAGAGTTTATAAATAACAGCGTTTTATTATTTCATACTGTCTTGGCATGTTGCGATTGCGATTTATACATTGTATTTTAATATACACTGTGCAAAGTGCATAGAACTGAGAGCCAGGTTTACTCATTTAGAAGGAGCCTAGACTATTAAAATTTAATCATCAATACTGAGATATGTGATCATCTAGAAGCATGTTTTTTATTAACGAAATCTTTATATGATTTAGTGTGGCGTAAGAGGATGTGAGTTACAAAAATGAGTAATCCTCCCTCCGCATACACAGTTTTCTTTCTTTCCACGTTTTTATATAAGTGGTCTCTCGGAATAACAGCGTGGCTAATTAAGACGAGAAAATCGCGACACTGATAAATAGAATTTAAAAAATTGGTTCCTTGTTATGTATTTAACGATGCTTAAACATAATGCTCATTATTATACTTGGAATGAATATATCTATTGAGAACCAATAAAAATGTAATTGTGGAGTATTTTTTAAATTGTCCACTCAGCTCCGATGAAAACAGTTTTTCAATGTGTGCTAACAAAAAATCCGAGTGTCAATACCCTTTTTGTTTGGAATATTAACTCGTACTTTAATTCTAATCAGAGTGACCACCCGTATCCGACCACCATACAGTTGTGCGAGCCATACTTTTTCGGAGACACCGCTACAATATAATCTCGTAAGCAGCTCGAAAATCGGATAGCCGATTTTTGAGTCGGATACATATATACGCGAATTAGATGAAAAAAGAAGTAGCCATCTATTTGTTGAATTTTTTTTCTTAAGCAAGTTCTTTCTATTGTTTTGTCATGGTAGACGGTGATCTTCCATATAATTCTAAGTCATACTTTAGCAGTCGAGAAAGAAGGTACAGCTTATATAGTGATATATAATTTTGTACATCGCGTTATCCGATGCAATAAGTCGATAATTTATAAGAAAGTGCAGAGAGAAAGATTAGCTGTCGTGTAATTTCCTACATAAATAACAATCTTTATTTATTATTACTTTTCGACGGATTTTATAAAAACATTTTCTGTATGTAGAAATAAAGAATTGTATATATTGAAAATTCGAGATCTTTTACTTTTATCAACCAAACTACTGAGCTTGTAATCGTATGATAAGTCTACACTAACGCTTTCAAATAATTCGTTTGATTTTTTTTTCCTCTAACAGAACTTAATTCAGTTGAAAATGATAATTGTAATGCTTTTTAAATGAACCACAACTGTTGATAAAGTTGACGCACAGAAGATCCTGCGATTTTTATACTTGGACATTGGAAAAATACGTTATTAGATATATAGCAAACACAATATTTGTGACAAAACAGCATGCTCGTGTAGGGAAGTGAAACGATCGAATAACCAATGTAATATACTTTCGAGTCATTATTTGTCAAGATTTCGTGGAAAACTGTCCATTCAATATCACTCGGTATTGGTACATATATTAACCGGCTTGTACATACATGTATAAAAAGTTCGTTTGTTAACGCTCAGTACTTTCTCCTCTACTAACGCCCTTTAACGAATCACGTCTCGAGTAAGTACCGGCAGACTCGTGCATGGATGGCGATAGCCTACTGCAGATCGAAGGTACGTATGTAGCCTATCCCATTGGAATAAAAATCGTAGGGAATCATCTTGGACATTGTTTCGTTTGAGTAGAAAGCATTGCAAAATCGAATCAATGAAAAGGGTCTGGAATTCGAAGCAATAAAGAAAATGTAGGTATGGGCCAAGTATAAGCGGGACGTCTGCACCTGCATGTTTTCCGCTGTTTTCAGCCAAGAGCAGCAGCCTGCAGCCGCGCAGCTCGGAGTCCAGTCATCATCATCGTCATCATCAGCCGCAGCCGCAGCCGCAGCAGACATCGCGGTCGCAGTCGCCCTCGGTCAGCACCAGCAGCAGCAACGGTCTGCTGCAACCCGAGCTGCACAAGGAGTCGGGGCCGGAGGGCCTGGATCAGAACCTGACGCCGTGCCTGGCTCGCCGACTCAGCCGGCAGTTCATCGAGAAGACGCGCCAGTCGCTGCCGCGTTCGCCGTCTCTGCCGCGCGAGCGCATCTTCCGCGAGCCGTCAGCCGGCGAACTGCATCAGGAGCATCAGGGACACGGCAGCCTCGAGCGCTACCGCAGCCGCTCGCACGACCGCGGCTACCACAGCATGCGCCGCGCCAACAGCCTCCTCGAGCCCTCGGTCTCCGGCCACGAGGTCAGCAGGCGCTCGCCCAGGCGCAGCATCAGTCTCTTCGACGACGAGGACCGCTACCTGCCGCCGCTCGGACCGGCGCGCCAGCCCCTCATCGCCAGCCTCGGGCGCAAGTACCGGGACACGGGCAAGCTCAGCACGACGCCCATCGCCGTGGAGAAGATCCAGGAGGAGCAGCCCGAGGAGGTGGGAGGCTCCGGGCACGTGATCCCCCGCATCCGCGCCGACGACTGCGACGGCAACAGCCTCGCGACCGACAACAACTCGCTGTCCGAGTGCCTCGAGCGCACCTCCAGCCGGTCGGCCATCTCGGGCGAGACCTCGCCTACCGAGTCCACCAGCAACATCCTCGACTACAGCTCGTCCTACAAGAACCTCGCGAGCAGCTCGGCCAGCAGCAGCAAGGACCTGCACAACCGGCTGCTCGCCGCCGAGAACCTCATCAAGGAGTCCACGCTCAAGAACCTCGGCCCGTCCAGGTACAGCGCGAACCTTAGCTCCAACTACAAAGAACTGGACAAGTGCGACAAGGAGTCGCTCGGCGCCATCTCCGAGACGGCCTCGGCGGCCGTGGCCAAGCGGCGCAGCTGCATCCCCAGCCTGCGGCTGCGCTCGGGCTCGCTCACCCGCGACAGCTCGCTCGGCCGCAAGTACAACTCCGGGGCCGAGGACAGCATCAGCGTGCACGGCCTCACGCCCGAGCGCTCGCTGCTCAGCAAGTTCTTCCGGAGCGGCAGCTCCGTCGGCAGGGAGTCCTCGGCCGAGTCCGGATCCGACCACAAGCTGCAGCAGCCCAAGCAGCGCAGGATCTCGCGATTCCTGCGTCCGGACTTCTTCGACACGCCGCGCGAGGAGAGCCAGTACGTCAAGGATAAGGAGGCGCAGAAGGCCGCGGAGAACGAGCGGCGCAAGTCGCGCTTCATGCGCCGCAAGACCGAGCCAGTCGACAGGCCGCTGCTCAGCCCCACCCCTGACAGGCCGCCCGACGGAGAGCGGCTCGACAAGGAGCTCAAGAACGAGGTGAACTCGCTGACCAAGGGCAGGTCCGCCGAGCCTCCCGCCGGCGACGAGTCCAAGCCGAGCATCCGCAACAGCTTCCTGCAGAGCCTCGAGAGGAAGCTCGAGAAGTTCCGCTCGACGGATGACGCATCCAAGTCCCAAGCCGGCAAACCACCGGTGCCCGCTGCCGAGGACAACAGGGCGCAGTCCGCGAAGGAGAACTCGGTGCCCCCCTCGGCGGCGATCAGTCCGCAGCCGCAAGAGCTCAAGCGGACGACCAGCGCGGAGGACCTGTCGACGACCAGCAGCAACAGCCTCTCGACCCAGAGCCCGGTGAAGAGCAAGGTCAACTCGGTGCTGGGTCTCTTCAAAAACAGTAACAGCAGTAGCAGCAGCAGCAGCGAACCCAAGAGCGCCGAGACGAACGGCGCGCCGCGCAGCCAGGGTCAAACGATCCTGAGCAGGCTCAGAAAGAACACCTACAAGGGGTCGAGGTCGGACAGTGTGCTGTCCTCCAGCGACGCCGCGACCAGCAAGATTCCCACCAAGTTCGGCAAGAGCGAGCCGAAGCCGAGCAAAAAGGTGGCCGAACCGAAGAAATCATCGCCCGAGAAGAGCACTACACTCGGCTTCAAGAGATCGCCCTCCAAAGACAAGGACAAGGAGACGACTCCGCCCAAAAGAGTCAGCCCCGAGTCCAAGAAACCCGCTATGGAGAGACTGTCCAAGACGTTGAAGAAGAGCCCTGAGAAGCTGCTCAAAGGAAAGACGGACAAGACCGAGAAGCCAACCGAGCTGAAGAAAGATGCTTCTATGAGCAAAGTTTTGGAGAAGAAGAAATCGCCGGAGAAGTCGTTCCTGAAGGCCAAGTCACCCGAGAAGTCCTTTATGAAGGCGAAATCGCCAGAAAAGTCGTTCCTGAAGGCCAAGTCACCTGAGAAGATCGTCATCGATAACAAGCAGATCGAGGACATGAACGGGCAAGTCGAGGAGAAGGGCGCGACGAAATTGAAAAAAAAACTCACGCCCTCGTTTGATAATGGTTCCAGTCTCAAATCAGACAAGTCCGAAGGCGTGAAGAAAGTAAAGAAAGTCGTGAAGGCAAAGGAGCCTAGCGATAAGGATAAGGACAAGGACGGAGGGGAGAACACGAAGAAGAAGAGGATAGTGCGCGTCGTGCGGAAAGTCGTGAAAAAGTCGTCCGACAGTTCTGACAGCAAGTCGGAAGACAAAGAAAAACCAACCAAGACCGTCGTCGTCAAGAAAAGCATCGTTTCGAAGAAGGACAAGAGTCCTGAGATATCCGCGTCGACCAACGCGATTCCGAGAAAGAGTCCGGAAAATCAAACGCCTGTACAAAGTGAGCAAGCAACCGAAACAGTGAAAAACGCTGACGCAAACGAGAAGACCGTCAACGAAAATGTGGAGGTAACCGAAAGGGATAAAGATTCCGACGAGAACGTTGAATCTCAGGTTTGTCAAATAGTTAATAGTATCGTATCGCCGAAGCCAACGGAAACTAAGCCAAACAGAGATAAATTGAAGTTGGACTTTTCGAAAATCCCGCAGCACAATTTTAGAAACGTCACACCGCCAAGAAGAGAATCTCCGAAGAGTGAAAATGCAAAGATTGAAATAGGGGATGGTTCCAAGTTAGTTCAGAGAAGTCAGTCCGATGGCGTATCTGCAAAGTTATCCGAGACCTTACCGAAACTGACTCATCGAGCTTTTTTCACGGGAAACAAAATTATTGTGGATAAACCGCTGAGATCCAAGGACATAGCAGATTTAAGCATGGAAGCCAACATCGACGATGCAGAAATTTCTGAAACCGAAAATCACGAGGACAAAAGTGCTTCGATATCGAACGAGATCATTAAAGAAAATAATAACATGGATTCGAATTCATTGAACAGCCCTCAAGAGATAGAAAAGAACAATACAGAAGAAACGAAGGAAGTGAAAATCTCCAACTCTTCGTCGAAAGATCCCATTAGTACCGAGGATCTAATGTCGCCAACCGAAGATACCGAGAGCTTTGACTCGTGGTCGATTTGCTCAGCTGACATCAATCACACGAGAGGGGATTTGCATTCGCCGACTTCTCCTACGTATACTATGTACATGCGCGGAAACAATCCAAATACAGAATCGGTCATAGATAGAATTAGAAGAAAAAGCTTTTACTCTAGGTTTAACGACAGAAAGCGAAAAGCTTCGCTCAATGCTCCACCGCCAGGTGTCAACATGTCCTCCAGTATGACACTGCCAAGAAAGTTTAGTTTCAATAGTCCACGGGAGAGCAACAAGGAAGCAAACAAAGGCAAGACAAACAACTATACTTTGCCTAACAGGAAGAATCCGGAGAAATGCTACAGTATGTACAATGAAGAAGTTCCGACATTCAGAAAATCGCCAATTGAGCGAGACAGATACTCAGATGGCGGCAGTGCATCTTCGTACAACAACGACCTGAAATCACCTGTTGAATCATATGGACATATTTCCTCTTCCTACGATCCTCTGAGAAAGTATTTATCCCCCACATTTGATTCTAGCGCTGCACGCAGAAAATATCACAGCACTGAATTTAGTACCGATAACGATTTGGGTTCTTACAGAAACTCGTCCCTCACTGACAGTATCCTGGAACCCAGTACAAGCAGAAATATAAGCTCTTTACCTCGAAGGTATGGCTCCAGTTTGTCTGGATTCGAGCCCAAGACAGTTGAATATTACGAGGAGTTGCTGACACCGAATCATACCGATTACTTGGGAGGTCGAAGAGCGTCTCCACTTCCACATGAGAATTACAGCAAATACGAAAACGGCTACCACAACGGAAGCATAGACCTGCCACAATTCAGCGCTGACAAGTGGAAGAGTCATACCGACAAATCGACCAAAACAGATCTTTCTGATGGGATGCAAATCGAGGATCGTACAAGGTATGAATAATCAAACCCATTTTCGAAAAATCGACTGTAGATTCATTAATAAATCTTGCGTATACGTTTTTAATTTACACAATATGTAGTGTAAAATATTTTTCTGCGCCTATAAAATGGAGCGAAAATAGTTTGGCGAGCAGCAGAAATAAAGTAATGCGAAAATGATCAATTTTGTAAAATGTTTAATATTTTACACTCTTAGAGTGGAGGATTCGCAAAATATTCTCGATCCACTTTGTAGACAACAAAAAAGGGCCTTTTTAATCCATTCTTTTTTATAAAAAATACGGCGAACAACAAGGAGTGAATGGGCTTTTCTGACTCAAATGATGATTTGAGCACTCGTGTTCATCTCGACTGCCACTCGCGTGCTCAATCACCATCCTCGCTTGGAAAAGTCCATTTCCGACCCTATTTGTACAATTTATTATTGCTAATCAAGTGTTGTTTCGTCTATGATTACAGAAAAGTGAGTCTGTGCATTAGTGAACCAGACGATTTATCATCAAGTTCCTTAGATCAGCGAGCAACTACTTCCACTGCCGAGTGATATGCGTTTCATGATTCTATGAGATACTTAAAAAAACTGAGGAATTCCAATTAAAGTGTACAACATTTATAAGAATTATTGTACCGCAGTTTTGATCGACTAGTCATACAGAACTTAATATTCGTAATTTAGTCAACAACAAATCTACGATATTTGTAAAGTGCTGTGTATTTGCAAACAGAACCGTTGTATTTTAAACTCGAGTCAATAGATGCCAAAGAGCTATAAAAATTAAGCAATGTGCAGAGCAGTAGGAAACTTAAGAAGAAATCATAAGTATATTAAATATAGGATTTTTGTAATCAAAATATGGACGAAATGAAGCATCACAATGACAGAAATGTTGATTAATACAATTTCTAATAGCAGTGCAGATAATGAGATAGAGATTTTGTAAAAAGAAAAGATGAAAAGAACTGTATGAATGTAAGTTGTTGCCAGAACTTTGAATGTTCTTAGAATCATTTAATTATCAATTGAACTATATTCTTGTAAGATTCAATTTATACCTTTGGTTTATCTTGTCTTATGCATAGTATTTGCCTAATGATTTATTCTTTTTATTCTTGGCTAAAAGTCATTTTGAGTGTTTAATTTTTATATCATACCAAAGGCCTATGCAATGTCATTTTATTCCTATTTAGTTTTTAAAAGTGTGCTTCTGGCAAGTAGAAGAGTTTTTTAATATAGAGATATTTTAATCTCTACTGCAATTATTATTATACAACATCACTTAAATATAAATAATTCTGATGGCTCCATAAATTATAGAAATATAATATATCTGAGCCAGTTTATTATTAAAAGGAAGATTATTTGAGCTAGTTTTTGAGAATTGCTTAATACAAGTTCAGATTACTTCTTTCTTGCACAAAAAGAAATAAGAACCTTTAGTTCCTTGTACGGATAATGCCTTGTAGTCATGTAAATGCTTTTGTGAACAAAAAGAATTAGAAGTAAAGATTTGTTTATCAATCTGACTTGTTAATCTGTAAGTGGTCTTCCGCATGTTATGTACTATGTGTTTTCTATTGATATACATATTTTAAAATAAATATTTGAATCAAATTTGTGTCGGATTGTCTATTTATTTATCAAAAATAATGTATATATAATGTATGTATAACGTTTATATTAAAAAAAACTTGAATTGGTTATTTTTTGTCTTTAGTTTTTGTATGTATACTTAAGAAAAATGAACTTGTCATTTTATTACTAAAAAATAAAATTATTCAATTTTAATCAATTTAAATAATAAGAAAAATGAAATTTTTTTCATTGTTTGATAATTGAAAGAACTATAACTGATAGAAGCAGTATAATACTAATTTATATATTGTTTTATTGTTTCTGCTTTCATAAACTTAAGAAAACAAACTTGTGAGTTTAATGATAATCTGATTTGATTAATGAAAAATAAGGTTATTCAACGTTTCAATGCTTAGCAGATATTGAATAATTTTCACACAAAATCAAGTCAATTTGAATAATGAGAAAAATCAGATTTTGGAGTTATTAATTGATGATTCGAAGAAGAATTAGAATTATTAGAAGAAGCAGTATAGTAACCTGCAGATCTGGGAACTTTAGTTATTGTTGGTACCCTGAAGCCTTCGTCAGTTTTGTAACTTGAATTTTTGTTTATTTGATTAGGTGGAGTTCGATACTGACTTCTTTATAAAAATAATTATAAAATGCTTAATAATTTTACGTATACAAATATTTAAATGTAAAAGATGTAACAAATACTTACGGAGTATGAACACCACTTTCAGAAAGTAGTTTCTTGTTTTCTTTCTGCAGCATAACACATGCCATTTTCAATTTGTTGTATTTCTGATGAAATTTGTTTAAATGTTGAAAATTAGCCAAATATTCTCTCTTCAAAGTTTGATATTTACTCTCCTGTAACGCAGATATAAAATAAAAAAATTTGTTGAATTATAAATATGTGTATGAAAGTGAAACCAAATTAATTATAAATAATAATATGTACGATTGCATCGGCTCTTTGTAAGTAGAGTTCCATTTGAGACTTTTGGAAAATTTCTGCTTGCTGAATTTTGTCACGTAAAACATTAGGATCAGTAAAATAATGAGCTATTTGGGGACTCAGAGGCTCCTTTACAGGTAAAGATATAATACCTGTTTCTCCACATTGAAAGCATTTTTTTTCAGCTATAAAATCAAGGAAAAAAAGATACATAATCTTAGTTAATTTGGATAAATTGAATCCTATTTTCCACTTACCTTGCACAATGCATTTAGTACAATAAACATGGCCACACTGAGTTATACGAAAATCTGGTTCTTTTTGATCGATTTTAAGCCAACATGAGTTGCAATGCACCCACTCTGTATAACTTTTAAACGATGATACCGGCTCCATTATCACAATCATTGACGACCTACCTGCTATATGCAGCCTGCAGCTATCTAAACAAAACAATAGGCTACTGGCTATATCCGCTATTGTAGGTGCACGAGCGACTACAGCGCCATTTACTGCCCACTTTCGACGCGCAGAGTATATCGATACATATGAAATACATAGATATATCTGCAGCATTAGTGGCAGTAAACTTACGGATTTGACCACGTCATGCACCCGGCGACTACATATAAGATTCCGGTAAAGAAAATCAGTTCAATATAACCTATAACACCTGGCGGACTAAAAACATATCACTAATAATTTCGGATTAAAAAATCAGTTAGTAAAAGTTTCGAGAGTAAAATTTATTGTTGTGCACACATGAAAACGTTTTGACAGATCTAAGTACTGATATTTTAGTTATTCTTTGTCTATACTTCACCACGCTTCACTTTATATCTTCAGACTCTTTTTACACGTGTCTTTACGGTTCAGCACTACTAACTTTTTAACACTTTATAGCAGATTAGCAGTGATGCATGTTAGATGTGTGTATTAGTTTACTGTTCTCTGCTGTAATACAGGGTTGTGTTGCTTTGTAGAATCTTCGAAATTGTGTAAAATGAACCCTAACAAGTTGAAATTTCTGACCGAGAGATATGATAAAGAAAATAGAGATTTGAAATTCCAAGAAAAATTCATAGCGTTGCCTGGCTTGAAACCTGTGTCCGGAAAATTTTACGCTAAACATGACGTCCTATCGTCGCACGACTCATCACCTGCAGAATATATTGATCTAGTCAAAAGATCGGCTTCTGCAACACCAAAAGATAACTTCGATTTTCCACCGCCTGCCGTAAATATGGAGTAAGTATAATGTAACATTTATCTCATAAATTCGGTACAAATTTCCAAAAAATATAGGTTATATTATTAGGATGGTAGTATACTGCGCTTAAATAATAAACAGATAAATAATAATAAAATTATATAAAAATTGTTTAACAATTAATTTTACAAGTATTTTTTTTTCACCCAAATACGTTCTTTGTAGTATTTTTTCTTTTTTATATAATTTTACTATACATAATTTATTTTGACATATAGGGGAGAGTATGGGGCATAATTGAACATTTTTGCTTTGTTGATTTTCCATATGCACATATGAATGGATTTAGATTTAATATAGCGATGGTTATACCTATAATAGATGTATTTAGACATGCATTTCATATTTTTAAACTCCATATTTTGAATTTTTAAGTTTCTATTTTGTACACCCAAAAAAAGATCATTTTGTAAAGTTGCACACGCCATGTTATTTAAATGGGAGCTGAATAAAAAAACGATTTTTTGACTCTTTTGTATGTGTGTTGGATCTAATTTGATTTTTGAGATTAAAAGAAATGTAAGGGTGGAAATTTTGAGTTTTTTATACGTAGAAAGACGTTATATATAACCAGTCTAAAATATACGCAAAATTAATATGTTGCTAAAATGAGGCCTATATGTGTCCAACTATATATGTCCCAAATTAATTTTTTCCCTAAATTTACTGCAACTGCATGAATTTACAAGTATTTAAGGCCTATACCTGCTCTCAAAATTTTCGCAATTAAATTTGTTTTTGATGTATGATGTGCCGAAATAAATAATTTTTCAATTACTATATTTTAAATTTATCAATTTATATAAACTCAAAAAGTTTTGGAGAGAGGGCCTTAAAAATCACACTACGTAACTGTCTAAAAAATAACATGGGCAACCTAGCAGCCATATAATAATGGTTTACTAGAGCTGTATCAAAAGATATTGAGGTGTCCAATTTTACCCCTGATGTCCAAATATGCCCCACTCTCCCTTACGTTTGCAAAGTTTTATAAAATTATAAAATATAAAAAACGAAAAACTCATCGAAGCGAGTGTGGAAAGGTCACACAAGGCTAAAATCACATTTTCGAACGCATGTATATACAATGCATATCGAACCGTATTATATTATTTTTTGTCACGAGAAACTCGAATGAGCATACTCTTTTTCGACGTATAGCGTGTGCGAAACTGAGTTTCGCGCCGGGAGTGTCACGAAAAGTTTTCTTTCTTAGAAATTAGTTTATTACGATACAAAAGTGACATATATAAGTACAGTCCTTTACAAGTATTAGCGCCCAAGCGTGTAGCGAGCCGTAAAGGACCACTTATTTTATTGTAATAAGAAAGACGATTCTTATTTTTAATAAACGTTTTTTAATGTTACTATAATTTAATTTATATGTTATATGTGTATTTTATATTTATTCGCAGATACGGATGGTTTGCAAAACCCTTAATTCCTCGATCCTCTGATAAAAGGCTTGCTTTCCCTATAAAGCAATGCGATTTTATAAAAACCGAAATTTACATAAGAGAAATGCAAAAAAACTTGCCAGAAATGAAGTTTACTGGTATACCTTTTCGCACATGACAAATTCTACATAGTTGCCTCATTGGCCTTCTATTCATTTTTTAAAATGCCAAAATTTTGTAATAATTAAAGACTTTTAATAAATTTTATCTTAATCTTAAATTTTATCTATGAGTATCTTAACAATAAAATATTTTTTCTTGAAATTTTAAAATAATGTACAAAAAATAACGCAAAATAATATAGTGTATAAGTATTCATATTCTGCACCCGCGAATACACAATAAAGCTCTAAAATAATTTATTTCGTTAATATTCATTATGAAATGTATATATAAAAAACGTAGATTTTTTCTATATACGCTATAATTAAATCTTTTACATATATGCGAATGTATAATAAGGGATAAAAAATAAGTAAAAGAAACATAATTATTATATTATAGATTTTAGTTGCCTATAAGAGCAGAAAATATTTAGCTTTGTCCAAAAGTATTAGTAATATATTCAAAAGTATTAGTAATATATCGACGCCTGAGAGGGAGAAGGACCTATCTCGGGCGGCGCTTGAAGAAAGACTTATCTCGGGCGCGGCTCGAAGAAGACCCTATATCAAAATTGGCTTAAAGAACATCATACTCAAATTCTATAATTTTTGTAGTGGTTGATTCAAGAAAATTTTTGATTCGGTTATTTTGTACAGTTAAACTTCCTCTACAAAATAACCGAAAAATCAATTTTCTTGAGTATGACGTTTTTTAAGCCAATTCTGAGATAGGGCCTTTCTTCGATCCGTGCGCGAAATAGGTCTTTCTTCAAGCCGCGCGCGAGATAGATCTTATTTCTTCAAGTGCCGCCCGTGATAGGCCTTTCTTCAAGCCGCGCCCGAGATAGGTCCTTCTCCCTCTCAGGCGTCGATATATAGATGCTTTTATGTCAAAAGTTCTATAAAAGCATTTCAGAATAGCAAAAGATTATGAATAAATTATAAAAATTCATAAAATTCATTGTTATATCGCAGTAATATTTACTTTTTTATCAAGTGGCGCGGGAGCGCCACGAAAGCGAGTTTACGAAGCCTGCGGCGACGCGACACTATTTTCTTCCATATTGGGTTTTCGAATTTTCAATTCAATAAATAGAAATATTTACATTATTGTATCTGAATTTTTTTGGCTATACT
>UCOJ01000119.1:0-197534 GCA_900474305.1 Cecidostiba fungosa | reverse complement strand
GTGCTTATCTCACTCACTCACTCGCTGCGCTCGGGCGCTTATACACGCCGTGCCGTAAAGGGCGACTTATGCCACTAGTATATCGTAATGTACTATGATTAGATCGTCTGACTCCGAAAAAAATGTCCAAAGATGAATCCAGGGCTTTAGGCCTAGGGACAAGGACGAGATGTGTGAGTTGCTATATAAACCGAGTGAACCTATAGCGAGAGGGTTTATGAGTGCACTAGAGTTAAAGGGTTTATGAGTATACCAGAACGAGAGATTTTTATGAGTTTGTTGTATGAAAGACGGCGTGAAAGAGAGTGTACAAGCTGAGGACAAGGTATACGTATACATATAGCGAAAATACAAGGGCCAGCTGTTAGGGCCTGAGAAAGCAAATGACGCACACGAGTGATGAATGGAAGGGGCAGCCGGGCAATCGTCCTGACCAGCAACCCAAATAGGCGTCAGTTTAGAAGTAGTGAGCGCAGAGTAAATATCGTATAGAGATTATGTAACTGCTATTTTGAATGCACTTAAACTATTTTTAAATATACTCATCAGCTATACTAAACTCTATACTATATAGCTAGTATTGAAGTATCAGTATTGACTGTTGGCATATTTATAATAGTATAATACGTAAAATGGAGTTGTATATCTCTAAAACGTTCTCGGAAATTCTAAGCTTATAACCTATCGTCGGTTTGATCAAACATTTTCATTCGATCTTCAAATAATGGATCGATATATATTAAGACCGAGGAAATTAGAAGTTCCGTTTCAAGTAAAAACTGAAAGTAAGACTGAAATACAAACAGACGACAATTTTACTGGTAAATATTTTCTCAATAAGTATGTATAACTTGCGCAATATTAGATTTATAATATGCACGAACATTCCAGCGTGTGATGACTTTCCACAAAATTACCAACAGTGTATTATCAAAGAAGAAGTTATGCTTTCTGACCTGGAATATTCCGGTACGTGTGTATTTTGTGATATATAGGCATACTTTACGTTGTAGTGTCTTCAATTTAAACTCATGTTTTTGAATCAAAGCTGACGAATCGGAAATCAAAAGTTACGATCACGAGAAAAGGAAGAGCAGTGGTGATCTGGTAGTTGGAAATCCTTGTGAAAATCAAAAGACGACGTGGGCAGGTTTAATTAAACTACCTACTTTGAAAAATGATGACATAGATCTAGGTATATAAATAAAATTAAGGTATACAAATTAAACTAAGTTAAAAGGCTAGTTTAAGAAGTTTGTCTTCAACTAATACCGAATTCAATAATAAACAAACCATAATATTTTAGACCTAGTCGTTACTAAGTTCGGCAAAGCCAACTGCGCCAAATGCCGTAAACAATTCAAAGCAGTGCCGCGTCAGATTCGCTGCAAGCTCTGCTCCAGATCCTACGTCTACAAATGCTCGACCTGTCTCGACTCCACCTACAAGACCTTCACCGACCTGTGCCATCACCTCAAGATCAAGCACACGACCCTCCGGGAGCTTTACACTTGCTCCACATGTAAGAAAAGCTTCAATCAGCCGAAACATCTGACACAACACGTCAAGGTTTGCGGATCAACACCAAACTTCAAATGCGAGCTTTGTTCGTACAAAGCTAGGTATAAGTGCAACCTGGTAAACCACGTAAAGTGTAAGCACAAACCGGTCGATCTAAGCTGCGACAGGTGTGGGAAAAGGTACACGCACGCGAGATCTTTGCGGAGACACATGAGGCTTTACTGTGGAAAGAAGAAATCGTTTCAGTGCGAGCATTGCAATTTCGGAGCTTACAGAAAGGATCAGCTAATCAAACACATAAAGTTCAAACACCCGGAGCGTTATCCCGGATCTGTGTAGATCGAGAGAAGGGCTGCTGTGAGATTCAAGAGCATTTTTTGCTCTGCAAATTGAAGTTTTGTAGGTTTAACGTGGCATTCATGATTTTCAAACGATTGCAATGTTAGCTTTATTTGATAATGCGCGACTGAATTGTGGATATCTGTTCGGGGACTTTACCGACGAACTCGAGTCCGCGAGCTAAAATCCAAGGACCCGATGAATCAACGTACAACGTGAATCAGGTTGTTCAAACTTGATTTTGACTTGCGGACTCGAGCTCGCCTGTAAACTTCACCACGTGTGTCTTCGAGATTGGTACTTTCGCCCAAGTTTGACTCTTGTCTGATCTCACACAGCATACGTAACAGTGTCACACCACTGTAGACGCATCCTAAGATCTTAGGTTTGACACAAAATTATATATAGTTATTTTTAAAATTCTTTTAATCTGTTATATTATTATATATTATACAATTGAATGACTTTAATATCAAATATGATAAATAAAATAAACATTGTTATCGATGGATCTTTTATAATTAGCGCAAAAACATTTGTACAATATTTTTACGGACTTATTGACTTTTAAAGTTAGTTATAATTTCGATTTCGTACGAAATACACATATTTTTTCAATAAACTGTTCTTCTATGAGGGAATGTGTACCTATTAATGTTTACATTATTTTAAAATTTATCCTTATAAAATCAAACTCAGCCCTACTCAACAAAAATAAACAAGTGAAAAAGAAAACCATAAAATAATATATGCCTATGTATTTTGCACGCAGAGCAGACTAGCATCAGAGATCAGGGTAAAAATATAACGAGCGCAACCGACGCATGCGCACCGGCGATTTAAATATCTGGCTATATTTCCAGCTGGCTTTTATCCCCTGCATGCATTTCGTCGTTCGATGATTGCACGCCGCGTCGATTCCTTAGTATAAACAGCATGGCGGTGTCTCCTCGGTGCGAAGCGGAGGTTACTTCGCGTTATAAACAATGGGCTTTTTAATAATGCCGAACGGCCTTTGGAAAATTTTTTCACCGCAAAGACGTTCGAGCGTCCAAAGATGAGATGAGCTGAGTTCGAGAGAAACAATCGATGAAGTTTTTACCAAAGGAGGCCGACGAGTGAGTACAGAATACACTTTTTATGCTGTTGTTTTTCTCGTCCTTTTCGAGGTAAGATTGAGGAGTTTTTATAGCGATATTGCATATCACTTGATCAACGAGATCTCTCTTAGTTAGTTTTATCGTGGTGTACTTTATTAGTTTTGGAGTCGTCGTTTATTTATTTTATTTTTGTAATAACAATGTTATACGAAGCGTCGTTGTGATATAGGTTGAATTTATGGTAAAAATATGAATTAAAATTTTAAATAAAACTGGAGAGTATTGCCGCATGCATTTGCATGTGCATACTGATGTGCGTGAATGTATTGAAATAGAGGTTATATTATAAATAGGCGTTATATATGGCAACGAATTTCCTGAAATATGCCGGTATAGTTTTCGTGCCGTCGTATATTCACGTGAATTTTTCGCTTAATCAATCGGTGAATTAACGATAATTAATTAGGTATATAGTTAATATTAGGTTGATTTTTTTCTAATAATCATTTCGCTGCAAGCAAAGTTTCTTTAATATTCAAAATTATCCAACATATTTGAAATTTCAGCTGTGTAGACGAATAACGCTTCAAGAAAAAATGGATATCGACGTAGATAATACTTTGCCGCTAACAAACAACGGACCTAATAACAATAACAAAGAATCATTTTGCTTGCAAGAGGAGATCATAGATTTACACGAATCGGAAGGTTCAGGTTCGTACATTTTTTAATAAAAATAAAACACCAAAAAAATAGCAATAGTCGACGCAGATCGACGACTATATTCAATATTTGAAGCCATGCTTTATTTTTCAGACATTGAAATAGTTGCAGTAAGTAAAAGCGTCGCCGAAGGAAGAACAAAAAATAAACTGAAAGAATTCATACGAAGTCGGCGAAGGACTAAAATTTACGTCAACTCGGGTAGGATATCTAACTATTGGATGTTGTACATAAATTCGTGAACAAAAATATTGATTTTGACTATTTATTTCAGTGAATTCGACTTCTGCAAGAAATCAAGACTCGTACATCAAAGAAGAAATTATAATTTCTGACGCGTCTGAATCGGGTTTGTTTACACATTAATCTTTATTCAGTTATATTTAAAGAATCGTATGATTAAGAATCGTTATTTCGCTTTGTAGATGACGATAGCCCAAACCAATCAAAAACCTTTAACACTAGATCAATAGATCGATGTAACTTTAAAGGCCTACAAAACACGCCGAAAAGAAAAGTTCCTAATCCAAACGGTAAGTTTTTAAAATCTACTTTATTCTGTCTATATAAACTGGCATAAATGCTCTAAGTTATCAAATGTTTCACAGAATCCTTGAGCTCCATCATTTTGAATTGTCCACGATGCAACATAACGAAAACAGTATTTTCCACGACTTTAGGAAATATTACATGCAAAGAGTGCAATGTCAATATGTCATACGTCTGCAATAAGTGCAATCTTCCATACCCGACGATGCTCGCATTGTACAGACACAAAAAATTGCAGTGCGAAACGACCGTCAAAACCAAAATCTTGCGTAAGTCCATATCTGTCTCCTTGACTTACAACGTGTTTTACATCTGTAATGTTATTCTACTCTACATTTGTATATTACGATTTCTAGAACCGAAGAACATGTTCATTCTAAAATGTTCGAAATGCAATCTATCCCAGAAGATTCAGAGGATAAAGCTGAGCAGATGCCTTACCTGCCGCATCGACATGCCCTACGAGTGTATGGTATGCAGCAAGACCTTCAATACATACTCCAATTTGTATTCCCACATGAAACGTCGTTGTCAGCCGAAGCGCCGTACATATTACTGCAACGAGTGCAGCTTCGAATGCACATGCGAATCCATACTCGTACGACATCTCAACAACCAGCATCCGGGACTCTTTCTCTTCGATAACTCGGTGCAGTGCTGCGTATGCAACCAGAGTTTCAAGAATGTCGCGGAACTCAAGCGTCACGAGATTGGATGCGGCGCGTCGTCCTATCAGTGTAAATTTTGCACCTACAAGCCTAAGTATCAGGAGAATTTGAAAAAACACCTGCTCACGCGCCATGCTGATAAAGTCCGCAGTGAGGATATCCAGGACGTTCTTAGAGAGTCGGCTTATCTGCCCAAAACTCTCAAGAAACAGAAAGGGAAAGGTATTTTCTGCTTACTGCTATACTGTGTGCTATTTTTCAATCATTTTTTCTTGCGACACTGGTCGCTAAAGATTTTAATGATTCAATTCAATACATACTTATTTATTTTAATATGTAATAATAATATTTACTTTCACTTCCAAAAGAATTATAAGTTTTTGTAATATCGATGCAGTGCCAATTCTGTCTTGATTATTTGATTTATTTGTTCTAGTTGAAGCCGTCATTCGTGCAAAAGTTGTCGATGAACCGAAAGAAATCAGTAAGTCATCCAAATCCTGTATGTGCGCACTGTGCATTAACTTTATGAAGAGTATAAGAGCAAAAAACAAAATATTATCTCTTTTCAGACAAAACAGCTTCGAAGACCGTATACTGTTTGAAATGTGACTTGGATTCGGAGTACACAAAGGGCTTACGTTATTGTCCCACCTGCAAATCGAGCTTCCGTTATCGCTGCAACGAATGCAACGGCATATACCAAGGCCTACCGTCACTCTACCGACATATCCATAGACAACACGGAAATATGCATTACAAATGCGAAAACTGTGGAAGGTGTTTCTCCTTCTTCGGCGATGCCAACGAGCATCGCAAGACCTGTGGCAAAGCGCCCCGTTTCGAGTGCAAGATATGCTTCTTTAAGACAAGATACAAATACAACTTGAGAAACCACATGTTCAAACTACACGACGAGAACCGCCAAAGTTTCGTGTGCCAGGACTGCGGTGCACAGTACAAGACGGAAAGGACGCTGACAAAGCACATGGAAAAATGCGAAAGACGCATAATTAGAATGACGGTGATGGGCGATATCGCGACTTAGTTCTTAGGTAGAGATCACGGCCTATGATGTGAAAATACTTGGATTAGGTATAAAAAATACTTTTGAACAATGATTCAAAACTTGTGTCGTTAAATAATTTAGTATTATACGAACAAAATGAAAAACGAATCTATGATATATGTTGATTGATTAGGTTTCGAAAATTCTTTGTTTGGATAACGTAATTCAATTTCTTGATAGCTGGGCTAAAAATAAAGCATGCTATAAAAGCAACTCAAAGTGTTTATATATGCTATATAATTATGATCGTACTATTCTTCATTTATAAAATATGGATCAAGAGGAGGCAGTTCTTAAAGCCAAGTTCTATGTTTGTACAAGTACTATATACCATAAGCGCACTTCATGCGTGTTTTGCGAAATGTATTGCATCAGGTATTAGCTGTACTATATGTATACCTGATTTGTTTCGGGCAGTCAATTGTTTTGTGATATCTCAACCAAATATAGT
Source organism: Cecidostiba fungosa (assembly GCA_900474305.1). Lineage (NCBI taxonomy): Eukaryota > Metazoa > Arthropoda > Insecta > Hymenoptera > Pteromalidae > Cecidostiba > Cecidostiba fungosa. The sequence goes on along the minus strand of UCOJ01000119.1, from coordinate 191,114 downwards.
TGTGCCAGTGCTATATATATCAAAGAATTCAATGCAAATTTATTCTTTGTCTTAGTCTTTTGTTGTTAGTTTTATAATTAGTTATGTAGTATTATATAAATAAGCGTTTTGAATTTTACCACTTGTAATGTCTGATATGATATCACACGTTTTATACAACATAGGCTTTTAGTTAATGCATGTACGTACATACCTATATGATTTTATACTTTTTGTAATGAATATTTTTTGAATTTTCTATTAAATAAAGTGTATGAATGCAAGTTTATTAGTTTTTAATTGCTTCCTTTTCTTTCTTGATCTCATTAAATTATAAAATATTAATGATTACGAGGTTCTGATAAGTTGATCAAATCTCATTCACTTACCCATTGTAGAAATGTTTTTAAAATTCAATTGACAGTATGAGACATTTGAACAGTTGAGCCTTTCCCGCCACAAGCGCTATCCTGAAAATGGCGCTGATTTATTATTATATAGCATCCCGTATCTCCAGTCGGTAATGTAGTCCCATGTCACCCGCGCGCATATTGTTGACACTGTGTATTGTTGTTTTTATGCGCGATGAACAGTTGATAATTTTAATTTGCAAATTGATTGTGGATTGCAGTTGGACCAAAGGTCCAACATCTTCTCACTCTGCACTATGAGTAAAAAGATGCCTAATATTCTTAAGAGGCGTGAGAGAAAAAAAGGTTATAAAGTTGTTAAGTGTTATGCATGTTTATCGGTTTTTTTGTCATAATAATTTTGATTTTATCGCAACTGTTAATTGATAAATATCGAGCATCTTTAAGCTATGTCAATGGCATGAAAAGTTGCTTGATATAGTATGCTCAAGATGAATTGTTATAATTATTAGATTTCTCATATGTTATAGGTTAGAAAAAAAATTATGAGAATTTGAAAAATTTTGTATTAAAATATCAAAAGTAAAATAAAAATATTATAAGCAATAATGATTTACTATGTAATAATCAATTTTATTTGTTATGTTTTAATAAATGTTATGCGTTAAAATTTTTTTATATGGTTGAATATAGGTACAGCAATTGCAGAATCATCAAATACAACTACTTTAAAGATAAATAGTAAAATTAATGTTATAGTATTAGAAGGTAAGCACGTATTTTTAAATAGTTGAAATTATTATGAGAATGTTAAAGGCTATGTCCATTAATAAAATCATAACATTTAGTTATTCCAGATGAAGTACTTCATGACAACCAAGATCTTTCAAATAAAGATATATGGAAATGTTCATCGGATGATTCGGGTTTGTATTAATTTTAAACATTTAGTACCATGCATATAAGTAGTTGTTCAATGCAAATATTAATATGAAATCTCAAAATTTAGATATTGAAGTAATATCTAGCTCAATCAAACCCAAGAAAAATACTACAAAAACTGTTAAAACTAAATCAAAATCATTACTTAAGCAATCACAAACAAAATTAAAGAGAATTATACCAGTTGCTGAGCAAAATAAATCTCTTCGAATGCTAAGCAATCATACTGTTTCAAAAGATAAAATAACTGACGATGCAACTGGAATTTCATTTGAAGATCTATTAGATTTGTCAGGTATGTATAATGTGGCGAAAATTTTTATGTATTGATTGTTTTGTAATAAATAACTTTGTTTAATTTTTTTTTCAATTTCAGAGTATAATAAATTCCCAAGTGTCAATGAAAATTTAAAAAGTAATGGAAATGAAAATGTGTACAGTAAAAAAGATAAAGATACCTCAAGGGATGTTTTTCAACTTGGTGATGAAATAAGTTATGAACTTGAATCTGGTAAATATTTTAACTTTGAATAACTAAGTACTAAGTAAACTTATTATATTTTATGCAAATTTTTAAAAGACAATATAGCTGTTATTACATTACAATCAATAAACAAAACTAAATCAAATACAATGCTTAAATACTCCCAAAATAAATCTAAAGTAACTAAGCAGTCTAACACTCATATAATGTTAAGTAATAATATGGATTTAAAAGACCAAATGACTAATGATGAAACTGGAATTTCATTTGATATAAGTCCCTGATTATTAAATCAATTTATATATATGTATATAGTATATATTGATTAAATTTAAAATTCACATATTTCAATTTCAGGTGATGAAAAATTTCCGTATAATAATGACGATTTCAATAATGATGAAAATGCATGTTATAAAAAAGTTGAAGATACCCCAAAAAATTGTCTTCCACTTAATGGTAAATATTAAGCTTGCACTTAATTACTATATGTCAATTAAATGTTTACTTTTATGAATTGAAACCCAATGATATTAAACTTTTCAGAAGATTATGTGGATGCTGTTACATCTCAATCAAGAGAGAAAAGTTTGGTTGATAAAAATGATAAAACTAAACTTGCCACTTTAAGTGCAAACAGTGTAGGTAATGAAACAGATATTCCTGAAACTGGTGTGTATTTAATGTAGTATTTAAAATTATTTTAAATAAAAAAAAACTGCAAAAGTATTCATACCTTATATACATTTTGGATGATATTCTAGATGGTCTATCAGATGATTCAAATAGCATTTCAAATTCTGATGGCAATGAAAAAGGGTTTGTGGACTCATTACCTCCTAAAGATGATCCATCTATAATTAATAATGCACCCCTAAATATAAAAAGTGCTGGTGATACTTTTTTATCTACGGATGATACTGGTAAGTTTTGTGACTATATCTGTGCAAGTTTATAAATATTGAATATATAACATGTTTTAAAAATTTTCTGCTGTAGAAACATTGAATTCACTTGTCAGGTTGAAATGTACAAATTGCTTAGCTTTGGTGCAGTGTCCTAAAGTAGAGCCACAAATGGAGTGTCAGAAATGTTGCATGAAATATCAATATCAATGCAAAATATGCACATCAGGTTTTGTTTCGTTATATTCGCTTTATACCCACCTCATAAAGTTTCATAGTCGTGGTGAAGCTGTGCATAGTATAATGATAAGGCCACAGTATATCAAAAAGCCTAGGAAGATTAGAAAACTGAAATGTGATTCTACAGAACTTTATAATTGTCAAAAATGCGGTACGAGTTTTAAATTAGAAACAATTAAGAATAAGCATGAGGCTATTTGCTCCAGAAATCCAAAGCTCAATTGCCCATTTTGCTCTCTCGCGATGAGCTTCAAAAAAAATCTTAAGGAACATATAATCAAGCTTCACTCAGAATCATTTGATGTAAATGAAGTGGATAGTATTATTAATCAGATCGTTAAGGACGGAAATAAAAAAAGAAGAGATGAGAAAGGTGAGGAAAGAGCAAAATATTACACTTAGTCAATTAATAAAAATAAAAAAAAATTTTCGTTTGAATTTCGTCATGTTTGAAAACTTATAGATTAGATGCTTTATGAGACTTTCATCCAAATAAGTTTTATTTGATAATACTGATAAAATTTATATTATTTACTGGAACTAGTTTGAAAAATTAAAACTAATCAGTGAGATCCGTTTCACCTCGTTAAATCGAATTAAATTTCGTTAGATGCAAAAACTAGCGATATAGCTAATGAACGGTTGTCATTTCAGTAACGAGCCTCCTTCAGATGCTGCAAGTGGCCTACTGCCACAAGTGCGATCGCCGCACACCAGTTCACGAACTGAACGGTGAAATGACCTGCGCGACCTGCGGCGACAACCTTGTCTTCACCTGCACCGACCCGCAGTGTTCTCAGACCTTCTCGACCGCGAAGGCACTCAGTTCGCACGCGCGCATGCTGCACATCGAGAAGCGTGACCACTACCGCTGCGCCCAGTGCCTCTACGCCACGACGAGCAGCAAGGATTTGATAAAGCATCAGAAAAACTGCGGTGATCTGGTGATCCTGCCGCCACGTCTATTCGTCTGCCCAAATTGCGACAAGAGTTTTAAGAAAGAACGCTATCTGCGAGTTCACCTACAGCGCTCTAAAGCTTGTGCCCGCTATAAGCAGCGTGAGCTTGTCTGTCCGAAATGCAAGAGGACGTTCCGGATGCAGCGCTGGCTTGAGAATCATCGCTGCGAGCCCGTGGCGACGCCTTTGGAACCTCCGGAGCCAATGTCTCCCACAGAGCTCGTTCCACTTGAAGAGCCAGAATACCCTTGTCCTGATTGCGGTAAAGTCTTCAAACAGATGCGCTGGTTTAATGCCCATAAGGAGAAATACTGCGACAAGCAGCGAGTGGTTTATCGGTGTGCCCATTGCCACTACCAGGGCTTCGAAAAGAAGAAGCTCAAAGTGCACATGAGGTGCGCTCACATACATATGTGCACTGGGAAGAAGCTGAGCTGCATGAAATGCGGCACTAAGTGGACGAGCATTTACGGTCTCAATAGACATCTGGACAATTGTAGCGGTGACTACGAAACCGAGAAGGTAAAGCTGAGGAGAAAAAAGAAAAAGACCTGGGGAGAGATGTTTGAATACGTTTGAGCTTGCGCGAATCATCGAGTCGGTATCTGTGATGAGAACATTCTGTCCAGTCAGTTATTGTAAGAAAGATAGATGACTGTTTATGTAGAACTATGATGCTGTGATTTTCAATATAATGTTTAATTGTAGCGCCAATTCTATATTGCCTTCCAAGTGACACAAGGCAGCAATTAAACTAAGCAAAGTGTGAGACTTTGCGATCTAACAACGATATTTTTATAAGCTTATGACTATTAAGATGTGTATAATTTTTATATGGAGTGCTTTCTTTGCTTTATAATAAATTAAGTTTATATTTCTATATCAAATCATTCCTTCACTGCGTCGTACTTTATTTTTGCAATTAACATTTATTTAGAGAAGCTTAGCCTACTATAGAACACCTAAGATTTCTTGCCTATACAAATCATTCTATTACGATTACGATCAATTAAAATATTCACAAATGCGTATATAAATTACCAAAAATCGTAAAGAATTGTGATTAAGTGAAAGTTGCAATGTCTAAGATAATTTCTTATTACTAGATATAAATATTAAATATGAACTGAACAACTTCCAATACTAAATTTTCTTGAAATAATTAATCGAATACCTATCAACTAAGCGTTACTGTCGGTACCGTGGATAGTCGCAAAAAGATAATGAGACAGCAGTGGCACCACGGCCAAGGAAGACACGTTACACATTGTAGGGCACGAGTTAATTCTCGAATAGACAAATTTACTTATTTAAGTTATTCTTAAAAAAATATTTAATTAATAAAATACAAGTTTTCAATGATACAAAAATTTACTACAATTGTTTTACAAATCGTTTGTTTTTAAAAGGCTATTCTTCATTTTTACGATTTTACAGATGAAGAAAATCATGATTAATATTAATTGTTTGATATTATTAGTAAACATTTAAGATAAAAAAACTAATTTTCACGCAGCTTAGAATAAAATAATAAATACTGTACAAATAATTGTATATTTACATTTTAATTATTTCACATGATATATTGTCTTGTGACCAACCGTTTCCATTAGTAGGTTTGATATGCATCCTGGCATATGTACGTTTACTCAGTCTTTCGGGATTCAATATTACAGAATCGCTGATTGATTTGCAAAAGTACCTCATGTCTGATGGTAAAAATAGCACATGAGGTTTTTCTTTAAAGAAAGCATACTTTTCCCACAATTCAGAATCAACATTAATTTCTAGAGCAGGTGGATATAATGGATAATAACAGGCTTGATTCAAAATGTAATTTCCTAATCGAGTTAGTTTGTCTGTGTTAGATTTTTTTCTAGAAAACAGAAAAACGTAATGTTATGCATTATTATTTAAGTAATAGTTTACACACATTTGCAACTCAAAACTTGATAATACTTACAAAACTACTTCTTTTCTAGCAAGATGCATTAGACAATCAATAGACGTAATACCCAGCCTCAAGCCATTGATATCCAGAGTACAAGGATCAGGTAAAACGTGGATATCCGAACTCTGCACAAATCTCGGTAGTATATACTCTGGAGTAGGATACACTGCATGATGATGCGCATCCCGGTTTGACGCTACCAACACAACTTGGGTACATTTTCTACAAAAATAAAAGAAACCTATTATTCTTGGAAAAAATTTTTGTTATGCATAAATCATATTCAATTATAAAATTCAATGTACCCAGTGAGGTAATTTTTAATCTTAGCCACTAGACGGTTGAAATATTCTTGGTAAGTGACGGTAAGCTCGTCGTCTTGAAAGTGCGGATGAGTATAGTCGAGGAAGGGGCCAATGAGAATCAATAAATGAGGTTCGTCATCCACAACTTTAGTCATTAGCTCCCACAGAGGCTGATAATCCAGATCATTGGACTGGGTGAAAGGGCCAGCTGCAACTACGATCTTTAATTCTTCAACCAGGTGAGGTGGCTTGGCTGCAGGTACGAAACCAGTGGTGAATATGTCGTGAACCTTGAGCAAACTCTCGGTTAGATTTAGACCTTCGACTGCTACTATCTGTCCGGGGAACAAGCAACACTCACGAAGATCACTGACATCCAATTCTACCTGTAAACGAATATTCGTGAGTTTAAAGTCTGCCAGAAACGGTAAAGCATTTATCTTTATTAAGTGACGATAAAAATTGTGTTGTACAAACCAGTGGCCACAGCTTAGAGTCGACGTTGTTCGACTTGGGTGGCTTTCTGCATCCTTCTATCATGGCCGTAGGATTGCTTTGCTTATTCTCTGAGTCGAAGCAAACTCGTCCCCAGGTTCTGTAGGGCTTCTGCTGTTTTGTACGCACGTTCCAGGTGACGAGCATATCGTCCTTCTTCTGCTCAGCCCATAGAGCATTGATCCGGTAGCCGATATTTCGACAGGCGCGGGTTCGTATATCCGACGTCGCCTTAAGCAATTCGAACATGTATCTGGCGTCGCAGGGTACGTGAGGGCCGATGCGTCTGATGAGATACCTCAGCTTCTTGTCGTTCACCCATGTCGAAACCTTTGGGCCGAAGCTCAACAATATCTTGCTGCTAGTGATGAAAGACAGTTGATGTACGTTTTCATTTTCTTTACTAATTGTTAGGCGTAATTTATTACAATTTATTAAAATTAGAAAACTCTTTAATTCATCTGTGATTAATTTTCTTTTTCTCCAGAATTGAAAATTCTAAAAACGCACTCGCACTACTAAATCCCAAAGGAGCAGTTAGAGCGTGTAGGCATGATCAGAAACGTGATTTTAACGTATACGAGATCGCGACTGCGATTTTGCCTGCGCGGAGTAAAAGAAGAAGAGGAGGAGGAGGAGTAGAAGAAGAAAGAGAACGAAGAAGGTAAAAAAAAGAAAGGCGAGCGAGTTTCTCTATTCTACTCACGACTGAGTGGAGGCGAACTGCGTGGCTGCGGTCGTGCTGTTGGGCTCGAGTGGAGGCGACGAGCATTCTCCGGTCTGCGCTTTGCATCCGCCTGGACTGCTATCTTCGGAATCTGAACTTTTCGGCCCCTTTGTCTGTTTTAAAATTGAAAAAAAAAATGCTCTCGTGAGTCTACATTGCCAAGCTTGCTGCTTTTTAATGTGCTTTAGTTTTGTCGTGCTCTATATTTCGACGAGAATTTTTTACTGCTTCTTTTCTGTATTTTTGTTAGATTGAATTTTATATCAATAAGAAATTACGAGACGGAGGATATCATTCTTGATTGGAAAGTATTTTTAATCAAATTGAGGTGCGCTATTGAAAAATACTTTCTAGAAAAACTGAAGGAAGTGCATTGTAATTCTAGGTCATTGAAAGTAATAACAACAATTGCTTTGATAGCGTCTATCATTATACGAATCATGTTAATTTTTAACCTGCACTCGGAATCATTTCAATCACAATCCTCAATGCCTCGTAATTATATAAGAAAATTGTACTCGCGTGCGCAAGTATTGTTAATAATACCAAAACCTGACGACTATGCAATGAAAAAATTTCCGTATTTCAGAACTATATTGTTGCGCTGCAACGATAACACTTTGGAAACAAAAGTATCCTAGTTATTTTTGCAGCGATACACAAAAGAGAGATATATTGTGTTATGCTTATCAAAATTATCGAAAACTTAACTAATAAACGTTTAAGAATGGACGTGTCTCTCTCGTACGCTCCAGAATGGGCTGCCGTAGACGAGTGTGTATCTAGTCACAAAGTCAAACAAAACTGTGCACCAAATTCATACTCGTCTATGGAATCGCCTTCTTCCGTTTGTCGTAGGAGAGCTGCTCTGCTCTTATTAAGCCGCCGCATTTCCCACGCTGTAACCGTTGCTTCGTTTTTCCCCTGAGGCTACTGCCTTCGTCTCGTTCTTCTTCGTCTTCTTCGTAGTTGATCGTAGCCGAACGTACTTAATGAGTGTGGATCTAGTCACAGATCGATAAACCGTGCACCAGACCATCACTCACTCAGTACAATCGGCCGGCCGTTGTCCGATGACTTCCGGTCTCTTCTTATGCACTTTTACAAGCTTCTTCATCTTCTTCGTGCGGTTTGCTTTTCGCTTTTTTTTTCAATGTTTATCGGTACACGACGCTCTCATTCAAGGGTGAAGTATTATCTGCTTCGTTTCCGATCCTCGTGATTTTCAACTAGGTCAACGAAATTTTAGTCGTCAGACTATACTATGTAATCTCAGCTGTTTTTGTTTTGAAGGAATAGCTCCTAAGTCGTATCACGAAAACAAATTAGACCTTCGTACATGAATATATTTTTAAATAGAGAAAGTAATTGATGTCTACAAGTTCTCATCGTGCATCTTTAAATTAATAATTATGAAAGTGAGCTTTAAGTAAATAGAAGATAACAAAAATTTATCTTAATCTCTTAAAGTGGTTTTGATGGCATTTAATACGATTTATTCCACCCAATAAAATATATACAACAGCAATATTTGTAAGCAGAAATAAAGTTAACGAAGTTTTTCTTAATATTTATGTATTTAAATAGCATTAATCGTCACGCGACTACTATACCACTAAGATGATTATGTAACAAAAATCTGTAAGCTTTGAAAAAAAAAAAATTTTTTTTTTAAATTAAACTAACGATTACAGTGCCTAGTTTGTGAGAATAAAGCATTCCTGCTATATCGTATGAAGTGATTTAAATCTATAAAGATTGAGCTGTGCTCTCAATTCAAATGGAGCCTTAAATTTTTAAGTAGAACATCGTACAACAACTACAGCTTTTCAGAATATTGATTATGTAAAGCTAACAACGAGACATCATGTATCAAATTTGCGAAAACGAAAATCGAATGAATATCAAAATATCATCGACATTGTGTTCCAAGTATTTTTGATGCTCAGTAAGAGCTGAAACTGATAAAGTCGTCAACCTTCAATTCATCCAACACAAATCCATTGATCAAACTACGCTCTTCTCGCTAATAAAATAGCGATATACTCCTAAAAATCACGTCACCCACCCATCAGTGATTTTTATATAGGTATAGCGTTGAAAAGAAGCACGAAGAACTGGCAAGTTAAACTGGCAGTCGATGACCGATGTCGCAGCAGAGCCACACTAATAATTATTCGCGGAGAGCACGTGATATCACTGGACGATGGTTTCGCTGCTCGATGCGGACTAACTCACGCGCCGCGATAAAAAAAGTCTGCGCCGATCGAGTGGGCGCGCTAGAGAGAGAGAGAGAGAGAGAGAAAGAGACAGTATAGAGGAATCTTGTCATCAGCGATCGTCTACGTCGTTGGTTGGTGGGTCGCGAGAGGAGGAGACGAAGAAGAAACAGCCGCCGCTGACTCGTCGAGATAAAACAAGATATAAGAAGAGGAAAGAGAGGAGCAGAGCGAGATGTATCTGAAGTCGGCTTCACTCGAATGAGGGTTAACTGGCGCTTTAACCTGACGCATACACTCGTCGTCGACGATGTGACTCGCGGAGTGTATGTGTATTATACGCACGCTTTGATAATGAATTTCAGGAAGCCATGTATATCCCGCGCTTTCTTCAAGTTCCACGCACTCGTGGTTATCGCGCTTTTCTCGAACTCTTTCCATTCTCTCTCGTGCTGCTTGGATTTTATGCGAACTGTTGAATATTTGCTATGGAATTTTCGTAACTTTTTTCAAAAGCGTTATCAAAAAGGAGTTATCTCCAGTATCAATAACACAGTTGACACGGGGTCGTACCAACTGCCTCAGAGATTTAAAGAATTTTCATATCAGTCAGATAAAAATTATTGACTTATAGAAAAGGACAAATAAAAAAAAAAATAACAACAATAAAATCGAAGCATCACCAGAATTGGTACAAAAACGTACAGTTTCACTGTGACTTCAAGCTTTATGCCGTCTAATTTCGTTCCCCGAATATTCCAAACCTGCACTCAATAATTTCGATTTTTCCACTCTCATCTTCCTGTACTCTTTGTTATACACGCCCCGTCACGTTATACTCGTTTCAAAGCACAAAGAAAAACTCCCACAGAAGCACTCTTCGCAGCATTCCTCCTTCTCTCGAGTTCCTCTTTCTGTTGAATAATTCCAGCCGCTCTGAAGCAAAACCATAGCCAACTCGTCCGCGTAATATATCGCGTTTTGCACTCCGCGGCTGCTATACCTAAATCGCGATATGTGTCGCGATCTCGAGTCTCTCTCTCTCGCAAACAGATAGACGCGATAGAGAACCGTGGCCGAAGTACAAGCAAGCGAGCTTTCGTAACGACTTTGAGAAATGAGGAAAGAAAAAAATAAAGCGTTATACTGTTTTGTTCCTCGTATTCCAATGTAGAGTAGTTTCGGACACCTAATTTTCTATAAGCTCCGAAAGGGAGCTGACAGCGACAGGGTAATATATCAAATGATTTCTCGATCGTTAATAGTTGTTTGTTGTTACGGACGATTAAGCTTTTCGATGACCGCATAACGAAAATAAGAAAACTTCCCACTCTACATAATATCTCAAACCGAGTGAGAGAAAAAAAAGTTTCGAAAAATTCGTCGCTTCTACAGTAGTAGTAACACACCAAGAATACACGCTCGATTCGTCGTCACCTCGTTTCAATACCCGGCAAAAAAAGACGTACGCGTGTATATACCGAGTCCGCACACACCGCTCGCAAAACCCGCTGAATGAAGACTATTGTCGGGACATTTACAAGGCACCTCTTCTTCCTCGGCGTTCCGCTCGGCTCCCCCCCTTCACCCCTCTCTCGTCTTTCTCCGCGTCGTTTCTCTCTATTTATTCGCCAGGCCACCTTTCGATCTGCTGCTGCTGCTGCAGAACTCGTGACGCACGATTTCGGCAGACACACACGTGTGCAGATGTGGGCCCGGTGAGTCTACCGTCTGCCATTCATCCCCCATCGATTTCCGTCTCTCTCTTTCTCTCTCTGCTTTTATCTCGCGCGCTCTCTCTTACTCGCATGCTTTTACTACTACTACTACTACGACTACTATACTACCGGCATGCCAGCCGACGAGCCGAGACCGTGGGAAATGACGTTGAACTTATAATACCGGTCGTGTTGCTGCAGCTCTCCCCGCTCGCCGACTCTCTTTCTCTCTCTCTCTTTTATTTTCCCCGCTCGCGCTCACCGCTCGTGTTGGCCTCGTCTTTCTTTCGCTTTCATCTTTCGTATAGATATATATGCATACATCGAGGTCTCTTCGTTTCGCTTATACGCGCTCGTTTAGGGTGCAGATCTGAGAGAGTTGTCTTCGTATATTAGCGAAAATCGGTTGGGTACTCGTGTATACGGATAACTGCACGAAGCTATATTTTATTATCTCAGCATTGAAAACTCTTGAAGAATGTATGTGCATTTTTTGTTTTCCGAATATAAAGGGAGTCTCGAATGCAGAATTTTCCAGCACAGACGTCACGACGCAGTTTAGTATGTATAAAATTCCTCTAACAAGTACTTAAGATGCACATTAAATAAATTCTTGCTACTGCGCGCACGCGCAGAGGACGACTGCGAGAGATCGAATTTCTGTATATAAACAAAAGCCAATTTCCAATTTATATGAGAAACAACGAAAAACAAAGCGACGAGGAGTCTCGATATGCTAAACAACTCGTCTGCTCTTATCTCTTATGGCTTTCGTCGATCGCAATCGACGCTCGATTATTAAACATGATCAAAGCGCATATAGCGCGACAGAAGCTCATCGAGATCATCGCCACACTGAGAAGCACATGCGACACTCGACGAGAAAAAAAAAGAAGTATATGTCAGCAGAGAGAGAGAGAGAGAGAAAGGGGAGAAAGAGAACGACGAGAGGTTACGCGACACTGCGGACAGCCGAGTAGCCGGTCGTTCGTCAATTGCACTTAATTGACCGAAGGCAAGACGCGCGCGAGCGTTTATACGACGCCGCCGCCGCTCTGGCGCGTGTTCATTCATCGTCGAGCTGAAAATTTCATCGTCGATTGTATTTATAAGTATATAGAAAAAAAGGACAAGAGCCTTGCGATGACGCCCGCATATGCGGGAAATTTGTTGACGTGTGAACTCTCTGCTCTGTCTATAGTCAGTATTAGGCGGTTGAGGGTTGAAAATTGAGAGGCGCGTGTGCCAGCAGCTGCTGGAATTGTTTCTGACAATAGGGGTGATTGGGAGGCCTATGGATGATTCTTTGAAATGAGATCAGTGTTGATGATTCACGAAAATCAAAAATGAAATTTTTCGAACTGGAGTAAATCGGATGAACGCAATTTTCTTACGGCATAGAGCATAAAATAACTTTAATTTGCCGAGAGGATTATACGGTTTGCGAAATCTACTCTTGCTTAATTAAGTCAATCCCCTGATGCTAATTATGGTTTTTCTCTTACGTTTCTATGGTCTACGCTCATTAAACCGTATTATTACAGTCCAATGTTCGGAAAGCATTACGCAAGACACAGTTGCTGAGGAAAAACTTTCGGTTGAGAAAAGTTCTGTAATTCATCGATTATGACTTCGATAATTACCTATACAATTGTGCAAAATTATATTTCAGTATGAAAAACAATTCGAGTGATTATAATATTTTGCGCATAATTTTACGTAACAAAATGAGATGAACAAATATAAGCTTGGCATTATTATATAAGAATCAAAAACTGAACCTGGACAACAACAACAACGTCGACGCCATTAAAAATTTTACATAAATTATTCAAAACATCCATGGCTCTCGCGAACAATGGTCCAAAATGAGAAAAAAAGGAGCAGCAGAAGCATCGCTGGCGGCTATATAGCGCATAATGAGAAAATGAAGATCGCGTGCGCGCTTGTGGGAAGTGAAAGTATATAGTGTAATGGCCTGTGGCGGGCAATGCTGACGTGACAGGAAATGCGAATTCCCTTGCGATCCTGCGGGCATTCACGTGCGCGCACGCACATATAGGACTCTGTGGCCAACCATCAGTGTTGTGAGCGCTGATTTCGCGCGAAAAATCCATCGAAGGATTCTGCGGCCTTGCGGACTGACCGAATATGCACAGCGTTCACCAGCAGATATATAATACATATATAAAAAGTGGGCCTTGCGGTTTTTTGCGTATCTCGTGCGCAAGCTCCCTTTGTTGTGATTCTTGCCGAGACGTTTTCGCAAATTCTTTGAGCGATATTGCTGGCGGTGACTTGCTTCTTTTAGAGAGAGAGAAAAAAGGGGGAGAGTAGAGAACCGCATGGATTGAGTCCTGGTCTTTTCCTCTTGAAAAATATCAATTAATGCGTGGTCTAGGAAAACTATATGTTCAAGCACTGGTGTCGTTTTTTTCTTATCAGATTTGTATCAGCGTCATTCGAGACGGGAAATGATAATAGTCAGTGTTAACCAAGTGAAATAATCATCAGAGGATGAGGTTTCTCACAACTAAGGAAATACGTATAAGAGAGGGGCCGCTGAATCTGCGATCTCCTTGAAAAGTAACGGAAAAACGTATATATAGCGCCGAAATCCGGCTTAACGACTCCAAAAATTCGGTAGCCATCAAGCAGCAGCAGCCACTCATCGTGTCGAGCATAAATGCCTGGGCTATATAGCGTGTATAGTTAGGTTCCTCTAAAACAGCACTCGGCGAAGCATGAACGTTACAACCAAGAGCGAGAGAGTCGACGTGTGGGAGAAGCGGCGGCGGTAAATACAGACACACATACACACACACAGACACATATATATACACGAACGACCGAGCGGACGACGACGAGTAGGAGAGGGTTTTTTTGGCCAGCTAAACAAAGGAGAGTTCAGGCTGGTTTTTGGGCTATATTACGAGAGGGACAGAGAGAAAGAGAGAGAGCCAAAGAGAAAGATAGAGTGCGCGTCGGGACGCCAACGGATTCGGGGAACCGGAGATGGGAATGCGAGACGCAAGTTCGCCGGCCTGTAACTTGCTTTAATTCAGGCTCGACGCTGTTGCTGCTGTTTTTTCCACAAGCCTTTTGGCCCCGAATATTACGTGCGCGTCCCGACACAACAGCGGCTGCGTTGGGGTAGAGATTTTTGCTTTTTATTTTTGAGCTTCGAGAGAGGGAATTCGAAGCGGCCGCGTCAACTGCGGCTATGGACACGTCGATTGCAAGAGACTGGTCGCGATATGAAACCGAGAGTTTTTATTCTACAAACAGTTTATCGATTAATATACATACCGAAAAACTGACAAGGTGGAAACGAATTCTTTTTAAAAAATGACTAAGCCAAACCAAAGGCGATAAAAAAATCATGCCTCTTTTCAATAGTAGCGGCTTATACCTATGTACCAATGTGTAATGTGAGGATTAGCTGAGCTCAGCTAAAAAAATTATCTCCTCGAAATGCCGAGTGATGAGCGTCTCGAGCGTAGAAAATTATAAAGAAAATGTCGATTTATCTTATATAACCGTCCACGTGGTATCTCGAAGGCGTCAGATCCTTCGTAATGGACGATTATTTCGGTTGAATGTAGTTACACTAAACAACAGTACGGCAATAAGATTAATGTTGAAACCGTTACACTTTGCATTTACTACATATCTCGTCCAAAAAAGTAACACTGAGTGAAGCATAAAAAATCATTCTACAAGAGCAATAAAAAAGGTCTAATACACACCGCGCAATCGTCACGTAAAGTACGTAAATCACAGAAGATCGTGTAGCACGCGCGTGACTGCTGAAACGGCCAATTTTTTCCCGATGGATCACACATACACACACTGAATCACAGCAGCAGCAGCAACAGTGGCAGCACAGAACCAAGCCGCGTCGACAAAGCCTATGCGTCTACTCTCAGCAGCAGCAACAGGTTGCCGTCAGCGAGAAAGAGAGAGAAAGAGTGTGTGTGTGTGTGTGTGTGTGAGAAAGAGCGAGAGAGAACTGAAGCTGAGCGTCGGTTCGCGCGGACATGAAAAATTACGCAAAATCCTCATCTTTTCCACAAATCTCCCTCCCTCTCACTCTTCATTATCTCTCGCACACGCACGCGTGCATACTTTCACTCATTCTTTCGCGCGATCTCGTTTTATCTCTCTCGTGTGTATAATAACGCAAACGCTGCGCGGCACACACAGTGGCGTAGAGTCAGTAAACTCTCCGCAATCTCTCTCTCTCTCTCTCTTTCTCGTTCAAAACTCATCGCCGGAAACTTTATCGGCGTATCCATTTATACCAGAGCGAATGACGAGCTATATATATATATATATATATATAATACGTAACAAAAATGGAAGTATATGCAGAAAAAAAAAACGTGAAGAGTAATTATACGTTACGCAGAGCCGCACACTGCAGGTTACGATCTCATCGCACTGACGCGCGTCTCCGTAGCACTAAAAAAATAATAAAAAAAACAACAATAATAATAATAGCGCAAAATTACGCTTCGATTTATTCTCGAAGAAGACTCTTGAGCTTTATATCGACGTCTTTATATCCATAGGGAGCGACGGTGGCTTCGGCGAGGCACAGTTTTGAAACAAAAAACGAAAATACATACGAGTGAACGGAGAGAAAGAGAAAGCCCGCGACGCCATCGCGCAGGAGAACGAACGCTCGCGGCACAGCCGACCACGACGACACTCGCACCACTACTAAGTATATTATATACTCCGAACTGTGGAACGGAGCGCAAAACTGCTGGACGAGCGCGTCGACCGTAGTATTGTAGTAGTATTTTCCTTTCCCTCTCCATTTTTTTTTCATAGCACTCCCGCGCAACTTGCCACGCATGGATCGTCGCTGAGAAAATATTCGCTCCGACGCGACGTGCATTATTGGAAAAAAATAAAATAAAATAAAAAAAACAAAAACTCCCGTACCGGACGTCCGAGAAGATGAGGATGAGAGAGAAATTAAGCTCGAATATGTAATTTTGTTCGAGGCGCGACGCGACGAGCGCTTTGTCCACGAGCACTACTACCATACTACTATATAACACAGCACGAATGGCGGCGCGTCCTTGAAAACTGAAATTATAATGCCCTTTGAAAGAAATCTGGCCGCTGCGCGCCGATCTTTCTCTCCTTCTCGCTCGCGAACAACAACTGGAGCCTATGCGGAGCTGCAAGCGCGGCGCTGGAGAAGTATTGGAGATGCGGTGGGGAGAGCGTATATAAGTATGTATACCTATATACGACTTCTCTTCTCCCTCTTCGGGCTTTTAGCTTCTTCTTCTCTTCTTCCCTCTCTTTTTCTCTGCGCCTCTTTCTTGACGTCGATCGCTTGCTCCGATCCGCGCGCTATGCCTTGCTCCGATTCGTGCTGCTCGTATAGTGTACACCGCGACTGGTTTCTCTTGTCCCTCGTACTTGTGTACCATTTTGTCTATCGTAGCTTTTCGAAAATGTTCATAGATTACAAGTAGTACAAACGGTGTGCGCATATATCATATTAAATTTGTTCAACACGAACGATTTATTTTCTGGATCTTTGGTATAATTAATCTTAGATTCAACGAATAATTAAATAAAGAGATCCATCCTCAAAAAAATATCTGTTGCTTGGAGCAACGACAGCAAGATGAACTTTGTTAACAAATAGCTCTGCGATTAGAATAGCAATCAACGATTTCTCCTGAATAAAATGTTAGCAATTCCGAAGCTACAGGCAAAAAAAAATTTATTCGCAGTATGATTAACAAGGAACAAAATCCAAGCGCAAAAGTGCTGTATACATAAGGGACTCTTCCCCTCTCGCTTCCTCTCTATTCCCCAGCAGTGATCCCCACCAGATGTTTATTCTCTCACTCCTCCTTTCTCGCATCCTATCCTCTTCACCAGCAATTTTGTATTTCTCTCCCTTCGTATTTTTGCTTCTTTCTCTTCTTCCCCGGACACGACTCCGATTCTCTCTTTCTCTCACTCGAGAATATAACGTATAGGAAAATGGAGCACTACTCGGCTGCACGCAACTCTCGGGGATCTTTTGGCGTACACGTAGTTTGTTCCCTTCTTATTCCAGCACCTATAGGTACGCCGCTCCGGTTCCTGCGGTCTTTGTCGGAGACACGCCGCGCGCGTATACAGGAGAAAGACAGAGACGGAAACGGCAAAAACGCGCAGCAGAGCTCGACGAAAAGGAGGAGGAGAAAAGGAGCGAAAGAGATGCTGATGCGGGGTAGGGATAATACCGGCAATCTATACCTGGACGATTTTTGTATGGCGGGAATTACGGGGGCCTTCTCCCTCTGTCTTTCTCTTTTTCTCGTCTCGCGCATGTGAGCGAGTGTATGGGGTATATGGTACGTCTGGAGCATCGCCGTGTGGCTACTCTCTACTACAAAGCTTGATCATCTGCATTTTTGAGGGCGAGATTTCGGCTCTGTAGTTTTGGCTTTCGAACATGAAACGAGAACAGGATTCGAAATGTAAAGAAAAAGACGAATAATGAATGGCAATTGTAGTGTCCAATTTAATGGTCTTGTTAAGGATACTATTAAGCGTAGTTTTTGTAATTTGGATGCGTCTAGTCGTGCGTTTCAGAGAATGTAGCTTTTGAAATTGGATGAAAATAAAAAAAGAAATTGCAAGATACAGAACAACACGAAAGATATACCTACGGGAATAATTGCGGTAGAATGTAATTATTTTGCTACTTTATTATAGTGGTCGAGAGTCATTATCCCTTGACAGAAGACGTGAAAAGTATAGCAGATTAGATCTTTTGAGAGTGATAAATATACTCATTGGTGAAAATATTCTTTGAAATAGAAAATTGGATTGTATAGTGCAGACTCGAGGAGGAATTGCGTCAGAAACCGGTAAATCGGAATAAATAAGAGATGTGTGCTTGAGCCTCTTTGTTTACAAATCGTTCAAGGCTTTGTCACTTAATAATTAACCTGACAATATAGGAGTAATGCGTGATATTGAAAATTGTATTCAATTGATCTTTGCGCAGAGAAACGTAGCAAATGAAACCAGGAAAGCAAGCGAAATTCGAAGGGGAAAAGTCGACAAAGGACCCTAAATATAAAAAGAAGAAGGGTATAGAACAAGAAGAAACAAAGATCCTAACTTATATAGGAAAGCTACAGGAAACTCGAATGCCAAGTCTTTTTGTTCTGCAGTGTCTATTGATTTTTGGCTCGCTTCCATTCATTGTTACAGTATAATACACCTATAAGGTGTACCATTTCACCGCATAGTTTTCCGTTCTATTCACGACGTATTATACTTTTATTCAAACTGCAATTTCTTAATACCAAAGCTTTAATGGCGCATATATACCGTTAGAAGAAAAAAAACCTCAAACCGCAAATTTTCAACTCGAACCCGAGATAATACACTTTATTTGAGTTCCGGCAATCTTATCTACATACCTTGCATTCACTTCGTCAAATTATCATTATCATCATGCAAGAGTTCAATGAACCACAATGCATGTATTATATTGTCATATGTCATAAAGTGTGCGCCGCGTGCGTACAACATTTAAACGTGTTTTTCAAGGAAAATAAGGAAAGAAAGAGTCAACAAAAGAGACGGGAAATTTTTCACGTTTCCAGAATCTGCTTTGCTAAATTATTCTCTACCAAACGCTGAGTATGTCAGTTTTCCAAATTTGCGAAAAATCGAACGATTCAAAAACACTGGTAAAAAAGTAAATATTCAAGACCCAAAACAGACTCATATGTATAAGAGTGAAATTGAGGTAGATCAGATAAACGCGAGACACACAGCCGGTAAAGAGGGCAATCCTATATAAATAAAGGGATCAATGGCAAGAGCCGTGAGTATGTAGGGAGATGCGCGAGTGAGTTGCGACCGTCAACTTGACTGACCTCGAAGATACGGCCTCGTGCGAACATTGCGCGCGACTTGGGCAGCAGTAGCAGCAGCCGTCGTTATCTGCAATCACTGCCACTAGTAGTACAGGGCCACGCAAATGCCGGCTTGCAGACTCTGATAATGTATACGCGATATGCCGAGCGACGTTTATATATGCGTGTGTGTCCGGGCACGAGAGCGAAATTCGATTTTGTAAAGTCGTCGCGTCGTTTGTTTTGCAATTTTATACTTTTAAAGCACGAGGAAAAGTACCTGTACCGCAGATCTAGCTCTGATATACGTAAGGATTTCTATATTTGACTTCTTCCAGAGCGCATGTTATTCGATTTCTTATACATTTCTAATGAGTCTTCGATTTCAGTTAACGTGCGTTCTCCCGACATCTACGCCAAGAACTTCGCAGAATAAACGCGCATTGCATCAACGTCAAACGAGCTGCTTATCGCGTCCAGAGAACAATGAATCACTGATTTTTCCTTCACGCACTCGTAGGCGCTATTATACTATATACAGTTCAAAATGTGAGCAGCGATAATCAGCTCGCTTTATTTTTTCTTCTTCTATACTTTACGCAGACTCTCACAATAAACGTTTTCAATTGTCAATTATATCGGGATACCACGCGTACATGCACTGCAGTAGGACGTTGGCTTGTACTAAAAGAATCCGTTCTGTACCGAACATCCGAACAAAAGCTATACTTGGGTTCGCTCTCGCACGGAGTCCATTTCCGTTCTCGTGTATCAAATAAATCGAGGGCACAAGGGCCCACACACCACAGCCGGCGGCACACGAGCATCGATACTCGTTAATTAACGAAACAATAGCCACGCGAATTTATAATAGGAGAGCGCAGACGCTCGTCTCTCCAGATCATGGCAATGTCCTTGAGTCTTCTAACTGCGATGAAAGGACGCTCGTTTTTTTTTTAAATGTGCGCACGAGAGAGTCGGAGAATAACGAGAGAACGCGAGAAGTGCAGTAAAAGTACGAAAGGAGAAAGATCCTCTCTAGAGAGGGAGAGGATTGCAAAACCTACTATTATCCTGGTATTCTACGCTCGAAAGCGACCTTCGCTGAAGCATCTTGTCTCTCGACCTTATCAGACCCTGTACACAAGACTAAATGAAGCTTGGGAGACATTTGAATTTTTAAAGGATTTTTTGTGCAGATACTTTTGTTAAAAACAAACGTCTCTTTACAATAAATTTTCAATTTCAATACGTCGATATAATATATATCTTGCATAAATCTTATTGTGGACAAGTGTACAACGAATAATAATTCAGCGTTAAATCTAAAAAAGAAATTTACGGTTATATAAAATATCGATCAAAAAAGTATCGAAGCATTCTCGTATAATATCCTCCCACTCTTCACGCTGCATAGCTTCAATATCTATCTCCTTCAGAAAAGAAGATGTAAAGGTAAGAGAAAGGGAGAGAAGAATTCGGTTCACAGGTATTAAACTCGTTACATCATTGCCAGCACGCAGACATAGGGATATACAAGCACATCATCACGTATACATCACAATACCAAGATCAAGATTCGACCGCAAAGAATGTATACGGACGAGCCGCGCAGTGTTGCCAGCGCGGCGTAAATCATCCTCTTGCGGGAAAGAAAACGAGATAGAGAGAAGGAGAGAATAATGACGAAGAAGAACTGAGCGACGGCCAGAGTCTCCGGTGTCTTTCAACTGAAATTTATAATATCGCTTCCGCGCAACTTTCGAACGCTAAGGTAAGCGAGGAAGCAGCAGTAGAAAGGAGAGAAAAGAAAGATGTAAAAAATGTTTCATTTTTTACTCGGAGGTCCTTGTAACATCGACGGGGCTCAAGGTTTAGGTCGGTCTCTGACTTTCTTTTCTCGCTGCGTGTTTTTTAGTACATACCAAGACGATCGCTTCGTCATTTAGCTGCCTGTATGTTCTGCTATGTTATATTTGTATATGTCTAATAAGAAGCGCCTAATACAGGTGACGCTCGCGCATTTTTACGATAGATTTATTACGACAATTATCTGGATTTTGGATTTACCAAAATAGGAAATTTTTTCAATTACTACTGATAATTATTGCATTTTGAAATTGGTTTATGAACTATCATTGATCAAAAGCTGTTTTAAATTTATTACTAGTATTAAAAATGACACAATGCAAACTTATGAGTGTTTTGATCATTGGCATAATTTGAACAAACAAAACAAGTGTTTAAAAAAATGTACGTTGTACACACACATTATTATCGAAAGCTTGTCTCACTTTATGTGAGATCAAGATCAGTTCACTCATAAATTTTTATTGCAAATGTTATGTAATAATAAAACATTTTTTACCAGAAAAGCAAGTTGATCTCCTGTTGCATACATGTCCAAGATATTACTCTCATCAACATCCCTAAATATTAGTTAAGAAATATTCATGACAAAATTAAGTTACTAAAAGTTCTAATTTAATATAAATTGAAATGTTTTTAAATATTAGAAAAGGATACATCCATGCATCTGATGTACTTGGATTTGAATACTTATTACTCTGCTCTGGTTGTTTTTTGGTTGAATTGTCATGATTCTTATTTTTGCCCAAGATATCACAATCATCGACATCCCTAAATATTAGTTAAGAAATATTCATGACAAAGTTTTACTAAAGTTGAAATATAAAATAAATTCAAATGTTTATAGATATTTATACATACATCCCTTCATCTGATGTACTTGGCTTTGAATATTTATTACTTTGCTCTGGTTGTGTTTTGTTTGAACTTTTAATTTTACTTCTTGGAGTAACGCGCTTCATATCATCCAGAGCTTTTACAGAAGGCTCAAGATTTCCATCGAGATGAGCTACGCCAAATGCAACCCACATATTTACAAGTTCCTCTTCGTCGACATTGTACCAGTGACATAGTTCTATGCCTAGAAAATATGAAATCCGTCTTATCAGAATTTGAATTAAAAATCATTGATATTGTTAGAAAGCAATAATAATTGTATAAGCATAAATATTATTTTGAGGTTAGGTTTCAATCAAATTTTCAAAGTAACTAAAACATAATTCATAAAAATATAATTCATAAAACACAGCTAAACTATTTTTATTAATAAGTAATTAATAATCAAAATAGTCGATATTTTGATAAGTCAATATAACCATAGTTTCTATTAAGAAAACGCATCTTTATACCGCCGCAAGAAGGCACTGAACAAAAATATTATTTATTACTCGGACTGTTGAAATTGATGCGTAAAAATAGGCACTTACATTTTTCCAATATTTCGTCACTGAGATTTTCACAACCAGTAATCTGGAATTTTTCGAGCAATTCTTCCTTTACCACCATTGTAGCGAGAAGAAAGTGCGGTTTCCCGCCAAAATTTCTGAGACAACCACTGTGAACCAACTTCCGCGCGTTTTTGACGCCCACCCCACCAGAGCCGGTTATAAAATGATGATCGCTTGCGCATTGTAAGCGATCGAAGCGCCCCCATTTGCAACGCCGAAACTGCCGAGAGCGATCTATGCGCCGCCTTTCCTTTTTCAGTTTTTCATTATTTTAAGATTCAAACAATACAAGAATAACATTTCTTTTGCAACATGTTTTGCATATACGATTTCTATGATACTTTATTATAATTGTATGGAAATATTTGTTAATGCAATAGAAGAGTATTTTAATTTTAGAAATAATTTAACAAGTTTTTTCAAAAAAGTCTCATAGTTTTGTATTTAAATGATAATTACAATATATAATATTTATATTTTTTTTATAATTATAAAACATACTTAAATTGAATTATCAAACTCTTGATATTGCAACCTGTGCTTTGTGAAAAATTCATTTAAATGCCTGGCAGTACAATCTGCAATGGATCTGCATATGCAAGATAAACTTAATTCTTAAGTTCTGTCGGATAGAAGAACTTTTGGTCCTTTTCCCAAAGTTTTAGGAGATTTTCAGACACATTTGGTGATGGGAATCTTTCAATCCAAGATTGTATCAGTCCTTCAAAAGTAGGCTCATAGCTCTTCAATGTAACAGTTCCTTGAGCTGAAAAAAATTAAATTGAAATTTGATATTTGCATATTAAAAAACTATTAATTAAAAAAAAATACATATATATAGACATACCGTCAGCAGTCGTATTTGACTGTACAAATATCTTTCTTGGTTGGCTGTGAGCCAAGATAATATCCCTCCATTTGGCCCATGGATGTGGACCACTTTCAGGTACTTCACTGTACTTATCGTACATTTCTTGGGCAGCCTTAATATCTGCAGTACTTTTGTAATACTGCAATTTCATTAAAAAGTCTCCAATAGCTTTCTTCCCTACTGTGTTTATCTTACTTCTGTCCACAGTTAATCTCAAGTTTTTGCCAGGTTCCGTTTCGACAATTTTGACAAAATCTTCTCCAGCTTCCAAACAGACCCTTAGTAGCACATACCGTGCTTGAGAGTGAGATTGCAACCATTTTTTCGTAGATGGTTGATACATTTCTAAAGCTCTGGCACAACCTATCCATAGTAAAGATAACCAGTTTACATAAATAACATCTTCGGCATCAGAACCATCATAACCAAATATTTTAATCACATCTTTTTCTAAACTTAAATATAGTCCAACAGCTTCAGCTCTGCATTCTTCATATGAAGATCCCATGGCTCCAAATATCGAATCGTATGTTTCTCCTTCTAAGTAATATTTTGTTACAGGTTCACCTGTGATAGGATTAACAACCTTATCTTTGTCAAAATTGAGTGAACCATCATCTAATTTCCTTAATAATTTGCCACTACCATGGCCTAACAACTCATGAAGGCCGACTTGTACCTCAAAACTAGTAACTCTGTGTTTATTTAACAATCCTTGGTCCTCTTCCGATATAAATGGTATTACATCTTGTTTCATACTTGCTGGAATAACATTTCCAAGTGATACATTTTTAAATCCTTCTGATTGCCTAATTTCATCATAATTTGGTATGTTAATGCCAGAAGGAATTCCAGAGCTTGCAAATGTTAAAACATCAAGTGATGTGAAATCAGGTCTTAAGAATTGATCTTTTTCAAAGTTTTTACCCCATGGCAATAATGGTAACAGTTTCTCAGCATTGTTAACAAGAGTTAAAAACTTTTTGGACATGTCACGATTTACCATTGCAACAAATCCTTCAAATTCTCCTCTTTGACCTGCTGGATCTCTGTAATTTTCAATGAAGCCAATGTAAGTTTCAATGGCAGGTCCTTTATCTTTGATCCAATATCTAGAACCATTTTTGTGCTCTTCCAGTGAACCAGTCACAAAATGTTCAATATATTTACTGATCATATTAACTTCAGTTTCGTTTGCAGCATGTTCTTTTGCCTTTTTCAAATTTTCAACAACTGACAAGAGGAGTAAATCATAGTCTCCTCTGGTAATTTTCATTTTAGTATCTTTAAAAACTTCTTCAGGAAGGGTAATTTTAGGATCATCACTTGTTTCTGTTGATGCTAATCTTATCTCATATTTACATTTAAAATTATCACCTTTAACTTCTGTTTTAAAACATCTGGCATTGTAAGATTCTAAGCGTTTTGCTTGCATGTATTCATTTACAAGAGCAGCATCATCTTCTGTACAATTTGCAGAAAAATATGTCGTAATACCCTTATCTCCTAAACCTAAAGACTTGACTTTTTCTTCTAAAGAATACATTGCATCTTTGACTTTATCCCATAGAGATTGCAAGCTTGAAGAATCTTCTTTATAAGCCTTTGAGTTCTTAATAATTGTTTCAAACTTATCTTTAGGTAAATTAGGAATAATTTTACTATCACCAAACGATTTGTAATTACCAGAATTAGAGAACAGACCACAAGTATATACTAGGAATGCCTATAAAGTAAAAAATTTGGTTAATTAAGATGAATGAAAATTTTGATTAGATTACTTTTAACTGAATTGTAGTACATATAAAAAATTGTAAGATTAAAAAGTACTAACCGTAAACTCCTCTTCACTAACACCAGCTTCAAGTGCTACTTTCTTTATGTCAGCTATTGGTTCAGCAAGGAATACTTTATGGAGTAGAGCAAAAAGTAATGGTGATTCTGGCGACGTTTGTATAAATACAATAAGTCCTCCATTCCATGCTGCTTGGCTAAGATAATGAGCGTATGATTTTTCTTTTGGCGTAAGGGCATTGAATGCTCTTTCACATTCAAGTTGAACAATAGGCTGAGTGTTTGGCAGGGTATATAATGAAATATCGTCACTCATTTTGTCAAGAGTCTGGTGATACCTATAACAAAAAAATGTTTTAATTTGTATATAACTTATGAGCAGTCACCTACAATTACTCTCCAAAATATTAAAAGATACAAGTATTGTGATAATAAATAAATTTAAAAAACGATGATTTTTTTTCTAACCTCAAAATGACAAAAATTAAGAGAAAAATGAACATGAAAAACGCGATTGAAAATTTATTATACCAGTGCCAGTATAACCACTGTATAGTTATAACCTATAAAAATGTTGAACAGAGGTATCTTTTTGATTTTATATATACCTATATATTATATTTATAATATGAGGTCAAGAAATACCTATTTAATACTGCTAAATTATTTGTTTTAATTATATTTTTATTGAATCTTCTTAGAATATGAACATCTGACTGCCGCCGTATAAAACGTTTATAATAAATTGTGGATAAAAATAAATTTGACTTGCAAAATTTGAACATCCTACTTACTCCTATGAATTTAACAAACACACCGTTGCTAATGAAAGAGTCAAAAAAACTAATTTATACCACTCTAACCTAAAAATCATAACAATATGATTATTCGGCTCTCGTGGTATAAAATATGGTTTAATACTGGTGTGTGTATATAAAGTGATTTTTACCTTATGTGACTTTTCGCACTCGCTTCGCTTGTGCGAAAAACGTCACATGAGGTAAATAATCACCTTCCACACACTCGTATCGAAATATACTATTGTACCGCAAGATGTCAGTCGTTCTTACGCGTTTCTCACGCTTGTTTTACATTATAAAAACGTATATAGATATTAGCAATAACGAAAAATAATATTGATTTATCGTACGAAACTTCAATCTGATTTAGAGTATACTTACAAAGAGTAAACCTATTCGGATATGCGGTCCCGATGCAAATGCCTTGAATTTCAGGAGACAGTTGCAGTTCGCTGCGTGTCTCCCAGAAACAACGAAAAACACTTGCGCCACCAACGGGAATGCCGCTTTCTATAAAATTTCTTTATAAGTACTTTCATACTTATCTCTTTTCTGACTGTATAGGTATCCGTTTTCGTCAGCAGGCGTTCAAATTAAAAACATGTTTTTTGGTGTACCACATCCTCTTTTTTATTGGTTTTATGTTATCTATAATACTAATAGCATTGATAGAATATAAGAGATTAATCAAAAATAAAATAATACATATATAGGTATACGACTTCTTTTGTCGTTTTTTTTGTATTAGATCTAAACTAGATTAGCATCCTGTTTTCCTATACATTTTCTTGACCTGTTTTGAACTTATTTGGCTTAATTACATTGGCATAGTTCTGTTAGAAAAAGAAAATTAGGAAATTTAAAATATACTCTCTTAAATCAAGGACATGATGATAACAGTAAATGGTTACATTAAATTGTACATTATCTCTTATTTATTATTTTGATTTAATTATATATTTACATTGTTAAAAATATACCATATTATAAGTAGTACATAAATATAAAATTTGCAACTTAATTTTAATTTTTACAGTACTTTTTAATGCAGTAGGTATATAATTATGTGGTGATTTTTTAAAGAGAAGCTGTTGCTGTCATTGTAAAAGAATTCTTGATTACACACTTGATTGTACATAAGTTGTTTTTTTTTTCGTACTACCTATAACTTAATCAGTCTAATTATTCATTTTTCTAAGTATAAGTAGTATTTAAAGTATGCAAATAGCGTTAATATTTATTTGAGAAATTAAAATTTAAATCAGAATAACTTAATATAATTTACTTAATTAAACTAAACTTCTAATCACATAAATATTTGAGTAATTAATCAGAGCTTTAAAAAATTATATAAATTTGAAAAATTATTAATTTATTTGGTAATTAAAACTTATTGACAGAATCATTATTCTTTAACATCACCAATTCCGTCAGCATTAATGGCAAATGTAGCTTCACTTTCAGGTAGGCATGGAGAATCATAAATTTTACAAATTCTGGTTTCACCTCTGCCTTTACGCAAATAAAGTCTTGTGGTGCTAGCATGAGCAATGATGTTGCCTCCAATGGGTTTCTTTTGATCACCTCCAAACATACTAGCTGCTCCATCAACTGATGCAACCACCTGATTAGTAATAACCACTGCACAGCCAAATTCATCAGCTAATCTAAGCAGTAATCTGAGAAATCTGGCTAGATGCATCTGACGAGCTGCTAATTCACCTCTTCCAGCAAAATCTGTTCGGTACAGTGCAGTAGCACTGTCTACTATTAACAAACCATATCTGGACTCAGACATCATTGCACTAGCTTTTATCAGTAACTGAGTCTGGTGATCTGAATTATAAGCACGTGCAGTAGCTACATTGTCAAGAACACTATCACCATTGATATTATAACGTTCAGCAACAGCAATTAATCGTTCAGGCCTAAAAGTCCCTTCAGTATCAATATATATACACTTTGCTTCAGCACCTCCCATATCAACAGGTAGTTGGCAATTCACAGCTAAAGTATGACACAGTTGTGATTTCCCTGTTCTGAATTCTCCAAAAATTTCAGTGATTGATCCAGTTTCGATGCCACCTCCTAAAAGACGATCTAATTCAGCAGAACCTGTAGTTATATAAACTATATTTGCTCTGATCATGTGAACTTCAGCTGCTGTTTTGAATCCCATGGCAACTAATTTTGAGGCTTCTTGAAGAATTTTGTCCGCTTTTCCTTCACTGATACCTTTAATAGTCATCAAAACTTTTTTTGGAGTGTAGGCCACAGACTCAACTGTAAAGTATCCAGCTTCTTCCAGTTTTTTTATATCTCCAGCAGTAATGCCATTACCCTAAAAAATGATATTGATAATTTTTAAATTTACGCCAATAAAATCAAAGCAGATATAGATTTATGATATGTTTGGAGTAACAAACAAATGAAATAATAAAGTATAAAATTTAACACATAAACTGATGAAAACTCCAGTCCGATCTATAAGTATTGGATTGTATATGACAATTTATCATTCATCAAACGAGAAATAATTCATGAAAAACTAATGTATTTATTATTCTATCTATTCATCATAATTTTATCATTAAAAAGTAATCAGTAGATTTGCATAGCACTCTATTAGGATAAACGTGACTTCTTTCTCAATAGGAAAACAAAGGACGCTTTGTCAGGTTAGAAACGTACTTACCTCCAAAGTTTTGACAAGTTTTGCTTGCCCTTGGCAATCTCCATAATCTTCTTCTTCCACAACAGTGCTTGCTACTTCAGTTGTCATTGTTGAGATTTTAAAATGTAATTAAACAAAAATAATAAATAAAAATAAACACAACTTTCGCACGTGTGACGTATGTTCCGCACTAGTCTAAACTTGAACAGGCGGCTTTTAAATCAGATATAACGGTCGGAACGTCAGTATCTGTACAGTGACATAAATGACGGTCACTGCGGTTTCACGAGTGTTTTGAAGAACGGACGAAAAAAAAAGTTTGGTAGCAAGGCGCATGCGCTTAAAAAAAGCGCGCTAGAAATGAAACGTTGAACAGCGCATGTGCCGGCAAAATGGCCAATTCCCACTCGATTTTTAAATAATATTTATAATGTAGCAAACATATACATCCCTCGCAGCAATAATTTCTAAATAAATACATTTATATAATTCGCATAATAAAACATTATCTCTTGATATTTCTTAATTTAACAACTTTTGGTCGTATTTGTCACTCGTAAACTTGCGTGTCAAACTTTATATTATTATACTGTCCTTTGTTTACGTAACGTAATCATACTATCAAAGTTTGGTTAAAATAAGTTCATAATTTTGAAGTTTTGATTTGTATATATACATATACATAATTATTAATTATGTCAAATACACATCGATGTGAATTACCTAAAACATCAGATTTTACATTATCCAAGCCTAGAAGTTGTTTCTACTGTTTACCTCGATTTGATTCACTTCAATCTTGGTTTACAATTTACGAAAATCATCCAAAGTGTAGGCAACACCTGATAAGTCTTGCTGCAGCAAATAAGGAAAAAAGGCGTCATGCTTTCAATAAGTACTGGTATATCATTCATCCATTTAGTAAAATCAAGTAAGTCTGTTTTACTTTGATATATTAATATATACTTGTTTGTTCAATCTACACATTTACACGTGTATTTCAGATTCCTTTGGGACGTTATTATGATGCTGGTCTACTTCGTTGCTTTCATTACCATTCCATTTTGCATGTGTTTTGTTGTATTGGACTATGAAAGTGTTCGTTTGGATGATGTAAATCCTGCGATTTACATTTTTTGTTGGATCGATATAATTGGCAACTGTATGACAGGATTCTACGACCCAAATAAAGATGAAGTCATTTTAGACCACGGAATAATCTTAAAGTAATTTTTTAATTTCAATTTTATAAATAATTTGTAACAAAGAACGTTGCCCACATAAAATGCCAAAATAACTTTTCCCTATCATATTAGGTGTAAAATTTTAAAAATAAGCATACATTGTTTTTTATTTTAGACGATACTTACGAAGTTACCTGTTTATTGACATTTTTACATCGTTACCTTACGATTACATAACTTTGCTATGGAGAAAAGTTCCAGGGCCTGAAGATTCCATTGTAGCTACTGTTATCAATCTCTTACCACTATTAAAATTGAGTCGGTACTTTACTTTTACATCGTATATACGGCAAGTTTTTCTGGTAATAAGTTACCGTTTGAGAATATTTTTGATTAAAAAGTATTTATCAATAATATTTTCATTATTGCTGTTTTGAATTTTAAGCATTTTGACAGTGAAGATATATCGTGTCAGATGTTTTTAACATTGCTTTTGTATACTTATGTTATTCACTGGTTTACATGCTTTTGCAATGTTACTCCTTTAATTATGATGTACGCAACACACGTGCCTGTAACAGTAAGTTTCACAAATTTTTTTCTGTAAATTTTATTTATTTTATTTTCCTTTCGATAACAAATTTATTACGATTAAGGAAAGTGAAGATACTTGGTTGGCGAGTGCCGAAATTAAAAGTATCGCTCACAGATATCAACGAGCCCTTTTCATTGTTCTTGAAAACTTCACCGCAAGTGGTTACGGTGGAATCATGCCGCAAAGCGAAGGTCACATTATGGTTTGCACTATACTTATGGTTCTCGGTAGATTGTTTGAAAGTTACATTATAAGTAAACAGTGTTTTTTTACAAAATAAATGCATTGTGTAAACCTTTAAAAAATGTATCACGATAATTGTTTTTTGTAACAGTCATGCTGCTGCAGATTGTGGCTGACAGAAAAGCATCCGAATCCAAGTATGAACAAATTGTGAATCAACTCTCCGCTTACGCTAGACAGAAACAGCTTCCAGCTTTCATGAAGCGTAGACTTTTGGCTTACTATCACTACCGATTCAGAAATAGTTATTTTCGAGAAAAGAAAATTTTAACGAACTTGTCTGGTCGGTCTATAATACTAAAGGCAAATATATAATTGATGTACATATACGTATTCGTTTTGTTAAGAAAAATATTTTTCATTAAATTAGATGCCTTACGTCAAGAAGTGATTTTACACTCTTGTCGGCGACTCGTGGAAAACGTAGAGATTTTTCAAGATTTGCCAAAGAACATTTTAACGTTAATAGTCACCAATTTGAAACCAGAACTATATTTAGACAAAGATATGATTATCAAAGCTGGTACTCAAGGAGACTGCATGTTCTTTTTGTCCAGCGGAACTGTTGCCATACTCACGCCCACTGGAAAAGAAGTAACTTGAAC
Organism: Cecidostiba fungosa; assembly: GCA_900474305.1. NCBI lineage: Eukaryota > Metazoa > Arthropoda > Insecta > Hymenoptera > Pteromalidae > Cecidostiba > Cecidostiba fungosa. The sequence continues at coordinate 159,841 of UCOJ01000119.1, read as the reverse complement.
TTTGAAAATATGAGCATAACTTTTACTAAGCGAAAATAAAAATACATTAATGATCGATTGAAAGGTCTGCTTTCTGGAAGACGGTGCACATTTCGGCGAAGTAGCTCTCTTGGTACAAGATCAACGACGAGTAGCGAGTGTCGTCGCTGTTGAGGTTTGTGAGGTCTACCGTCTTGATCGGAAAGATTTTCGCAAGTGCATTGCCGTGCACAGTGATTTGTTTGCGAAAATAGAGCGAATTGCCACAGAGAGAATGCAGCGCACCGTTCTGATCGAAGAGCAGCATAAACGTTTCACCCTGCACTCGAGAGCCTCATCCAGTCTTGCTCAAATACGGAAGGTCAGACAATCACAGGCTTGAGTATTGGATTGATGATTGCGGGTCAATTATGGAAGAGAGCGGGTTGAGTTAAGTTTAATTCTGTATTTAAGGACCTTAAATAATATTATTGTCCATACAATATATATATTCTTACAATGCAGGCATTCATTCATGTCATGCCTATATATATCTCATCATAGAATCATATATTAATCCTTATTCTAAAATACTAACAATTACAATAAAGATTTGTTGCTAAAAGATTTACGATAGCACTGAAGTGACAATTCATACGACTAACGATAATATTTTTGAGATATGATTCTTATATTTTCCTCTGTCATTTGCATCTCGAATCTTCTCTCGATCTTTTGTCTTCACTTTTTGGGAGATGCAACGTATCGCTTATATCGTCTTTAAAAATCCGCATTATCGTTGTTTTAAAATTCTTATATCGTATAGATATGATTATTTGTTGATGAGCACAGCAATTTAATTGATTGTTACATACATGTTGTTTGTAGAAGCTGAAAACTGCTGATACAGATTTCTCGTTACATTAAGCTACACGAATATCGATACGCGAGGTAAGTTCCCGGAATGCGAGAGACAAACTAATCCCTGTCAAATTTTTCGACGCTGTGTGATATTTGTTCGATATTACGGATTTATAAAAACTTATATTGTTTAATATACACATTATTATTATTACGACATAACATTAAATTGATTTTCATTGATATTTTGCTGTTTCGTGCAGCAGTATCGATATGTTAATGTCTTTTAAACTCGGGAATGATTCAAACGTAATTTTTGGATTTAAAGTTCGATGTATACATGACTATTTCTACTACAGTCGCGGATTCGTACAAAAGTAAAAGAAAGTATAAAATAGTTCCGCTAAAAGGTTAACGTCAGTAGATTTGGAAGATCGGTTTATACAAGTTCTTTTTTAGTAATTCTACATCTACATTTTTTTATAATTAATATGGTCACTGCTCTCTTGTTATAATTATATAATTATAAGAACAAGAAAACCTTAAAAAAAGAGTTCCGAATGTTTTTGAGTAAAAAATGGTACAAAATTTATTATTCATAATAATATAAGCATGCGTATAAAATAAGATAATTCTATAAACATCTATATTCTTAAATTAAAGATCTATGTATAGTAGTTATATATTTAAATTAATAAAAATTCGACTCGCAACATTCGGTAATCTTCCAACGGCATTTCCTTATCTTTTCTAATAAGGCACATGATTCGTGACTGAAATGGAATAACGTAATTAATTTGCTAAAATAAAATATTGAATGAATTATAATTGTACTGCAAAAATCATTCGTTTTCCCTAAGTTTAAATGCCTCAATCTCAGTGTAAACTGGAAACTCGCCGATACATTAACAACAACACAATTAATCTATTTCTATTGTTATATTAAAACGTGTAAATGATATAATTAAAACTTAAAGAAATATGATAATATATAATACGATCATTAATAAAATTAACAGCAGATGTTAGTGGTTGCTGTTTTCCAATTTACACTGATAATATTTCATAATATATAAAGAAGCTTGTTACAAAAAATCTTTACCAAATGAAAGTATGACTGTAATATTATTGATGATTAAGGAACAAAAATCGTAGATGTGACATTTGTCATGTCTTAATTGAGCTTTTTGTTTCGTTAAATTGATTACGCATATGTATATTAAAACTGTACAGACACAACGTTCTTTACAGAATCGAAGATTTACTTCTTGTAATGTTGATTATGTTGATTATGGATCGATAGAACGTATTATCGTGTGTCCAGCAACGATATAAACGAATATTCGTTAAAATCTTCACGTAGTTAGAACACAATATATAATAAACATATTAATAATATTATACTTCTGACAATATAGCAAATAGCAAAAAGGTATGCGCATAGTTATTACACAATAAAACTATTTAATACTTTACAATATAACATGGCCGTAAGCTTAACGCATATATAAATGTCTTTACCTCACATGCATCTCAAAGAATATAAAATATTTGTCAAAGCAAATTATTAGTACTGACATCGAGCACAACAAAAATATTATCAAGGATAATAATATATTACATAAAAAACATTCTGTGTATCATCATTTTTTCAAAACAATTCTATAACTGCACTTGTTCACAAGTTTCGCAATTGCAAATAGTATATAATGGCTCAAACTCTACTAATAATGAATCAATTATGAAAAGTATGCAAGTAGTAAGGGTTCTCTCTTTAAAAATTATAAAAAATTAAACATGGCAAAATTATTTTTATGTTGTACTATTTTCTCGATTCAACACTTCACTGCAAATTACGTCAGTATAATAATTCAAGACAAAATGAGTCTATGAATATCTTATCATATCTATTATCTGAGATGTATGGGAAAGGTACACTGATTGTACTACATTATCTACTGTAAAGTTCGACAAAATTTTCATTCGCGATACTCTTTTTACTTTTAAGGTAAATAATTAAAAGCACGCTTTTTGAGTTACAGTTTTATGTTCACTATACAACCCAATGTTAAATTCTGATGCTCGTTTTATTCTTTTAGACCAAAAACGTGCTTTTAATTTTTACTTTAACAGGTCTACTTTCTAGTTACTGTAACTTCTGCGGTGATTGACGATTTTTAAGATCATGAAGATTTTGTAAATTCTGTTATTGAGGCAGTTTCTGTTAGCCTCGTAGGGCTTAGTTTTTCTTACGAAACCGGCCCATTGGACTAGGAATCAGCATTAGATCAGTCTATATATAGGTGCATACTTTTACACACGTTAAACTATGATACTGTAGTATATATTTATATCATAACGGTTTCTTAAAACTTTAAAAATTTGTTCTGAATAATAATTACTGCTCCCTATGTATAGACGAGCCAAGGCTTTGGCAGTGTGCTAAAATCGAGTTTCCATCATGCTCTGTGCTGGGCACAACAAAGTTTTAGTCAATTCGGGCACCGGAATTAGAACTATTTTGATTTTCCATTCTCCTCCTCTTCAAAAATACGCAGCTTTGGCATTCGGGAAAAACGAGTCACGCGTTTAACATCCGGGTTCTTTACAGAAATGAAAAAAGTGACCTTTTGGCTCTTTGATTATTATCGGCATATGGAGGTATGACTCTTGATGGCAGTTGTCCAGCTTCTGTACATGAACGACAGCAGAATTTCGCGTAGTACTCGTGCTGGCAGTACCTCGCCGCGACGATAAGACTGCAATTAGCTAAGTGTACTTTGTCCTGGCAAAGAGGATCGATGTAAATGCCTGAAAGATTTAAAGCGATTATAATCAAGTTGGCTGTTCGTATTATAATAGATTACGCCAATCACGACGAGAAAAATCCAATGCAATTACCAGCTACGCGAATATCCACGCTTTCTGAACTGGTCGAATGTTGGTTAACTCCTTCGCAGCGGTAAGTACCGGTGTCGTTGGAATTTGCTGGCGATATTATCAGTTCGTTGGATTCTGTAAGTAAATTTTTTATTATTCGTAATTTTAAATTATTTTTCGAGTAAAAAACACATTTTATATATAATTATTTCAAAAATTACCAGAAATTTGAATGCGTTCGTCGGATTGAATGGGTACGTCATTTTTGTACCATGTCACGCGGGGAGTTGGCGATCCGGTAACATTGCAATAGAGGTTGATTGGACCACCTTCTGGGAATTGTACCTGCGATGCTGATACGTTGACGCGAACAGGTGCTATTCAAAAGAAGTTTATATTAATCGATAAACAAAAATTTAGATGAGAAATACAAAAAGTTAATGTTAAAATCCCATTAGTAACCAACACTAGACTATAATAATAGTTATAAGCATGCATTTGATAGTAGCTCAGCCAAATTGTTTAGGTCAGCGATTAGTGTTCTCTCGAATATCCCATAAACATGTTAATAACAGTGCATTACAGATAGGCAATAATAAGATCGATGATGTAACTTTGATTCGTTTATATTCACACCGAATCTTCATATATAATATATCGATCATGCCGAACTCGAACGCGATGGATTACATATTTCTAACCTGAAACTTAAAAATTTTTTTCCCTTTGCGTCGATAATACTCACATGCATAATCAACTTCAGGTGCGGGCGTAGTTACGTTAATCGGTACAACGCCAGGAATATTATATCGCCTGGTGGTGTAGATCGGCGCATAAGTCTGATTTTCGTGTGTCTGCGTTCTGTTTGGCCTATAAGGATAAGATGGCCTCTCTGGTCTCTGTGGTGCCTGTACCAAGTACTTCTTGTACTGTTCTTGGTCTGGTCGTACATTGGCTACCGGTCCGATGGCTTGAAGAATCGTCGACCATTCAGCTGGCTTACCGATACCGTTGAATGCATGGCAGGTATAAACGCCGAGGTTGCTCAGCGTTACCGATCGAATTCGTAGTGTGTTGTCAGACTCCTGCTCGTAATGCTCAGACGAGAGAGGAAGCATGCTGTCGTTACGCCACCAGGTGACGGTTGGCCTGGGCCAACCGACAGCGTAGCAATGCAGCACCGTTGGCGAGTTAAGAGTCACCGTGATCGCTCGGTCCGGCTCGTCGATTATACCCGGAGAGGTGTCGGTAGGTTCTGGCGTGCGACGAAGACAGAGAGGAAGAGAGCATGCCCAAAGAGGTGGTTTTGTGTTTAGAGTTTATTAGGTGTTAGATTGGAAGATGTAAGATTATCGTTAAGAATGCGGCATTAGTATACCGAAAAACCAGTTACTATACTACGTTCAATCCTTTAAATTCGTATTATATTAATTCGAAAGTTAATCACAACCCCTTCAAACTATACTAAAAATTTAAAATGCAACAGCAGCCCATCAAACAGTTAATATTGAAACATCACACATAAAAAGCACAATAAGTTATTTCACCGCAATTATTCCATCAACCGATTCCCATGACTAGGTAAACTGTGTACTTACCGACGACATCCAATTGATATTCGATCCTAACTGGCGAGCCGAGACCGTTGTCAGCAGTACATACGTAGAGACCCTTGTCGTATGGATAGAGATTGATGATTTGCAACGATCCGTCGTTAAGCAGTCGTCGTCTGTTCTCGTTCGAGCCGATCTGAACGACAAAAGTACGAAATCAGAAATTTACTCTTATATGCTGGTTCTCGAAAACGACTAGATTGAAACTCACAATCTTGGCGTCCTTTCTCCAAACGATAATTGGCGTAGGTGTGCCAATGACAACACATCGCATGGTCACGTATCCACCTTCCTGTGCGCTAACGTTTGGTGTTTCCGGCTCCTCGATCCTGGCTGGTGCAGCTCCAGGTGGTAGCACCTCTTGTTCACCAGGCACGTATGGCGGTGGAGTTGCGACCACCTCTTCTGTCGCTGGATTCAGGCACGACGTACAGGGTCCACTTCGGCAGCACTTCTGCTCGCCAGAGCAGTCGGCGTCCGTGTAACATTCTATTTCGCATCTTGTACTATTGGATACCACTGGGCATTTGCCGGGTTTCGTTACTGAAGTAACAAAGAATTTATGTAAATACATTTTTTTAATATTGGGATCTGCTCTAAAGTTGTATTATATTATAATTACCAGGGTTGCAAACGCCTCTGTAGGTGGTGCCATCGCTGGATCCGACGAGCGTAACGGCACATTTGGTTCCTTCGGGGCACTGGACAGATTGGCATGGTTCGTTGCAGCGACAGCGTTGGCAGTTTTGTGAATCCACGTAGTCTTCCTGACCATACGGGCAGTGGAGTTGGTGGCAGTGTTCGGTTGCTTCGGCGCAAGGATCTTTCGTGTCTTGTCTGTCGTCGGGGATTGCGTTTATTTCTGAAATGTTCATTTTTTTTAGTATCGGCAATCAGTTCATTTATTGCTAACTAATATGCATAGAAGATTAAGAAAATTAAAATTAAAATAACTGTAAAAATGAGAATTGATAGCAAAAACATATTTACAGCGCCATTTGTGATGATATACCTAAAATAACAGGGTGATGTATGTATATTACAATGCAACTTAAGATATAATAGAAAATAATATTTACATTTAAGTAGACCTCATTTATGTACACGTTATACAAGCGAAAGAATAAAATAATATCTATAACAGTAAAAGTGACGTTTTTGGTATGTATTTTACTTTTTTTTAATATAAGTATATGTGTATAAATGTAAATAAAAAAAACATATAAAATACATGCCACGTCAAGATAAATTAGAGTTGTGTTCAACTACAGTCTTTTGTAAACTTACGACGACAAACTTTAAGACAAGAATCAATAGTCTTGAAGTTGTTACGATTTCCACCGCAACCGGTGTAAATAAACGCCCTGCATGTTTGATACTCGTCATCATAATAGAATCTCTTGTAATTTCCAACAGAGCAAGAGCCAATATCAACGGGTTCTTTGCAGATGGCTAAACCACAGCAGCAGCACACACAGTACATTCGTTATATAAAATTGTTTTTACGAGCGATATAGACGCAGCTATTATATTATCTCATCATTGAAAACTCCATAAAGTTTGAAGAGAAAATACACAAGTATTATAAAGTAGTGCGATAAAGAGTTATACTTACTCAAGTCAGAGAGAGCAGTTTTGTTGCCAGACTGAGCTGGCTCTTCATGATGAATGCAAACGGATTCGCACTCGTTGCGCGAGCTGAATCGATTAGCATTTCCGTCGCAGCCACCATAAGTGAATTCACGGCAAATTCGAGAAGCCTGGTCGTAGTAGAACTTGGGGAAAGAGCCTCGGCAAGGGCCTTGGTCGACCGGAAGATGGCAGATATCTGCAATTTACATTTCGAGCGGATTAAAAAGTTTATTACATTATACTTTCACGAGCTATACTTTCTCGACGTTATCATTACATGAAATAGATACCGACCCTGCTCTCGGAATTGTCCACAGAGTCGCTCGCACTGTTCCTCGGTCTCGTATCGGTTGGCGTTGCCTTCGCAGCCTCCGTAGATGAAGGCCTGGCACTTGCCGGCGTCTTTGTCATAGAAGTAGGCGGTGATCTCGCCGTCACAGGGTCCAGCTTCCACGGGTTCGAGGCAGCCCGGACTAAGGGGTGCGATGTTCTCCGGGAGTCTGGTGGAAGCCGGAGTGCCTGGAACAGATGGGCGCTTGCGGCAGCGGTGTTCGCAGCTACTGAGGTCCTGGAACCGGTTCTTATTGCCCTGGCAGCCGCTGTAGTCGAACTCGTAGCAGGCGTCGGCTCTGCGGTCGTAGTAGAACTGTGGCACCGAGCCGTTGCACGGACCGACGAGTACGGGCATCGTGCATGGATCTGTTATGGGATGCGTTATGTCGTAAGTCTCTTGTAAGTATTATTGTGTGAGTAAGTTAAAAGAAAAAAAAATGAGTATCGCTTGTACCTTGAACTTCACCGCATCTGTACTCGCATTCCTCGCGAGAGTTGAAGTTGTTTCCGTTGCTGGAGCAGCCACCGTATACAAATTGTTTACAAATTCCTTCGCGGCTGTCGTAGAACCATTTGTTTTGGTAATTCTGGCATGGACCGCGCTCGTCAGGTAAGAAGCAGAAGTCTGGGGAGTATTTTATACATGAGTATATGCTATTTATAATATGCTTAATACAGCTAACGAAGTAAAATCAATACCCGATCGGAATTCAACTTCCGGTGGAGTAGGTGTATTAACTGGGCTTTCGCATCTGTTTTGGCAGTCGTGTTCGGTATGGAAATTGTTATCGTTGCCGCCGCAACCACCATAGTAGAACTGCCTACATCTTTGCTCGTAGGAATCAAAGTACCAACGTTGAGTGTAGTTGTGGCATTCGCCAAGGAGAGCCGGCAGTAGACAGATATCTTGCTCTGTTATTCATGATAAAGTATTTTAGTTTTTGACCGAAATGAATGCGAAGAACATTAGTGTTAATACTTTCTTTAATTATAGAAATTCATTTTTGAAAAAACCGCTAATTAAGAAAAAAAAAGTTTTAAAAAATATTTATTTTTGCAGGCATATTCAAGTAAATTCTATATTTCAATATTATTTTATTAGTCCAACCAAATATCAATAGTAAAAACCAATTATTGTTAAATATATTTATCTACAGTCCTTGAAAGAAAGCTTTGATTAAATATTTGCTATATATCGTGGAATATAATCCAAAATATTTCTTACCAATCTTAGGCGGACAATCAGATTCACATGCATCTCTAGAGCCAAAGTTATTTTTATTTCCACCACATCCAGTGTAATAAAATGGCATGCAACGATTCTCCTGCTGATCAAAGTACCAACGCGAATACTTGTCTGTGCAGTTACCCTCCGCTCTTGGCAGCGAACATGAGTCTGTCCATCATGAGTTAAATTCAACCATGCAGTGTTAGTATACCACTCTTAATTTCAAACCATCAATCTTACGAACTATTATCCTTATTAGTATCAGTTAAATCAACCTCAACCTTATGTAATTATGTGATTTTGTTAAATTTTTCTATCTACTTGGCTACCGCTTTTAATAATATTATATGTACCAGAATGATTTGTCAAAGTTTTATACTGTGCGTGAAAGGCAACGGATATTTCCTTGCGAGTGAAGACGAGTGCAAAATTTTTATTGGGCTATTTTTCTAAAGACAAGCTTATAATGAAGTGTGCAAAAATGAAATTCCAAGTTCAACGGTAGATAGTGCCCAGATTTGATCTAAATTATTCTCATCAATCAGCTGTGAACTTGTGAACTTCAAGTTTTAAGGAGAAACTTCCAGCACCACTCGTGTGTGTATATATTGAGCAAGTGAAAACTAACGTTCCAAGTCTAGCGTGTGCACAATATCTATATTGAGAACTAAGAGGCACTAAGAAGGCTTTAAAAGCTTTTTCTTTTCTGATCGCTCGATCTTATGTACCTCTGACTAGGCAGCGCTGTTCACAGCCAGCTCTAGTACGAAACTTATTGCCGTTGCCTTTACAACCGCCGAAAATGAATTTTCTACATGTCTCACGGTTAGCGTCGTAATACCAGCGCTGCAAAGAGCCAGGACATGGTCCTGGCTCTTTATCCAGAGCGCACACGTCCTGCATTACTGAAAAGTTACGAATATACTCTGAGAGATGAGTAATTATTTGTTGCTTTATATACCAGTCGACCCATCACCATGACTTTACGTTAAATCTCGAAAAAAATGTATGATTTAAAATTTTTTCCTTATTTTATTTAAGTCATATACCTAAATAAATTTAGTAAATTTTTTGTAAATAGCATGCTGTTTTCATATTTTTTCGGTTATTTTATTATTATTAAAATCAAATCACACGTTTTAGAAAAATTAGATAAAACACTCCTTTGCAATCAAAACAAACACCGGAAGTTAATTTAAAAACTTGAAAACAAGTGCGTATTATGTGGTATAAAAAGTTTTTTTTAAATACTCAAATACTTCATCATCATTTAATAATTAAAAATATATTTTTGAACTTACCTCGACTACGTCCAGGTTGTAGACACTGTTGACGACAAGCCACCTCGGATGGATAATTGTTATGATTACCTTTGCAACCTCCATACTTGAAGATCTCGCAATTCTGACTTTCTTTATTGAAGTACCATCTTGTGAAGTTTCCTTCGCAAGGACCAGACTCTTGGGGTAGAGTGCAAGGATCTAAACAATGCAACAAAGCGTTAAAATTTCCAGGCAGCTAAAATTAAACAGTTTCAAACGACAATAAGATGAAACGAAATCAGTACCAGCATCAGCAGGCTCTGTGCAACGTTCTTCACACTCCTCGCGAGACTTGAATCTGTTTCCGTTTCCAAGACAGCCACTGTAAATAAATTGACCGCACTGTTTCCTATCGGTGTCGTAATACCAAGTCGGGTGGTATCCCTCGCAAGGTCCGGTAATCTTAGGCAAGTAGCAAACGTCTGTGAATAAAGAGTATTACGATTAAATTTTAATGTTCAATATTGAAATTTATAATTACGAAAGAATAAAACATAATATAATGTATCACGCACCTTTTCCTGTAGGCTCAACGCAAATGGCTTTGCATTCCTCCTGAGTTTTGAATCGATTGTCGTTACCCTCGCAGCCGCCGTACCAGAATCTCGAGCAGCCGCCGTACTCGGTGTCGTAGAACCACTTGACGGTGAAATCTCGGCAAGTGCCTCGGTCGCGGGGTAGCGCGCAAGCGGCGCTCGGAATCGAGGGCACCTTCAGACATCCCTCGAAGCTCTCGCCCTGCGCCTCCTCAATTCCATCAGGGCAGCAGCCGTACTTGGAAGCGTCGCAAGTACAGCCGGCAAAGTTTGGACCTTTAGCGGGAGTTCTTCCGTCCGAGCAGCACTTGAACTCCGTATTTTCGCAACCGCAACCTTTTGGGGGGTAGTAGTATTACGTTCGAGAGAATTTCATTACGCCAGTGAATGCTTCATTGCAACTTTCGCGAAAAACGTTTAAAAGTTTTCCGATTTTGTATTTCATTGAAGAAAGTAAGTATGTTACGAGATAACATGATAGATTTTAGAACTCATTTTATTTTGGTTATAAATTTCATTCTTTACCTTGACCATGAGGACCTTTAGCAATGGTAACGCCATCAGGGCAGCAGCCAAATTGATAAGTGTAGCAAGGACAGCCACCATAGCTTGGTCCGGTGGCAGGTGTGAATTTGTTCGGGCAGCAGCCATGCGGTGTGTACTGACAGCCGCAGCCCTCGTTGTTCGGGCCTCGAGCAGCAGTTGTGTTATCCGGGCAGCATCTGAATTTCGAGTATTGACAGCCGCAGCCGTAGAAGTTTGGTCCACGAGCCGGCAAAATGTTATCGGGACAGCATTTGTATTGGCTTGATAAACAGCAGCCCTCCTTATTAGGTCCGTGAGCCGGGGTTTCCTTATCGTCGCAGCATCCGTACGTCGTGTTGTCGCAAGGCATATGGCATCCTGTGTTGTTTGGTCCAAGAGCTGGCAAAAAATTACATCAAGATAATTTTTGTTTGCATATAAAATTTATCAGTTAAAAATGACGTATTTTTATTTTATTATTCAAATGTTAAAACAAGAAATTTACCAGCAGTGACGTTGTCTGGACAGCATCCGAAGTAAGAGGCAGTGCAGTTTTTGGTGTTAATAACGTTGCATCCCTCAAAGTTAGTTCCGTTTGCGGTTGTCTGCCCATCAGGGCAACATCCGTAAGTAGAGTTGGCACAATCACCTGGCACAAGTGTAGTCGTCTCGATAGGAGTATCGGTTTCGGCTTCCTCTTCGCATCCTTGATAGAAATACCCAAATTAGTATACATTTCAAATTTTCGTTTTTAATTGTTTTTATAAAACGTAATGTTTTTTATACCCTTTCCATCTTTTCCAGATGCTGGTTTGATGCCATCAGGGCAACATCCAAATTCGGTAGTATTGCAGCATCCAAGATTGTTTTTACCACTAGCAGGTGTTTCCTTATCAGGGCAGCATCCAAATCTGATATAATTAGATATGCGTTATTACAGAGTAGATTTGCTGATTATAAATCAGTTAATATAACTAAAGAAGTATCTTACTCTGTTTGATTGCAAGGTTTCTTGCATCCTTCAAAGTCGTTGCCTTCAGCTGGAGTAACACCGTCTTGGCAACAGCCAAAGAGTGTCTCACCGCAGTGCTGATCTGGACAATCCTTGAATTTAGGTCCAGCGGCTGGCGAAACTCCGTCAGGACAGCAGCCATATTTCGTTTCTTGGCAGGTATGAGGAGTCGGGCAACCTTTACCAAACGGTCCTTGCGCTGCTGTAATACCATCATAACAGCAACCAAATTCTGTGGTCTTGCACGTCTTCTTTTTCTTTGGTTTGCATTTTTTAAGCCGGTGTTCAATTGTAATAGCATTGTCGACTGCACTTGGAGTCGTAAACAAGTCCATAACTGTAAACAAACATTAAAATAAAATGAATAATTTTATTTTATTTTAAGAATAGAGCATCTTAAATAAATCGAACTTACTTTCGGATTGTCCTGTTAAGTCAGTTTCTTCAGTAGCCGTCGAAACTCCGCTTTCAGTTGTTTCATCAGTGGCGCTGATGGTGCTGTACTCGCTGGTGGCTTCAGTCTCTCCAGATTCGGTAGTAACACCGGATTCAGTGGTACCTTCAACAGTCGATTCTTGTGTTGCTCCAGATTCAGTCACATCGCTTGATTCTGTAGCACCAGTTTCAGTAGCACCAGTTTCAGTAGCACCAGTTTCTGTAGCACCCGTTTCAGTAGCACCAGACTCTGTCGTATCCGATGTTACAGATTCGACTGTCTGCGTTTCTCCGCTCACTAAGGTTGAGGATTCCGATGTATCGCTGGATGCTTCTGTCACGTCACTTCCGGCTACTGTAGTTTCCCCAGATCCTCCTGTAACAGCTTCCGTAGATCCGGAGCTTTCGACAGATCCCTCGGTTGTTTCACTTCCGCTGGATTCTGTTGATACTCCAGCATCGCTTGAACCTCCCGATGATTCTGTATTGAGCTCTGTTGATGACTCGACTAATAAAAGGAATACATGTTAAATCACAATTTATGAGCATATTTTCATAATTAAACATATTTGTATACACTTACAGGTAGTTTCAGAAATTGCGCTAGCCATGGTACTGGAATCGGTGGAAGCGCTGCTGTCTGAAGTAGCTTCGGTACTTTCAGTATCAGAGGTAGGAGTCGTGTCAGAGGGTTCTGTACTTTCTGAATTACTTGTATCTGATGAAGATACACTCGAGTCAGTGCTTGACTCCGTTGTCATTGCCGAGCTATCGCTGGTACTTTCCGTATCGCCAGTCGATTCTTCCGTGCTAGACGCAGCGGAAGCATTTTCTGTTGATAGTTCAGTTGATTGCTCGGTGGCTTGTTCAGTGGTTTGATCGGATGATTGATCGGTTACTCCACTAGTCGTTACATCGATCGATACTTCAGTGACACCAGAGTTCGCCACGGTTTCACCAGAAGCAGTAGAACCTAATTAAATTTATGATAAAAATTATTGAAATTAATTTATTATTCATAAGTTGAAAGATGAAATTTTACCAGATTCGGTAACTGCTGATTCAGCCGTTCCAGAGCCTTCAGTAACATCATCGGACGATTCGGTTGCAGCAGTATCAGATGATGCGGAAATAGTCGTAAATATATCGGATTCATCTGGAGAAGTACCACTACCTTCAAGAGTTGTTAGTACCGGAACAGAGAAGTCGTCGTCATCACTGCTAGTGGAACCACTACCGCTGTCTGTCGGGACTGAAACATCACCTCGGCTTATTCCATCGCTGTACATTCTGTCCTCTGCAGTACTGCTAAACATGTCAGTGCTGTCAGATGAAAGTGGAGAGCTTAGAGGAGATGGTTCAGTCATGTCCGAAGATTTTTCCGATTCCTAATAGAATGACAAAGATTAGTTGTAAAATAATTTCAAAGTATAGTCGTATTATCGGATGTGGCTGCTATTATTGAAACTTACGTCTGTATTGAAGCGAGTATCGATTGTTACGAAGTCTTCTTCCTCCTCATCCTCGCATTCTTCTTCTTGATCTCCAATTAAAGCTGTCACTTTGTCAGGTTCCACTGGAAGTACTTCGTCTAGAAAAATTATGAATATACGTTTAAAAATAATTATCCCACTAGTCGAGTAAATGTAATCGATGGAGTATTTTCAAGTACCGTCTTCGCATGCTTGGGTGTTGCAAGCTTCGCTTTCATCCATAATGGATTGGTAATCGCACTGATCAGAAGTTACAGTTTTGTTGTCCTTTAGGCAGATAACTTTACGAGTGCTCTCTCCGCCACCGCATGGTTTAGAACACTGAAAACGCGTGAAAAATCGAATTTGAGCTATGATTTTGATCCTAATTATTTAAATACGATTTGCATTTCGATTATTAAAAATAAATCGCTTCATAAGTCATACTATTACATTAAATATTAAAATTCTTACTTTACTCCACGGTCCAGCAAACCATTCGCCCTTGCAGTCGTCACTCTTAGCCGTACATTCCCGGGTGGCGTTGAACTTTTCTTCTGCTTCGCACTTGCTGTCCGGAACTTTTTTCATGGTATCTTCATCTTCGAACGTCGCGCAAAAGACTTTACGAGTTTGTATTCCAGTGCCACATTGTGCAGAACACTAAAATGCAATTTCATTGCGTTAATTAAACTCGAAACATATTATCGCTATGGATTATATGAAAATAATTTAATTCTATTACCTTGCTCCACTGCGTTTTTATCCACTGATATTCGCAGTTCTGCGAAGTCTCACATTCTTTGGTTGTTTCTGGTTTTTTCTCGCTGTCACACATGTTATCCGGGTAAATCTTACCGCCTTGCGTGGCGCATTGTACTGTTCTTGTCTCCTGGGTGAGACCGCATTTGTCCGTGCACTAGGAGAGCAAACAAAATTTTTTAAATTATCGGTCAGAGAAAGAAAATGCTATCTTAGAATTCCATCTGCATAAAGTAGAAGCAAAAGTTTAAAAACTTACACCGCTCCATGGAGATACAACCCAGTCGACTCCTTCGCAAGGCCTCAATTCGCAAGCTTTTTCCTTTTCAGGAACTTCTTCCCCGCAGGCTGAATCGTCCAACACTTGGACCTTTCCTTGTTCGTTTTTCGTATAGCAAGTTACTTTTCTCGTTTGTTTACCTTCTCCGCACAAGTGATCGCACTAAAAAATAAAAAAAAAATGAAAAGCTCGATTTTAACATTATTGTATGTCCCAGTATATATAACTAATTCACAACTATTTCAGTTCATTGCAATTCGACAAAGAAGAAATATTGCCAGCTTCTGTATCAACTCAAACAACTATATACATAAGCTCGAAAAGCCACCACAAAGCTCTGAAAGCTTAAAGTTGGCCTCTCCAGGGCATGCAAGTAGCTTACCGGTTTCCAGGGTCCCAGATGCCACTGGGGGCACTCGACATCCTTGTTGCACTGCTGCTTGGTGACGTTCTTCGGTCCTAGGCGCTCGATGCACTGGTTCTCGTCGACGATGGTCGGCACGCCACCCGAGACTATCTGCTCGCACTTGATTTCGCGCGTCTGCTCGCCACCTTCGCCGCAGTGCTTGCTGCAGTTTGACCAGTCCGAGGCCACCCACTGGGGCGGACAGGGAACTTGGCCACAGGCTTGCGTATCTGCTGGCTCGAGCATCGGGTCGCACAACTTCTCGTCGGCTTCCTCGCTCGTGCGACGTTTCACGCAGCTCACCCGACGGGATTGGTAACCTATATACACGATTTTCGAAAGGTCCATAACGAAGGATTTTTATCGAGCGTCTCTGGCTTTTGTTGTGTTTTTATACATTTCTTTCTTTTTTTTTACAAATGACAGCTAATATATACTTATATATACTGAAAGCGGAGAATCAAATGAAAATCTCATACGCCATTAGCCGCAATTTACACAGGCTAAAACATTTAGCAGAAGCCTCGAGAGATCGATAATGATTTATCATACAAATCAACGAGTCGAAAAACGTAGAGAAAGTAAGAAGAGCATGCAGAGGGTTCAAAGAATAGCAAAATGACGCGTACCTCCTCCGCAGGATGTGCTGCAAGCCGAGAACTCGTCAGCGACCCAGGTGTAGCTGTCGGGGTCCGATTGTTGGGAAAACTTCTTCGGAATGCTGTACTGGTACTCCACGCCGACGTT
This sequence comes from Cecidostiba fungosa, assembly GCA_900474305.1. NCBI lineage: Eukaryota > Metazoa > Arthropoda > Insecta > Hymenoptera > Pteromalidae > Cecidostiba > Cecidostiba fungosa. Next base: position 143,839 of record UCOJ01000119.1, on the reverse strand, counting down.
GTGATCTTGATAGAGAAGCTACAAAGTAACCAATACAAGATCATTTTCTTTCTCTCATCTATACTCATCCGCACGCAATTGCTCTCTTTATTCTTCCACACGCGCAATTCCTTGATGGAATGAGGCAGGAGAGCGCGTCGAAAGCAGCTTTCTTTCATATTCATGTATATATAGATATAGGTACTTACCACGACGTAGATAGCCTCGGAGGTCGGACCAAGGCACGTTATCGTGTCCGGCGCTGAAAATCCCTGCGGGTCTCGGCTGTAATGGAAAATCGTGCCGGCGAACCGAAGGCTTCGCGGAAAGTCTATCCTCCAGTTGCCGTTCAAATAGTAGTGGCCGGTCGTGTTTCGGATAGCTGCGGGGTACAAGCGACGAGTTATAAACTACTTTATTTATACTGATAAACCTGGATAGCTTCGCTACTGCTTCTTTATTATATGTATATAATAACGGCAGTGCAGCCAAGCCTTTTTCATATCTTATACTCTCATACTATGTGCGCGTATATGCTTTATAAGCGACCGCTGGTAATTTCGCGAAATAAAATTTAATCTCTTCATTGCGTTGCAGCCTTATCTGCGTGCGAGTATATATAGATAACTTACCGAGGTAATTATTGGATGGTCTGATCTCTCGGACGACGACGTTGGTCGCTCCTTCCGGTATGAGCAGAATGTCGACGTAGCCTGAAAGGAACGCGCGATGAGGGGTCAATCGGACGTCGATACGTAAATCTAACTTGATGTATAGGAGAGAGGTAATAGTGGCAGCGACTTACCAGCCTGCAAATCATCCTGGTCGAAGAGTCCCTTGACGGTATTGCAGTCGGAGCCGTCACCACCGCACTCGCGGCAGGCATCCTCCTTGGCAGAGCTGCCCAACATCATGTCACAGCCCACGGGCTAGGAATTTTTTATTTTCGTTATTGCAAGGTTTTTTTTTCATTTCAAGCGCAAATATTGTTCGTTAATTTTCACGGGATCGAGAGAAAACATGCGAAGGTACGTTCGCGTTTGTATTTACTTTTGATTATCTATTTATTTTTCTATGTTTCGGAGCAAACAATTTTTTTTATATTGCTTTTCTGCACGCGAAACAAAGTAAATTTGATGCGCAACACTTGTTCGTTATCGTTGGCCGAATGAATTTTCGGAGAATGTGATAAAAAGGAGCGGTGCCGTTAATTGGAAATTGTATATGTATGATGCCAAAATATAAAAAAGTATGAAACAAAAGAGAATTTGATACTCTGCCATTTCTGCGCGAAAGCCAATCTTGCAGTCAAACTCGATGAAAAATGCTTGCTATGTTTGTAAGAGATGCCTTAATAATGATGCCGTTTAAACGACGAAAAGGTTGCGCTTTATTCGTCCATTTGTATAGGTATATATACTCACCATGCATTTGCCCTCGACGCAGACGTCGTTTTTCTCGATATTGCAGAGGGTGCCATCAATCACGCTCTCTCTGTGCCTGTAGAAGAATCTTTCACCTCGAGGCATGCAATTAAGCTCGCACTTGTTGTGGCCACCCGTGTACGGTATCCAGCTGCAAGCAAAAGGAAATTTTACTGCTCGATGCCGTTTGCGATTGGCGACGATATCGGAGAAGAGAATTTTCTCGGAAACAATGGGAAAGCAAAGACGAAATTTTAATTGATTTGTTAACTGCGATTCAAAATATTTAGCTTCAAATTAACTGCAAAGATATATTTTGATTACCATTACAGTAGTACTTTACTGTAAATTTCATTTCATGTTGTATATGATTAAGAATGTGCATGGAAAAAATACTCACTCGTAGTACACTCCCTCAAAAGGTTTGTTGTTGAATTCCGCGCACTGCTCGGCTCGAAAATCCTTTTGTTCTCCTGGACATGGCTTTAATAAAATAAGAAAAGTCAATGCACATATTTATTTTTGTTATCATATAGTTTGAATTTCCAACGGTATGCAAAAATATAATTGAAAGCTTTTTTAATCCGACGCGGGAACAGGATGCGAATTCAATGTATGAATAAAGTTTTTGATTTTTAACATGTCATGTGTAGGTATAGCTGTGTGTGATTTTCGAAACTATGAACTTTTTTCATAACTCTTTTTTACTGTACAAATAGATGCCACACGCGACAGAAAGTTTTGTTATACATGGAACAATGTAGAAAGTGCCATGCACCTAATCAGACTCAACACAATATTTATATTCGAAATATTATACGTAAAACCTTTTGATTTTTAATTCAACGAAAATTTCTGGACTCGAGCAGCAGGTATTTGAATGAATATCAATGCCACTGAGTGCGCCTATATCTGCAGCGCTTCGTTAGCTCGAAATAATGAGAGTAGGATTGGGAAAAGAGTGCAACCAGAAAGAAAAAAAAATGGACAGTGGACGTGGAAAATAGGTCAGACTGGTGAAAATAAACATAATTAAGCCGCGACTCAAAATGCGCAACCATATTTTTATCTCGGCGTCACGTCGAAAATTAGAGGACCCTCGATTCGACCTATACGGCTATACAACCGAGTCTACGAGTTCGGCTATACCATATCTAACCACCATTCACTCACGTAGGTGTGCGTGAATAGACCGAAATAGCTCGGTAATATCGATAAATCGAGGCTCGCAAAAGAAGGAGTCATAGAAGCCGAAGGTTCACTCGGTTGGACTCTGTGGCGATTCCCTGGGGATCGTATATACGTCGAGATAATACCTATAGTCACGAAAGAGGGAAGCGCGGGATTTATAGCGGCGGCTGATTTTCTCGCCCCATCGAAGAGGAGGGGAACCGCGAACGCGCGAGGTGTGCTCGTGTAATAAAAAACGGAAAGAGGCTCTTTTGTAACGCTCGTCGTATTGTCGCCGATGCGTGATATGCCTTCTTCGAGAGGGAAGGGGAATATGCGTGGTTCTGTGGTAATATGACGAATGATGTGGTAGGATATATACCTGTTATGCGAATTTGTCGTTTCCAAATGGATCAGCTATAGCGTTTATATGTAGCGAGTCGCTCGTCGACGAGGAGAGAGGTCACACGTCGGCGGGAATTTTTTTTGAGGGGAGAATGTTCTTTTTTGTTCTTCTCCGACGGGGGAGAAAGGAAAAGCTCTGTGAGGACTTTATGAAGGGGAAATAAAGCACACGTATATCCATTATAAAGTGTGTTCGTGAACCTTTTGACTTCTTTCATTTAGAATTTGTCAACATTCCGCGGTTTCGTTATATATTTATTCTCGTCGTATCGCGATGTCGTTCTTGCGAGTTCAAAGAGCTTTTCGATGTTCGATTTTTTTATGTCGATCCAACGATGATTTATGTAATTCCGATTCATGCTATTGAATAATATTATCCCCGCGTACGATTATACTCGAAAATTGTCTAAGTAAGTATTCGATATTTATATATCCTTGCGGGTGACTGACCGCGTGCCAGTTTTATTATAGCTTTTAGTCTATTTCAGGAGGGACTGATAATGATATATTGTTGAATTATTGAAGAACGTTGCGTTTGTGGAACAATCGATAATTCGTAGCATCGAGAGAGGCATCTATATATTGCGAGAACAGATTATAATTTAACGAAGAGTTAAATGGAATGATTATTGTATTACATTGTGTAAATATTCTAGAACCGCGCGTGAATGCAAATAAATGTTATTTTTCAATTGAAATTTTGCTGTGAAAGTGCAAGCTTTTACGACATAAATAAATCACGTATAAAAGACTAAATTGTATATACAGAAAGCTTCTACATTAGATATTAATGAAAGCTTCTTCCATCAACTTGAAAGCTTTTCAAATGCGATTCTCCAAAAACTCCGGCAACTTGAGCCTCCAATACTAACAAGTTAAGTGTTTTATCCCGGACATCGGGCGAGCGATCCTTCGAAAGAGAGTACTATATACCATCAAGATCAATTCAATCTACTTACCAAGATCCACGTCATTACAGACCTATAACACGTATATCGACGTCCATAAAACATCTCGCTGGCTCTCCTCTAATATTCGGAAATTCAACTTTCGCGCGAAATCGAACGTTTTGATGCGGCCCACGTTTGCCCTTCTCCTATACATGTTCCAAACTTACCTAATACGAGCTCGGGCGGCGCCTCCTGTGATGCGGACGAGCTAAATGCACAGCTGAATCATTGAACGCGAGGTAAGGGCAGCTCTTACAGGCCGCCGCGAATATTTTGCCGCAGCACATGCCCGTCTGAATAATTGAGCGCGCGAGCCCCTCGAATTTCCGCCACTTTCCGCCGATGTTTATTTAAAGCTACGACGTGCGCACGGCCGAAACTCTCGTCAGACATATTTATACCTGGGCTATACTGCAATTTTATACCTGCGCGGAGAAATTCTTATGTGTGCGTATAGGTATACGTGGGCCAGACTTGGTCAAGCTCTGACTTATGGTTTGTACGGCACGCGTGTGTGGTGCACCCGCGTGTATAATGGATCGCGAAGGAGCGCGCGCAGAGTTTGAATCGGTGACGTATGACTGCGGGTATAATAGCGAAGTGAAATCATTCGCGCTGTTGGCATGAGAAATTGGTATAGTCATGGCGCTGTGCGTATATGTTCGAGGGTTGGCTCTGACTTTCTTCGGCTGAGGTATGGGAGCCTAATAGAGGGGAATGACGGGAAAGAATCGATTACGGCAGCTTTTTTTCTTATTATATAAGGTACCTGATGTGTTAAGAATGATTGATAAGTGGAACTCAAACTTTGCACTCGCCAATATATTATATTTGTACACTCTGATCGACTAGTTAAGAAAGGGTGTAATGATTACATAAATAATAAGTAAATTCAGAAAACAAGACAATTTCTATGTAACAAATATGGAAATAGTAAAATCGATATAATTTTCCATCATTTGAACGAGCGATAATATCGATAATGCACTAACTCGCTAAAGTACCGAGAAACAAAACATTTCAATAAGTAGATCGTGTAAGCTCGTGCCCGAAAAATCACTCATCCGCTCAACAGATCCAACAACTCTGTCCCTTCGCCATCAGAGATCTTCCCACGTGGAAAGCCATCCCCTCGCGGTTTCAGCTTCTGCGAGAGTTTTCGTCGTGCATAAATCCGGCCAGCGTTGACAGAGGACTGCACGGCAGTTGGCGTCGGCGTTGCTACTCCACAAACTGCGCGCGCGGTTAAACTCGTTACGCCGAACAAATTACTCATTTTGCGAAACAGCCGCACGGCGTCGGCCCATCGTTACCCTCGACGGTTTGTTTGGCTTTTAGAGGCCTGCTCTCGTCTCGACCGCCTTGTTTATCGCTGCTTTATTGCGAGGCGCGAACTCAGTGTTTCGGGCTGTTTGTATACAAAAATATACATTCTGGAGTGCCTGCTTTGAGCTTTCAATACTCGTTATTTCAAGTTTTGTTAAGTTTACGTACGTTTCGATGGACTATTGTAATACAGGTGAAGGTGTAACTCAAAAGTCTGTAGTTATTGTATACGCATTTGGATCATCATCAACGGTCTTTTTCCGATCATTTTTTCACGATTCTCCATTAAAGACCGACTCGCCTAGCCGTTCATTCGCGCAGCAAAACACAATGGCATTGTGTGGTGGCGCGGAATCCCTCCGCAATTTTTTTCCATCCCACTCCGGCGCGCGGGATACGTACATTAAATCATCTTCAAACGCAGCACTTACTCACTTTTATTTCCGTAGCCTGCAGAGAGAGAAAGAGCGAAAGCGAGAAAGACAGAGGAAGAATATAAGAGAAGTAAGAGAGAGAGAGAGAGCGTTGTGCTGCAGGATTGAGCTTCGTCGCGAAGCCCATTGTCGCGCGCGCTCGAGGAATTCGAAAAGCGAGCATAAGGACGCACGACGGAAATTTCATCGTACTCCGTCCCTCGCGCATCCACTGGCTGCCACCGCCTACTATCCCTCGAGGGAATTGAATTAAAGCAGAAAGATCGAAGGGCGCACGTGACCTCCGCTAAATCAAGCGACTCCTCGATCCTGATGCCGAGTCTATCGTTCTTTTTTGCTACTGCTCTTATATATTATTCAGTCTTTGCGAGTATGGAGGAGGACTGCTGCTGGTTTACGCGACATTAAAACCGCTATACATGTCTGAGAATATGGGTATATATTGATATTTGTAATAGAGTGCGAGGAAAGTTTCTGTTGTTGTATAGACGAGTGAAAACTTCGAATGATCGAGTCGAGAGAGCTTATAACGTTATATAGGTATATAGAGATTGTTCATTAAACTGTTTATGGGCATCTCCAATTGTTTTGTCGCAGATAATAAAAATCATTTTTTAATTAGTTGTTGTGCGTAAATGTTTATTCCGTAGTTTCTCGTTAGAAACGTTGCCGTGAGAGGGTCAAAGACATCTTAAAGCAGAATTTTCTAAAACGCTATACCGTGTAATTTATAGGAGATGTTTAAAGTGTATCCAATAAGGTTTTTACTCTCGTGTCGCAGTACACTTATAATGACGCGCCGGTAGCGGCTTACCTGAAAAGCTCAAAAAAGGCGAAGGTGCTTTAAATAATTGACACATTTTACCGGCTATTACGGAAACTCTAAAACTGTATACAGCAGCAAGCAATTAAAACTTGCACGACTATAAAACTATTCATTATTATTTCAAGTTAAAAAGTTTATTAAAATTTAAGCACCAGCCAATTTTAATTTGTCGCTTGATCACTGAATCGACTGCACATTTATACCACAGATTCCGCCACAAAAGCATCATTAATATATTATAAAAAACCTGCTAATTAGAATCCTCAAAGCGATGCATATTGCAAAGAGCGAAAACCAGCTATATTTGTCAGTCTTCAAAGGCGGTCTTCTATAAGCGTGAGAGGACGTCACCGATCGTCGACGCGTGTACAGCGTTTGAAAGACCGAAGTAGGTGTGAAAGGGCATAGGAAAAAAGTCACACCGCGCGGCGAAAGAAATAAAAGTTACGAACGTGTCGACGGGATAGGGTTAGGTATATTTTATTAGATTTTTTTTCGCGCGGCATCTGGTTCGAGACCATGAGACGTGATTTTTACGTTCTTGACGAATGCTTTATTGCTCTTGAAAACAGCCGAGCTGAACTGAGTTGTGTGAGCGCTGATTGTTGAGGATATTTTTGGACTTGATGCTGCTGGTATGTATACTATATACGTGTTGTAATAAGCTTACATTAAAAGAAGTATAGAGAAAATATTAACAGTAATTTCATTATTATAATATTTATTTCTTATAATATGTTTTAAATTTTCTGCGTAATATTGAATTCAAAATGAAAAATTTTCTGCTTGCAGAATATTGATATTCTCTGGGAAATAATTTATTAAATATTCAGAATACTCTCGACTGCTGGAAACACATAAAGCCGAGCATAAATCTCTTTACTTATGTATACAATATATATATATGAAATTCATGCATTTGTTGTCGAATTAGTTGCAAATCAAATAACTAATTGATAGCCGCTGATGGCCAAATCCAAAATAAATAATTTCAAACATTTAACATTCAAAACAAAATTAATAATCGAATACTATTGAATGTTCATAATATCTTTGCAATTCTAATGCATCAATGACACACACACATACACACAAAGCTTTGCAAAGATCGTAAATTAAATCCTCTTGCCTCGAAAATCATAACTGCATATTTCACAGTGGTATATAGTCTCAGTTTTCCCTTGGCAACCCACTGCCACCGTTCCAAGCTCGCGTGAGTTTTTATTTTTCATAATATAAAACGGAACACAAGAAGCTCAGCGGCAGCTTTCTCTTTCTCTCTCTCTCTTTTTCTTTCTCTCTCAGGGGCGTTTTTAAGCGAGCGCGCGCGCGCGCGTTCACGTCAGAAACAAGGCGCCGCTGGAGTAAATCAAGGACCATTTCTCGCGCGGCGTGAGAAGCTCTGCAGCAACGCTATATACGCGCACCAGGTCACTGTACCGGCGTTCACGGATAAGTTTGTCGCGACGGGCTACACGTGTATATATATGTATATATATTGAGAGAGCGAAGAAAGCTAGGGAGAAGTTTCTTTGCTTCATGTGCTGGATTTAATTCGTTTTCGCAAGAGCGCGAGGAAAGGAAGAGGGGTATTGTGAAAAAGTTCGAGCCTGCTGCTGATAAAAAGGTACAGCTCTCGGCGGTCATAAAGATCGGCGGGGGATGAGGACTCTTTTCTGCTTGTACGTGCATATATTATATATATATATATATAAGGAGGAGAGATGAGGGGAAAGGTGTATAGGAAGGTATAAATATCGATGAGCTTTTTATGAATGTTGAGCGACTGCAGGCAGATGAAATGTGGAATCGCGTGGTGACGGTGCAGTATTAATTACAGCTTTTAAATTCGCTGGATTTTAATATTCGAGAAATTCCAGATGAAGATAAAAGCCATTGCTTTTTCAACGGATGACGTTATTTTTAAAATTTTCGAGGGCTTTCGTGGAATGAAAAATGAAATAAATTCAAAAGCAGCAATACCCGAATATTTCCGATGTAAAAAGAAAGAAATTTTTTTTTTTTAATCAAGACTCGGCGTTACGTAAGCTATAGGTATACACTACTGCTATGACTCTAATAAAATCTTTTAATAACTTTGGTTTAATGGACAATAAACTTACCTGGATATTGCAGGAAAAGAATCTCTTCCTCGCGCCAGTACATCTGTCGTTATTGTAGTCACTGAAACATAAAAGTATATCTCTTAAACTTATCAAGCATGCGAATGCGAAACTAAAAAAAGAATCTGAGATACGCAAGGGATTTTGATAGATAATTCACTTTCAGTGGAAAGCTCTAAAACTGAATTTAAATTCGTTTCGCTCATCATCTGTGTATAAGTTAATGCACTTTGCGCGCTACTGATGTCTAAAAGATTTCAAGATTAAACGTCGAAAACCTTCCTCTGGAAAAATCCCATCGAGTATGCTCTCAAAAGACCGCGAACCGTAAATCTCTCTCGCATCGCTAAATTATTCCTGCTCTCCGCAGCAGTTCTCTCCTATTTTGATTACGATCGGAAGCGCGACTATTCGCTTTTTCCACAAACACTCGCGCGCGTACATGGGGGCATAGTATATACGAGTGTGTCTCTATAATCGGGTTTATGTCCCGTTAAATCGTTAAATGCACTCGCGTTGTCACACCGCGTCTAAACACGTCGTCGAGGCGCTTAACGCTTTTCTTCTCTATTCTCTCTCGCGTTAGCGGTGAAAGTGGAACAACTGCGCGCTCGAGTGTTTTTTCCCGCCGGAACTGCAAGAGCTGACGAAAAAATACGCTAACCGGTCGCCTCTGGCGCAGGAAAAACACGAGATGTTCCCCAGGGCTCTCCCTTTCAATTAGAGCATTTTTCTAGAAAAATTAACGGGGAGGACCGCTGCGCATACTAATACTACTACCCGCGGTTAGAAAAGTCCTTTTTTATTATTTTTATACCTCGTCGTGTCGCGCTGATGAACTTCTACTACTATTTTGGCAGAAGTATATATAGGTATGTAGCTTTTCTAATCTGCGCGCAACGGCTCTCGAATGTGGGTCGCACATTAGGGAAAAAAAATCCTCGACGACTATGTCGATCCCGGATGCATCGTAATGCGCGAATTTATTCGCGGGTATTGGATATTGTTTGCTCGCGGGTATCGACAAATCAACGTTCGCTGGCAAATCTATACGGGAATGCCGAGTATTATGCTGTATTCGGGGGTATCGAATAACGATTTAGTCGGTCGAGGGAATGCGCGCTTCGTAAAATTTTTCCGAGCTTTTTATTTTTCACCGCGTCTGATAACGCGTCCAAATATCCTTTCGATATTTTCCTATCAGTGCATCCCTCGACGGGAAAATACCCGCGCGTTTCGGCATCTGCATAATACATAGTCGGCATATAAAAATATACATATACGCGCCAATCAATTGCAGGTCGATATAATCGCGTCGTTAATTTTATTAAACTTTGAATTTACGCGAATAAAAATGTATGACTGTTATTTACAAGCTTCCGGTATTAACGCTGCTATTATTTGTACGTCTGATGCACGGCGGTAAACTCGACGATTATAAAGTAGATATATACAGCTTGCAACTTACTCTCGATCGAGGCATTCTCGAGTCTGGGAGGCAACGCCACCACCACAAGTCCTCGAGCAAGCGCTTGGATGCGACCAGGGTCCCCAGCTGCCCCTCTCGGGTTCTTCGCTGTCTACCACATGGCTGGGCGGCGCGTAACTTTCACCTTGCTGTCTCCTATGCCTGTCGTGGCGCAGCTTTATGTGATGCTGTAACAAGTAAGTGAAAAATTCCCTTGATTAGATATAATATTATTTAGTCATATTAATTCAATTAATTAATTACTACACGTAAAGTCTTGCGCGAATAAAGGAGGGAGATTTAAAAAAACTTTAATTTCCCCGCTGTAGAATATTCAAACTGCCCGCGGTGGTTCCGCGCTTTACGATACGCGCGCGCTTTATTGCCTGCACTGGACGTTGTTTCGCGTTGATTCGTTCGAGTGCGAGGATCAGTTGGTCGTACGTTCGATGCGTTAAATCTTAGGATTTTATGGTACGAGGCGGCTGATTGTTGCGAGTGGCCGTTACGCTTCTCTCCTGTGTTCTGTCATTGAAAATCATTTCCCTCGGCTTTTATTTTAACAAGCGTCAGCTCGGTCGAGCATTGTGTTGCTAAAATACATTGCAATAGTCATTGTCGTGAATAGGTGACAAATTCAACTCGCCTATAAGCGTTCTTTGTTTCGCAGAGTGATAAACCATCTATATTTATAGATACACATTAATGATTATATCACGTTCATAGCGAGTGTCACATCACGGCTGTAATTATTGCGAGGTCATGGAATCGCGATGAGAATAATCGCTTTTCGAAACTTCCAATCATCATTACTTTTTTTATACTCGTTAAAAGAGAAATATCGAGAGGCGCCGTTATAAGTGTGCTGGCAATTTAAAACACGCGGAGGAACAAGTGCGAATGTACTATATAGGGGTATACCCGCCGAGACTAATTTCAGAGCAAATGGAACACTATACCTATGTCTATAGGCAGGAGGATTGGGCCAAAGTGCCCGTATAACATTTCAATGGATAGGCCCTTCTGGCACGTGTCCAGAGCAGTTTGCATTCGTGCAGCCCACCCTCAGGGGGGGGGGGCGATGGGAACAGCGCAAGATGCGGTTTCCGATAAAATTATCACCCACACCAACGCTGCAGATTTCGCCTGCTTCTCGATATCTAGCCACGACTTTCGCACCGAATGTTATAGCTCCGCCGCCGCGTTGCGGCTGATGCTTTTTCTTGTGGCAGTGAAAAACAAGTCTCTGCGTGTGATTTGAGAGATTTGCTGGTGCACCCGTGTGTATTTCTTATTTTATCGTGTAACATAGGTATATAACGTTGTACGTGTTCTGCGTTGATAATTCTGTAGTTATATTGTATTAGTATTAATGAGGCCCTTTTTAGCTTAATTTTATAAATTAATAGTTTGCAGTAACGGATTTATAATATAATAGTCTAGAGAGTTAGATAAATAATAATTAATCTCGCTGATTTGTTAATTAAGAGAAACTGGCTTTGCATATACAGAAGCGTTATTAGCCCGCTACAATGATATTCATTAGGAGAGAACCGGTTATATAATATAGCTTTTATATAGTCATGCGCAAACGTCCTCGCAGTTTCAAACGCAATTAGAGAAAGGTGGGTGTACATTATACGAGCGCTCGCTCATCCGCCACTTTTTGCAGTTTCTCCGCTCCGGTGTCTGCGTCGCGCGCGCGAGCGCTGTGGCTACATCGCATTATGCACGCGCTTACACACTCGATTGCGCACTGTTAACCGCAACAATTATTTCAGAATTAACCATTTACAATTACGTACTGATGGGATAGACGGACACACGCGAAGATAATTCGTTAAATATAGCTTTCATTAACAATGCACAATATATAACACAGGGCTCACTTCTAACTTCCCATACATTTTCCGGCACATCTTTAATCGTTCAATGACCCTTCAGCAACGACCAAAAAAAAAGAAAAGAACTCGACCCGTCGGGATGTAAATATCGCACCACGCATAGCTCCTAGAGAACTGTCCGCGTTGGTCGCAGCGGCGACAACAGCTGTGCCGCGGTGATTTTTATCGAGCGTGGGAGAGCACATGCATCAGTTCGTCGCTGGGCTCGCGCTGCATTTCCCGCGCCCACTTTCATTAAGCCACGCCACGCTCGACACCCTTTTTCCACGTTTTTCCTCGGCGATATAGCGCACATGTGACAGTTCGTCCTGTAGAGAGCATATCTTCCTCTTTTTACACTCCGACTCTATTATACGGTGTGCGATGCGTCTACCGCTGCGTTATATATATGCGCGATATACCTACTGCTATGCAGGCGAGACTGCTGGATTGCAATTATTACGACCGCGTGAGTTTTCACGCATCTGGAAGAACCGCGTGTGCATAGCGTTGTTTTTTTCTTTGCGGCTCGTCCCTTTAAAACGTATTCGTAGTATAGGATGCGCGCTTTGCACAAAGGAGATTGCATGCTCTCTGTTTTGCCAGGCTCTTTGTGTTTGCTTTTCCGAGACCCTTGGAGAAAGGCATTTTTTCATTATATCGGCGGAATGTTCTCGCGAAAATTAGTTTTTCAGAGGCTGCAGTTTTTTGCTCCGAGCGAAAGTAAACCTTCTTTGTAATTTTATCTGTAATATATGTAATTATCTGGAGATGTTATATAGGATGTACAATTACGTTTTAACTCAAATCTGATTAAAACGAATCGATTGTCGCTTTTCCGTACATTAAAAGGGAATTTAATTAAATTTATTTTAGCGGGTATAAGCAGTAGGTAGTAATTGTATTTTATCAGTGTAAGGTAGATTTAAAATATTAATTTGCTTCTGCTCGACAAACGCTGATTATTTCATCAAGCATATAATATTTCTTAGACATCTTTGTACAAATTGTTTGTTGATTATCAGACACGGAGCGATTAACATTTTTTATATTTCAGCGCTTATGAACTTTGCTTCACTAGTAATTAGCTCTAAATTAAATACTGCAAACTAGAATATAACGATTATTGTATTATATTAACCTGTGTATTGTGTGTGAAATGTCGAATTAAAATTATCACACATGAAATGGAGAATGTACGGTCATAAATCAATTGACTAATTTTCTACTTAAATGATGACTAACAGAAAGGCGCGCGTATCGCGTGTAAGCAATATAAGCATCTCTACTTTAAATAAAGACTCTTTTACCGAGAATCGTTTATGAAGCATTGTCTTGTATTATTATAGCTGTACTGACTACTTTATAGCTCGAGCCACTCCACACTGCTGGGCTTTCCAATTATGCAGGAATAAAATTCATCTTAAAATAGCGCTCCCAATTAAAATGAGAGCACGCTGAATATTTGAGATAATTTAAAGATAACATCTCGTGATTCGAGACCAGAAAATTGTAATGCGGCCTCAGTGTAAAAGAAAAATTGCTGTATAAGTACATTCAATAATAATTTGCATCGTTTATTGCTGCAAAAAGCCCATTTTTTGGCTTGATTGTTGACTCATCCATTGATTGGAGAATAGTATAGATTATTACAGTATAGATTATGCGACTTTTCAGTCACAGCTTTTTATATAGTCGCATCTTTGCACGTCACACATGAGTATTTAATTTATGTTAATTAAAAGGTATTTTTTCAAAGTACTACTTCAACTACTTCTGGAGATTGCATGACCTCTGGATCTTTTTTTATACTGTACACATTCAATCCAACTTTAGAATTTTTTGCGAGTTAAATATCTATTATAAAGTCAAAAAGTTGAACAATTTCCTTTATACGTACGTATAGGGTTATAATTACAAATAGTAAAAACCGATTCCCAGGATCGTTATCAAGGTTTTAATCAGTGAACGAAAAAAATATACCATCCATCTCTGCAAGCAAAGCTCATATATGTATATGATACTAAATGCTATCGCGTGAAATCGATACGCAAATAAAATGTCGGCACCGACGAAAAAAAACCCTTCGTTCGGGATGCCTCGAACACGCATCAGCCACTATGCGAGCGTGTCATTCCATGCATGCATGAGTGTGAGCTTATATTATGAGCTATCCTCGGCCGTGACGTTTGCCGGCGTCGCGCGTGGCAATGACTTTGCGGCCACCGCGACGAGATCAGGCATGAAATACAACCTCGTTAAGCGCTGGGAAACGTAATCCGCGTCTCAAGAACGACGGCGTGATGATCCACCGCATATATATAGGCTTTTTGTCGTTCTGCCGCGGCGCGATCTGATGACACAAACCAGTTCCGACAGATTACCATAACACATATCTACTGTTGGATATATGGATAAGGGAAAGTGAATCCCCGGGATCGATGACTCTTAAACGAGTTTTGTCTTCGGGGAGACCCCGAGATAAATTTGTTTGGTATTGTATAAGCATCGTAATCGCCTGATGTGCTTAATACTGTGTGTTTGTTTTGATTAGAAGGGTAAAAGTTACTTCGTTTTATCTCCAGTAGATTTCAAAACTGGATAATCGCTGAGGATGCCGTCGAGAATTATATACATCTCATAATACATAAAAATCGAATATCTTGTTATTTTTTGATAAGATTATACCCACTTCCGATAAGACAGAATCATAAAGTTTTTTCTTTAATGATAAAGGAAAAATCTCACTACATAGCATTAAAAGTAAACTTCCCCTTTTGACGAAAATCCCTTCTTAATTACCGCATCTGTCCAGCTTACACGGAATCGGTCTTGCGCGCCTTCGTGCAATGCAATGCTGTTCGCGAGCTCGAGTATAAGGCCATGAAAAAAAAAGGATCCCTCAGCCGCTTTCCGCAACGTCGTAACGACCACTTAAGTTGGATTAGCCACGCTGTCGTAACAGAAGTCTACTCTCCGAGCAAGCTCCGAAAGGGTGTAAGGCGTTCGCGACAAGCCAGTAAAGAGACTGACCTTTTATTTGCATTTGTTCGCTTGAAATTTTTTAACGTTTTAGGCTTCTTAAATTTCATACTTCAACTTAGCGGGCTTTCTCTTTTATACGTCATTCTTGATAATTCTGATACTTTTTAAAACACTTTTTCCGTAACTCTTATACTTTTTAAGAAAAAAAAAAAAACAACAACAAAAGAACAACGCGATAACTGGGTCGAGGAACTTTTCTTGCGTTCCCAGATGACTTAAATCAATTCTGCAAAACATCCTCAGCGTTTCTTTTTCCGTGCACTCTTTTTCTCTCTCGCTTTTTGCGGCAACCCTCCGGTCACTTGCAAAACCGACCTACTCACGCTCCTCTCGCAGTATACGCGCACGTACTCACTCGTTTTTACCTCACGTGCGCTCATCAGAGCAGCGCATTTTTTTTTTCAAAACAAATACGCCTGATGTTCGCGCTCCCTTCGTCCGTCAGTCCATATCCATCCTATTATATACGATTCATGCAAAAATGCGCGCTCGCAGCTGAGCTGAGAATTCCCCGCCTACAGCGCAAATACGCATCTCTTCGCCGCACTTCTATTATCTCGCGGGGGCGCGCGCGTGCAAAGTGGTCCCGTCGATCCGAGATCGCGCTTAGCGGTGGCACATACATACAGGCACTCACGTGTAATACGATCCCCGGAGAATTTCTCTCGTGTATATAAGCCGGCCGGTTTTCAGTGTTCAGTATATATACACTGGCTTTAAGCGCAACGAGATTACTTGGCTGCTCTCTGCCGTCGCCGCCTCGGGATGGTATATAGTGGAAAGAGCTTATCCTCGGACGCGCCTATATACTCCTCTTCCAACACTACTTCTCAGGCCTTTTTGCTGTTTGTACCCTTGGCCTTCGAAGGAGGGCTTTAGGACTGTGCGCGGCTAAACGTTGTTGATTATACCAGCACCTCGGGCGATTTGTCGAGGTGTGGGCTATATAGCCGGAGAAAGTTTGATTGTGGACGCTGCTTACTTGATGAATGTTGGGAGGCTTTGCAAGGGTGCGATGTTCTTTCTCGTGGATAATACAAAGAACGCGATCAATTTGCTGTCCGACGCATTACAATAACTGTTTTATTTTCTGTCTTATACACGCACGCATCGCAAATAGTTTTTATGTTTTCCGATGTACATAGCATCCGATTATTATTCTTGACGAACTGTTCCCACGAAATGCTAAACGAGCGCGCCGTTTTCATCCATCAATTCCGTTGACGCCGTTTAACGGATATTCAAAATTGAAATTCCGCGGCGAACGCGAGCTTTTCGCATTTTTAAAGCTACACATATATAGAGCCGCAAACAAATAACAAAACTGTCAGCCTCAGAAGTTCAGTTATCGTTTCAATGGAGCAGCGTGACGATATAGTTAAAGCAATTTTCAAACTTGCCTACGCGTCTGCAGCGAGTATATATTTTACGATTTAAATTTTTTTTATATGAAAGTAATTACGTCGGTATTATACTGCTTTGTTATACAAAAGCTTCGTTTTGCCCTGCGAGAGCGTTATTTCTCGCGGCCATTAAACGAAACGTGGTCGACTTTTTCAAAGCTCGCACACAGCCGGTACGCTCGGAAAAATTAAAAGAAAATCTTATAACGCGCCGCGGGAAACTTTTTAATCAGCAGCAGCAGCGTACTGTAAAGCTCAGCTGTTCCTCTTGAGCGCCTCCTTTTTCTTAAACGCTACAAGCGCGTGCCGTATCTTTGGGATTTTTCACTCACCGTCACGTCGCCGGTGTACCTGATGCACGTACACTCTCGTGGAATGTATGTTTATAGCTATAGGTATATATATGTACAGTGCGGAGTGGCAGAGGTGCGAAACGGTGTGCGACGTATAAACCTAAAGCGCGAGAACGAGTCGGTCCATGTGCGGCATATACATGCGTATACCTATATTATACGTGAAACGTGTAAAATAAACAATGGAGTTTGGCGCCCACGTATCGCGCGACGCTAATGTTTTGTCGCTGAAATTATTTATGCGCGTGGGCGGGCTAATTTAAATTGTCGGCTGACGGAGATTAATCATATTTGTGTTTTCCTCATAAATAATACCCGTAATGTGTAAAGCGCATTCAGTTTAAAATTACGAATTGAAGTTCGCCATGAAAAAGTCGTGTAAATTTATTTGGCTCGTTATAGTTGTGAAAGTGATTATACCTGTATATATCATTGTTATACTCCTGATATATATAATTATTTTGACAAATTTCAACGCGGATGACATCTTGACATTGTAACGAAATTTGCATCGGAATAACACTCCTTCATATCTCGTATCAATGTACAATGCATAAGGTAACCCTTCGTCCGTTTCGAATCCATCAATCCCGTCCATTAACAATCGGGCGATTCCTCATCGGATGACAAGCTCGAGTCCGCAGCGAAAAAAAATATAGGCTCTAAGAGAAAGAGGAGCAAAAAGATTCGCGTGAGAGGCACAAAGAAACCGTGTGTGTGTGTGTGCGTGTGTGTGTGTGTGTAATATACACAGCGGCGATCTCGGGAAGTGACGAGAGCAATAAAAGCTGGAAGGAGAAATGCCGACGACGAATCCCTTCGCGGCCCACTTGCCAAGGCCGTCGCGAGCATAACTCTCCGCAATTCTCTCTCTCTCTTTCTCTTCCCGTCTTCTCTGCCTATATTGCAGAATGCTACATGCAGATGTAGCATTATAGGTATATATAAGGCATCTCTGTGATCGAAAGGAGTGAGTCGCGAGAAGTGAATACGAAGCGCCCTAAACTGCGGCGCGCGCACTCGAACTTCTATAATGCACAGTCTGCGACTGACGACATAATTACAGGCTATTGTTCATCATCAGGCTGACATTGTCGACGGCTGGCGCCAGCGGTTTAGTCGGATAGTGCGAGAGTATGGAGTATAGTACTTACGTATCGCGCCTGGGTATCTGTCACGTGCGAGGCAACCAGGATGAGGAGCACCAGCAGCGACCTGAAACAATCACGGATGTCAACTGTTTAGCTTTGGCTTGACTGTGTGCGACCGCTGCAGCTTCTGTCGTCGTAGAGAGGCGCAGCAATCGCGCCTAATTCAGGCTTGCGTGCGTCTTGCAGCCGAGCGGCAATTTGCACCCGATTGTCGCGCGCATTTGTAGCTGTTGTATGGTATATACACTCGCAGGTACTGTAATCCTGCGGAACGTTTTTTGAAATGCTCCAATCGGCGTTCTCGAATTACAGAAATTTACTAATGCGCCATTTCAAAAACGGTCCGCAAGACAACATTTTACTGGCGAGTTTAGTTATATAGTGTTACTTTGGAAATCAAGATGATAATTGAATTTGATTTAATGATTTTTACCTTGCGTCTAGATCTTCGAAATTCAATCAGAGCCGATTTTAATAAATCAAGCTTATGCACATGCAGCAAGCTGTATCGTCTAAATGCATTAGTCGAGCGTCTTATGCTGATGCGATAATCTCGACTCGTATAACGTGTTAATATATCCTGTACATGCATATTTGATAACGCATGAAAAGTATAAGATGGATCGATATGTAAATTATGCACGTAAAACAGGATTGAACCATAATGAGCAATAACATAAATCTGCATAATTGGTAATTGCGTTCCAGACTGCGGTCTCATTAAATCCGCATCTCCGGGAAACGCTTCTCTTAAAACGCGCGTGAAAAAAGAGATCGGCTCTTGCGATATAACGTTGTATAATATTCATATCATTAACAACAACAAAAAGTATCAAGTATCAAACTCCCCTTGATCTTTTCCCACTTATTGGCTTTTAACGCACTCCTAATACTATACTGATCGGTTCGCTTCTTGTCCATAGCACACGCCCACGTGCAAGAAGTTTCCGCATCGTATCTGGAAACCTGGCCCTATAATAACACTCTGCGGAGAGCTCCGAGAGATAATGCTCGATCTATCCAAGGCTCCATTGCAAGCGGTCGCTGTATATATGCGATCGGCTCACTCGCGAAATCATTTTGGAAAAGCTGCATTATATATATATATATATATATATAATATACGTCATAGAAGCTGTGTGCGACGGGAGGAAGGGAGCATCAGCTTCCAAGTTTGCGGCTAGAAGTCTTCGTCTCGGCCCTTATCGCCGTAATAACGTTGACCCAAGCTTCGGTTGCGGCCGATAAAGCACCGCTCGAGGGAGGGAAGAGACTATAGAGAGAAGAGAAGAAGACGCTGCACAGATGCCTGCGGGCACTATACACTCCTTTGCGCTCTCTCGTCTTATTATGTCTGGTCCAGTCTCCTTTCACGAGACGCGGTCGCTATAAACGCGTCGACGCGATACTGACCGATGCGCTGATCTTGCGAATCTATACTACTGCCTCGCCGTGTTGTAGTGCTGTTGTTATTGTCGTTGCGAAAGCTTGTCAGTAGAATGCATCGATCGCGTTGGCGGAGAGTAGTGGATTTGAAACACCTGCCTTGAGAATGGTGTCATATTGTGTCGGAGAGAATTTTTTAATTAACGTAGTTTCTTTTCTTCTCGGCTGACGATCGAGCTTTATTGATTTTCCAGAAGTTATCTAAGCAACGCGAATCTTTGTTGTAAAAGGATAGAAATATTTTGACCTGTATAGTGTGGAGATGACAAATGAAACGAATTTTGCGAAACATGAAGGCGACACTTAATTTCACTATGCGTGTCGACGAGACGTACTTTAAAGAATGGATAGTGCAAAAGAATTGCTGACCAATAAACAAACGCGAATCTCTGTTGCATCAGATTTGCTGAAGCGTATACTAATTGAAGTATCACTTTTTATGAATCCCTGTGCCACACTTGAAAATTCCTGACACGTCGGTCTGCAGGCAATAAATGAAACGAATACTTCTATACTATATCCGACCGACTTTTAATTTCATTACGGCGACATACGGACATGGCTTTCGAAAATTTATTGACTACTTCAAAGAGAAGATATGGCACGAAAAAATTACTGACTGAAAAATAGAGGCGACTTTTAATTTTACTACGTAATTAATACACGGCTATTGCCAATTTATCGAAGATGTCAAAGAAAAATAGCGCGCACGAGAATTACGCGAATAAAATCTCTGTTCCACAATTCTATAAGTAAAGGTATAAGAGTGATAATTATAGCGAGATATCATAGGAAAAAGTCCTTATAACTTCAAGAGTTCCACGATATCGAACACATCACGCATTAATTGTCCAAAGTGCATCTGCACCATCACGTGCGGTGCTGCAAATGCCTCCGAGTCTTGGAAGCTTGCCCGAGGAGCCCGACAGAGACAGAGCGAGCAGTGCTCTCGACTCTATTTACTAAATAGTCGGGCTGCAGTTCGAGAGCAGTGCTATACAATGATTTCTCGCCGAATAGATAACAAAGGCTGATTAATGATCCACGAGCGACCCACGAAACGGATAATAAAGAATTTGATTACTTCGCGTGAGAAGAAATTTAATATGCCTGCATGACTGTAACTTCTTTCACTCTCATAGGTGCTCATTAATTGCGCATGATATTGAATAGTTCCAATTATATCACGTGCTCAAAAATCAAATGCAGATCGATCGGAAAACTTTTACATTATATTCGAGCAAGAATATAAGCAACTCTATGTTCAGCACAGCGCTGCAGCATACTCTCCTGTATATAAAGGCTGAATGTTGTACCCTCGCTACAAAACTTCGACCTCTTGAAATTTATTGCAAGAGTTTAAATGACGGCGCGGCACCGAGGCCATTTGTTTATGGAATATTTAATCGCTGGCTTGCCTGGACCGAAACTTTATTAATACGATACTCCCCCCGCGCGCGCTCGCTCTACCGTTGTTCTCGATAAACTCAGTCGCAACGCCGGCAGTCGACGATGCTGACGTCGGGGGCTATGAAGAGAAGTTCGCGCAGAGAGCCGAAACATGAATATGTAAATCCCATCGCACCCGCGCCCGAGGTACTGGCTTTCACTGTGTACATCCACAGCTGGAGGTGGGCACGCCGGAACATCCCGGGGATCGTGTCGCCGTATACGCGCTGACTCTGTACTGAAATTCTGAAAATTCGGAACGGCGCGCGGGTGTTCGATGTGTCCGGCCTATATACTGCTGTGTCCTTTTTTATCGTTCAAAAATTAACGACATACCTGCTGAGTCTAAAACTTTCTTCGTCATTTGATTAGACGAGTCATTGCGATAAAAGCTGAGAATTCGTAATGTACGAAGATGTATTAATTTTTAAAAGTATATATTTGTGAAAAAAAACTTGAAAGTATTTGTCCACGGGAAGAAAAAAAGCAGCGTAATTGTATGCAAAAAAGTTGCGAGTGCTTGTACAGTAGAGCTCCGAGTGTCACAATGCCATCAGAGTGTACAGTCGGGAGTAGTGTGAAAACTTTCGACTCCGCGAGGCATGACAAACGACATAACGAGTCGAGCCTACTCCGCAATTTTGCAAATCGTTCGCCACGGAGACTGAGCGCGCGCAGTCAGTTCGCCGGCACTTTGCGCGCGAGAAACGGCGCTTAATTATGCAATTGCAAAGTAAAAAGCAGTGGTGGCGCCGACACTCTTTACCCGCGGGAGAAAAGCTGGGCGGGCGCAGAAGTGCGCGGATGAAGAGAACGCTACGGAGGTAAAAGGTGGAGGGGGGAAGCAATAGGACATTTTTCCTATAATTTCCCTCGACACCGGCCGCTGGAAAATGCAATTAGCTTTCCGGCAAATTGACGTAAAATCTTCATCGTCATAGTTTAAAGTCATTCTCTAAGTGCTTTGTCGGCTATCTGTATACGCGCAGCTTTTACTTTTTCTTGCTTTATTGACTATCATTATTATGCTCTTCGTATACTTTATTGACTTTGGTATACTGTTCAAAAAGGGCACCTAAAAAAAGCTCTAATCAATATAAAGTGGTATTTTAATAAAAGTAAGGTGCTACTACGGTAGGTGTGTAACGTGCAAAACTGCATTTTTAATTGATTTTCATCGTATCCGCTATTAGTCGGTCAGGGAAGCACATGAAGCTTACTAAAGTTATAACGGGGCATGATTCGATAATTTTATAATTGATTTATCGACTGTTAATTACGCTATGAGATCCATAGCAATCAACGTGTGCTTCATCTGATGACCTCGTTCGCTAAATGTTGTCAGGAAAGTATTAACCGCATGACATTATTCTTTACAAATTTACCGTAATCGAATGATCAAATCTCAAGAAAAGAAGAACACGTTAATTTACCCTCTTCAAGAGAGGATTAAAAATTTCTTTATTGTCTTAAAAATACAAATGTTATATGCGCGCTTACGATTTAAAGGCTAATTAAGTAAAATCCATTAAAGTAACACGATGGAACTGCTGCGCTTTTACGGAAGATCGTACGTGCGCGGCGCTATAAGCTAATCCCTTAATTATAAATATTCAAGAGTCAATTAGCGTATCTAACCAAAGCTCTCACACCCACCTGCTATACGTGGATCGATTAATTATCGATTTCCATTATACCCTCGTAATGACCCTTTAACGACATATGCCTGAATATTGTTTCTGGGATACGGCGGGGAACGTATAAGTTATGTCGTTACATTTTTTTCGGAAATAGATTGCACTGGAATTTGAAATGACATAGGTAAATTGAATGTTGACCTTTGTCATTTTATTCGATATTTGCTTGCGCGATATGCGAAAGGTAAAATGAAATGGCCTTTGAAGCTGTTAGTGAACGACTCTTGGTGAATGCAATAAAAACAAATGCTAAAAATTAATTTCAGAATACAAAATAAACAATAATCAATTATACGACGAAAGGCAAAAGCCTGCAATCAAGAACTTAACGAGCCCTAAAGTCTGCTATTATATCCGCTATTAATACTTTGCAGTTATACTTGCGACCCCCGTCATCGCGACATTGCAGCCTCGATTTCGAGATTCATAAGTTCGAGTAGAAAATCGTCGACGCTGATTATATGGCTGTCCCTCGTTGCTCGTTATTCAGCGAATCGAGAGTAAGCGCGGAAGCAACCATAAATTATACGTGCACGATTTCAAGAGCATTATATGAACAATTGTTCATCATCATACACGCTAAATTAAATTAAAACAATTATATGTAATAAATTGAAATGCTATAATTGCATCGTTGTTGTAATAACACCATAATAGTGTATTTGAAGCTCTATTCCTTTCTATTGATTTTACACAATTTTAGCAATCACTTATGAATATGTATTATCGGTTATCATTATTGGAAAGCAAAACTAATGCATGAAATAACACTCTAACAATTTGCTTTCAAAATGTATTAATTCATAATTATTATTGATCATAAACTGGAGATAAAGTTTAATACTTATATTCTTGAGCTTTAAAAGTTTGAAGCCAATAAACAGATGCTTTGCTATTTTCATAGCAAGGCCTCCAAAGTCCTTTATTATTTCGAGAATGGTTACAGCGTAACTTTTCAAGTATCATTTCCAGCTAGCGTAAATTTATCGCGAAACGCGTGCATGAAACACTTCAAGTGGAATGTGCATCCGAATTTACAAACTGTAACATTGCAGTCGCTTGCTTTTGAGCCGACAACACCTGTTATATCACCTTTATTCAGGTTTGTTGAAAATTAATACTTTCGTTAAAATGTATGAACCGTGTATAATCGAAAATGTTAATACAAACTTTTATACCTTTTGTTCGATTTTTATTAAAGAATGCCAAGGATGTTTTGTTTTAAATTTTTTTTTTCAATTTTATTACCTTTCTCTCGAATCATTATTTTTTTTCAATCTCCAAACCATCCGTCCTACGTATACCATCACATCAAAATACATACACATGCATATAAAATCGTGATATCAAAGATCAAACAATAAATTAAAATAAATCAACGAAAAAATTTTAAAGCCTTTTCACGTGAAAAAAGCTCGCTTTCAAGCTTTCATACAAACCGAATCAAAAGGCTAGCGTCGAGTTGCCGAAAAACTCTCGTTAGTACACACGAGCTGCATACGGCTAAAGAAGTATGCGTATATAGCAGTACAGAGGCATACACGTATTTGCAGGCGGTTATATAGCGGCACATCGCTTACAGCTGTGTATATATTCATCGTCGCTCACCGTATTCAGCTGGTGGGCCGCGCGCAATTACATGCAAAATTAACGCGCGCTGCAACGTCAACAGCTACTTAAACACACTGCGCTCCTGGACTAATAAAAATCACGATCGGTTCGCGAGTGGATCTATGCTCCGGCTATATCGAAACTGCTGTGCGCACGGGATATATTAAAACGCGGCTCCATTAGGTCCGAATTTTTCCGGCAACGGCGAGAGCCGGTCATTTACCTAGCCACAGGCGGGCTTGACAGCGGCCGCAGCTGCGCCACTATTATATATATACCACCGCGCGCGCCCAGTGTGATTGTTCGCGTTTTACGCGTCGTCGCAGTGCCGAGAGTAGTAGATTCTACATGTATGTGTGAGTGTATATAAAATGTAGATGACGTATACAGGTATATGAAAGCAGCTAGTCTAGCGTTAATTATGCAGGGCGTTTTAGAGCTTCGTGTATAGCGCGGGGAGATACTGCGAAAGGAGAAACGACCTTTGACTTTAGCTGATGGTTATGGATATTACTGAATTACGGTGCACAGTTAAGGAGACGCTCGCGGCTGCCCGAAATTGTTTTATTGTTTGCGGCTTTGAGTAAACCATTCAAACGGCGGTTAGAAAACGTATAATTGGAATCAACCGATGCAAATTCTAAATATACTCACAAAAATCACTAGGAGAATATACAGGATTTTTCAATCAGGTGCTGCGTCAATATAGTTAATACACACTATAGACAGGAAAGCTTGCTCTCTGGCTGAATGTATCCTTTAATCTGTGACCCGGACCGGTTTGCGCGTATAATACACACAGTCAGCCGCAGTCGACGCCAGTATTAATTGAAAGCGGCGTTTCTCTCTTATTAGACAAACATTCATTTCGATTCTCGCGCGCGTGTATATACATACTAGGCTTAATAGAGAGACTCGGACTTTGATTATACGTAAGCCGCATCACTGGCCGTTCGCGAGCGTATCTCGATACAATCATTATACGATTGCAGCGAGTGCAAGAGAGATGTACCTATATATGTATATACAGCAGGTGAGAGTTGCGCTTATATACACACTATACTGGAGTCGCAATGAATTACAGCCGAGCGGCGTTCGTGTAAACTTGAGAAATAATCGGATTCGATAGTTTGCTGTATACACTAAATTACCGGATACATGCGCTTCGCCGTGGAATCGATTATGTACCCGGGAGGGATGTCTTGCGCATTGATAACGCTGCGGAGGAGTAATTGAATTATTGATTGGATTGGCTTCGGTCTTTCTCTATTTTTCTTTTTGTTCGATGAAAACGCGTTCGGAATAACTGATCTTCTAGGCTGGCCGAACGGCACGATTGAACGGGTATCGAAATTTTTCATTGCTTTGCATATTATACATTGCACTTCGAAGTCATAAAGTTTGCTCGCGAATTTCGAGATACTACTTTGACGAAAGCAAAATAATTTATGCGGAGAGCTCGCAGCTGGTCAGCTCTGCAGGGTCTGTATATAAAAGATGAAATTTTGAGCTTTGAAATTGTTTTCGAGTGTAGGTATATATAGAAAGGTATTTCTAAGAAAAATTTCGTGAAAAGGCAATTCGAATAGTATATGCTTCATTTTGCCCAGAAAAAATACGATGTGAACTGACTTTTATTATAGTTAGACGCAGTGTGCGGGCTAATATTTCAACAGCCTCATACTTAAAGTTTGCAAAGCGAGGCTAAAAGCTCCGACCGGAATATATGCATTAAAATTTGTACCGTACGGTGATTAGCTTTATATCGATGGAAAACTTTACACTTTACGGCAACGTAAATAATTTAGTTCGTGTAATTATGACGCTACGCCGCCGCCGCTGCGTTATGTCGACGTCAAATAGTTTCCCCAAGCGCAAGTTCATGCATCACGCATACTATGTTTTAACTTCACTAATTGTAGTGTATCGAGTGTAGGATACTAAAGAAAAAATTATAGAAAAATCCTTCTATATCTCAAAAGAACACACGTCGCGTAATCGTGTTAATATTATTCGAAGCAGAAGAAAGTACGTGAATATACGTGGATAGTAAAGTACGAAGAGCGCAACTACATACAGTAACAGCAGGAACTTCAGCGGCTGAAGCTAATCATAGATTTGCCGTGACAGGGTTATGCTATACGCTTTCAAGAGCGTAAAGTCGATGATGCTTCAGCTCTCGCGAGGTTCGTAAATCCGCGAACCTGTCGTTTATCGCGCGAGTATAGGGTACACGCAAGTTGCCGGCTTTTACAGTCGATGTTTCGTACGTAAGTGTCGCAATGGCTGCCTCGTTTGCTTCTGTACTTTATGCGAGGAATATAACTGTAAGGAATTTTTTGCAACGGTATTATTGCAAGATTTATATTTTTCGAGTTCGAGTTCAAGGCATTACAAGTATAAAAATAATAATTTTATGTAACACAAATGCATAATTGGGGTTCGAGTAGAAAAAGGCCGTGTAAAGTCAGACATGTCAGAACTTTGTCAGCCAATATCTTTTAATTCATAATGTATTTTTAAGAATATTTTTCTCAGATTATAATAGGACAAGATAAAAAAAGTCTTGGAATATCGCGGAAAGCTGATCGCTTGCACGACAAAGCGGCAGCCTATGTGCTTAATGATCAAGATGAAGAAGGGATACAACGTAGCAGCGATATCAGCACGTCGTCGTTTTCAAGAGAAAAAGGCGAGAGAAAGGCAGCAAGAACAAAATAAAAGGTATAGTACTTCGATGCTCGAGACAAAAGCGTCGAGTAATCGACGCTTTCTCGCGCAAGTCGAGAAAACTAGAGACGCGATACCTTGGGGTACATCCAATCTCTCTCCCTCTCTCTCTTCTCATCCTCTCGTTTCCTCTTCTCGATGAAACCTTCCATTTCTCGGGTAGAATTTTTTTTACATTTCTGCAGCCAAGCTTTTTTTTCGTTTTCTTTTACGCGATGGGTGCAGAGCAGCATTGCATTCAGAGATGGAGGCACAAAGTGACTGTAGCAGAAGCTCGGCACGGAGTAAGCTACAGAAGACGGATGAGGGTAAAGAAAAGTAATATTAGAATGACAAAATATAATATCTCGCGGAATTTTTTTTTTTCGATCGACAGAGGAAAAGTAAGAGCTGAGGTGATTATTACTCCTGATGCATGGATTTTACTAAGATTATAGATATACGAGTTCGTGGAAAACCTCGCAAATAAAAAAATGTAATATTCAAAATAACTTTGGTTTTAACAGATATTTGCCGAAGATCGCAAATCTCACATGCGCATTTCTTTATATTCTCACAGCCTTCCATCGCGAAGAAGTAGAATGACTTTAATCAAGCTGAATTCCTCGGCAAAACTTCAGCCCTTTCAGCCGAAACTATAACACAGCCACCCTACTCTCGACAAACTTGATCTTTCGCACACACACGGTCTACGCATTCCTCGTCCCAACCCACAGAGACTCTATATATATACGTGGGCGGCTGTTCTACTCGAGCAGCACACGTGTCTTGCCTGCGCGTGTACGTAATGCACAGTGGATCGAGTCTCGCGCTCTCTGACTCTGGCATATATCCATTCAGTTCGCGTCTTTTTCCGACGGCCGTTTTCTTTCCTTCTTTATCTCGACGACGAGCTTGCCATCTCTATCATCTCGCGGGCAATTCATTACTCGGAGTTGAGTCACGTCTTTTTCTCTGCGCGTCGTTGCTGCTGCTACTGCTATATACCCCCCTGACTCGGTCATAGCCTCCGGGGACTTTTTCCGGATGAGTAGAAAGGGGTGAAAGTACGGGTCGGAGAGACGTGGAAGAAATTAGGCACTGCTGTTGCTGCTGCTGACTTTGTGATTCTGCTGTTTATGTATAAGCACCAAGCTCGTATATGCTGAAAGTGAGCGAGAACAGTTGGAGAAAGAAGCTAAGAGCCGGTATAAACGGTAGACCATTGTACATTGAATTAGGACTTATATCAGCGAGCCTTTATTCAAGGGGATGTGAGATATAAGATTAGTATAGCGGAGTTTCAACACGGAGAAAAAGGTTTTAGGAAATTTTACTAAACTGTCTAGTAACGCAAGGACAGACTCGACAAGTATACGTTTTTTCTTAAACTTTCTACAAAAAATTACAATACGTATCTTAAAAATTACTAAACAGTATAGTAAAATTTGCAAAACGAATAGTAATTTTTGATAGAAAGTTTAAGAAAAAACGTATACCTGTCGAGTCTGTCCTCACGTTACAAGACAGTTTAGTAAAATTTCCTCAACCGTTTTTCTCCGTGAAGGAAATCTTCATTAAAGTTATCAGAATTAAAATTTTTGCGGGCTGGAAGTTTTCAAAATTATGCGCGAAAAGAATAAGAAGCGCGAGTTCATCGAGAGTCTGCGGAAAGAAAAAGGAGGTAACAAAGAATATACGAAGAAAGAGATAAAACCACTGCGACCAACTGTTCAGCAAAGTTTACTGGAAACTTGCTGAAAAACGGGCTTGAAAAGAGCAAGTGCCGAAAGACGAGAGCCTTCACCCATACGGAGTGATTAAGACAAACGCAGCATCCAAGTCGGCAAATCGCAACGAGGAAAAATGAAAAGCACAGAGAGTCACGCCCGCAAAATTCACAGTAGCCGTGCAGTAGAGGTCCCCCGTAAATTTGCGATGAGCCAATCTCGCACCTCGAGACAGACAAGGAGGAAAAGCCCGCGTTGGCGCGTCTCCATTACAGCTGAGCGGACGGAAAACGAGACTATAGCTAATACTGCAACGGGGCCCACGAATTACGTCCCGGCATCGCTCACTGTCGCCGCCACTACCTCGAGAGTTTATCAAAGAAACAAGCTGTGCGCGCGCGCGCGAAGAGTCTTGATAAATTTTTGTATGAAGTAACGTCACGCGGTCGCACTCCAGGATTTAGAGCGATGGGAGTACCTCTACAAATTGAAATGGATGCGTGGCTTTAAAAGGGCTGCTGTTCTTTTGGGCTCTCTTTAGGACATATAGATTGATGATTCTATTGGATATGATAAAAGTCGAAGTTCGAAACGGAGCTCGAGCTTTCGATTGTTTTGACTGCAGTTATCATCAGAGTGCGTAACGTTAGTTTACAACCCTGTGATTAGAGGATATTTAATACCGCTCGTGAGAAGTGTTCTTTTTTTCGAAAAAAATGTAGTCTGATTAAAAAATAGGACACTTTTTTTACGACGTAACTTACAGAATTGCGGACAATAAATAACTTCCTCGAGTTTTAACGGCGCCATAAAAATATCGCGTGTGACACTTTCGCATCGCCGAAAAGTGATAAAAAAAGTCGCCCAGCAGTCGAAAGAAGAAAAAAAAATCCCCATCTTAATAATACCGCTACGCTGCAGTGCGGAACGAGTCAAAAATCTTTTAAATCAATCTCCGCTCGTATGTATATACAGTCTCTTTCACATGCTGCCGCTTCTCTTCTCACCCGCATCGTCGTTCTCACACAGCGTCGCGTCCATTATACCCCGAATCCGAGCAAAAAATTCAACAGGGATCGCGGTCGGCGATCCTTGTCGACTGTTCCTGCGCGGGAGCTAATTGACCCGAACGCTTGCGTATACATATATATACACACACGTGTATGCGCGATACATTCGTATGTATATTGTATATATGTATAGGTATGTACAAGAAGAACAGGGAGTAGGAGGAGAGGGACGATGGCGGCAGACAACGACCAGTTGCATGTCTCTCTCTCGTTGCTCGCTGATGCAGGCCGACCACGAAACAAGCGTCGACTAGATTTCTTTCGCGGATGACTTTTTGGAATACTTTGTGCCTCTGCTTCCAAGTCTCTTTCGTCTGCGTCTTCCTTTCCTCTCTTTCTTATGCTCGCGTCAGGGAATCGTGGCTCCTATATAGTAAGACGGAGAGGAAGAGAGGAACGACGCGCGGAAGCCTTACGTGTCCCTCCGGAATCACCTCGTAAAGTACGAAGACGCGCGAGAAACTTCATTGCGGCCGACGTCGCGTCGATATTTACGAGATTGCTTGTACAATATTAATTACTCACTGTAAGTCTTTTGAAGCGAAAAGTTGCTCTCTCCTTTATAGAGTGGATACTTTTTTCGGTTCCGTGAAGTTTGATACACATTTTTATTTCGAGAAATTTTGTAGAGCGAAAATTGATTTGTTATTGTGTACATCATATTGTAAGCTGAAGGCCTGAAACGTTTTATAAAACCAGTAGTCCATAACACAATTGAAAAATGAAAATCGAGTAGCTACAGTCGGGTCGGGAAATAATTTAAAAATCACTCACCCTTCAATAATTTCAAATAGGACGAGAGGAAGAGCTGAAGTATTAGCCATTTTCCAAGAGAAATGTTAGGCAACGTCAATATACGAATCCTTGCCACATGACCTGTAAAATTGTTACTGCGCGCGCGCGCACGTCTCGGTTGTACTATATCGAGGCGGCAGTGGCACGCTCGCGACCCCATCATAAACAATGGGCTCAACTATGTGTAATATTGCCAACTTCACGGAATCTTGCTCAAATCCCATCTGCCACGTACACGCGGGGCTGCTGCTGCAGTTTCCGTCTCTCTCTCTCTCTCTCTCTCTCTCTCTCTCTCTCTCCTCCGCTGTATTATATAGAAGCATCGACTTGATTTTCTCATCTTGACGCGAAACTTCCGCGAATGCCAGGCTGAAAATTGACTTTTTATCGACTCCTGACACTCGGAGAGCGGTTTATCTTTTCGGAAATTTATCGGACTTTGCCGCTGTGTGTATATTTTTACTGTTTTACCACTGGCGAAAAGAAGCGCCAATCCAATAATAGCGATAAAGAGCAACATCCTCGCGGTTTTGTAGTTACATAATATTGTCGCGGCTTTATATATAAATATAGTCTATTTATCAACTCGTTAGCAGTGGATTCAAAAATACATACGCTGGAAAAGAGCAAACGAGTATATATACCAGATGTATATAATTACGTATAAAACGTACAAATTGTCAAGCCGATTGTATAAGGAAATGCGGGGGATGGGAAACGTTATCAGCTTTACGTCCGGGATGTCGCTCTTCCTATCTCCGAACGGACATATAGTTCCTATCGCGGCCTACGCATTACACGCAGCGCGTCGGCCGCGGCCGACTGACTGACTGACTACCGAACGAATTGACACTTCTAGCCACCTAATTCGAAATGGCTTTTTGATAATTTTTTTCGACGTCGCTCTCGAAGCTTTTATCGTTCGGACTTTTTCGATGGCGTGAGAATGATTTATAGTATTTTACTTTTATTTCGTGGGAATAAGTTTGGGAAAGAAATCATGTACGATGGAAAATTTTTATGTTACTCGCACAAGACTATATATAAAAACTCCAGAGATCCGTCGTAAATCGTAAAAAGGATTATACGGCGCAAGCAATGAGCTCAAATAGAATCAAGAGTATAATATACACGCGCAGCCAATTTCTTTTTATGTCTCTTAAAAAGTCGACGTTCTCAAAAAAAAAACAAAGAGGAAGGAACGAGCCAGTGCCTCGGAGAGAAAGAAAAAAAAAAGAAAAACAACGGCTCAGTTGTAAACCACTGTTCCGCAGCCGCAGAACGTGTACATCATTATTTCGCCGAGCGCATATACAGGCGGGTGGACCCATGAAACTTGTTTCTCGAACGGACTAATTACGTGTACGCGCTTGCTTATACAGCCTTCTTTTCTCCAGCTCGAACGACGATATATCGCATCAGCTATATACGTATATATACGAGAGACTCGTTTCCCGACTCTTGATCTGTACGGGTCAGTGTGCAACAGGGTCGCGCGCGTTTGGACCACCCACTGTATATACCATGCAGGCACTTTTCGGCACGCGATCGCGTCAGACACGGAAGGTACTCCTCGCGCCAGGCGCCAACGTCCTCCGAGTTAAATATCTCTACTTGCTAACGAGATGCGGTGAGATTTTTTTTTATGCGGATTCTCGTTGACGTTCTCAGCTTTGAGTAATCAGAGCGACGAATTTAAAAGCTCGTTTGATTCATTACGAGCTTGCGACTGATTATATTATAACTATTTCGGCAGATTGGATGACCAGGTGATTAACTTTCTAAATAAAATTTTCCGATTAAAGTTCAATATTAGAACGTGTCGATCGTATATATCTATGCTGCACCGTCTGAGCTTTGAGATTACAGCAACTATCCACGATTGAATCAGTATAACGTGAATATCAATGAGAGCATTAGGCAAGGTCTAGTCAAGCTATACGACGACGGCGCGTTAATAACCATTCGCGTAATCCCTCAATCGACCCGTTCCGAGAGGCCATCGCATTAGAGGATCGTATACTCTCGACTCTCTCGAGCACTATACCGCATCATAATGCAAAGCTACTAATGTCCGGTGAACTCGATCTCGATACTTTGATCTTTATTTGAGTTCCATTTTAGTACTTGGTGAACGATTATTCATGCGTATAATTATACTAGAGCAATTTTATTCTCTAATCTATAATCTATAATACAAAAATAAAATGTTACAACGAGAGCACAAAATATTAATTTCAAATTTAATAATAGTTATCTTCAGTGATAAGTAATTAGATAACTCGACATTTATGAAAGCGAGGGGAATCATATTGAACCTCTCGTACTAAAGCGCTCTCGAAAGCGCTCCGATATTGAGATAGTTTTAGAACATCCCACGCGAGGGAATATGTGGCATTAATTGACCTGTTAATACACACGCGAAACTATATCCACGCACATACCCTTTGATCATTTAATAGAATTTCGATTTCATAATATTTGCAAGTAGCCTCCACAAAGCTTCGCAACCACAGCATAATTACGTTCGATCGAATTCGTATTTATGCGAGAACGCAATATTCGATGGGTTTGATTGTTTTACGTTGCGATGCTTTCTACAAAACTCGTGTTTGCATTAAAAATAAAATAATCAGCAATTGTTTTATATGCCAGACATATTATTACAACTCCTGCGTTCGACATGCAGAAACTCAGTTAAACGACATAATAAACTTAGCCCGATGCTCTAAAACAGTTTGACAGCTACACTGCCAGCTGCGACTACAAAATTACAAGAGCTCAGCTCATCTGCCTGTGTCATTCATCCGATTTACAGAAATCGCAGCAGCCGCCGGTAAACTTGGTATAGGCCGTGAAAGACGCGCGAGTTTGATACAAACTGAATCCGACGCGAGTAGTCCCGAGTATAATAAACTAGTTTAGATCTTACGTCATTTGCCATGTACGCGCTTTACTTTGCCGCGTAATCGCATTATCGGCGTTTCCGGCAAATTGGAAACGGCAAATTCAATCGACGCTGTAGCCTCGCTGCTTCGCGTGATTCCCTCTTGTTTACCCAGAGCTATCTAACTCGATTCTTCGCGAAGCACGTCGCGTATATGTACGACCGTTTTATCTGCTTCATCGAAAAATTATAAAAAAAGAAAGAAACTTTGCGGAGAAAGTTATCGCGATAAAGCATCGCAACTCCTCGACGTGCAGCACTTGGCCATCATTAAGAAGCAGTTATGTATATATAGCATTGGTTACGCGCACGAAATCGACGTCGCTTTGTCTTCGTCCTCGCGCATTGTGTGTCGCTATAGTCCACAACTCTGCTTTAGGGACTTTATACATACATGCAGGTAGTAAATTTTTCCGTATAACTGTCGTCGGTGTTGTCTGTGTCCCTACGACGTGCTCCATCTCCCGTCACGATTCGCGTATATATATACAGGGAATCTGTTGCTCCTGCTTTTGGTGGCATACAATGCAGATATACTGTGTATATATATGTACAGTATACCTGATCGCGTAGACCGCTACAACCTCGTGTTCTACCATAAATTTCGTTCTCTACACTCGTACCTCCGCTCGCTGCTGTGTGTTGTTCATTACGCATTCAAGGCACCGAAAAAAAGTTTGAGAAAGAGTAGAGTCTTGGAATAGCAGCTTGCAATTTACAATCGCGAGAGTCGTTGATTGCATCAGTTCCGCGCTGCGCACTTGATTGAGAATGTCATTTTATGTACACCCCTGATTGAAGGAAGATAACTGAGCGCGCGACTATAGTAACAAGCTTGTAAAGAGTATAAAGCTGGGGAATAAGCTGATGAAAACGAGCCTTTTCTCAAAACGATCGCGGAAGTCGATTTTCACTTCAATGTATTTTAAAGCGCGCACTTTATGAACTTCATTGTCAGTCGTTTCATGAAGTATTACTCGGTCATTATCTCTATGGAGAGCCTCGCTGCTGTATGCGCTCGCGGCTCTGTATTATATACCTATACCGTGTAGTCATTGTCTTTGGCATCGAGGGTCCTTTAGCTCGCTCTGCGGGGACTGTATATATATAATATATAGCTGTATATATAATCACCAGGGATTGTGTGCGCTGCACTTGAAGCGCCAGCCTGTTTCTGTATGATTGAACGGAATCGCGATGACTAGCGGCGCTATAATAAAATGTAAATATATTGCTCTTTTATAATTGAAATGCATTGTGAGCGAAGATTTTTTTTAACTGCTCCCGGACGAATTACTCATCTCCGTGCGATGCGGTCATGATCCTTTTACGCGATTATTTTTAAACAGTCGGCGGCAAGACATCAAACATTCATATCCGAAAGTATATACAATAATCCTCTCCTCAAAGCACTATATGGATCGTAAAAAGTTTTAGGCGGACAAAAAATATCAGTCACTGCAACGAGAGCTCGTTCCACTTTTTCTTCGTCTCGTAAAAAGTGCAGAGGCGCTTTTAACCGAAGTAAAATTTTAACAGATGTTTCCGCGCGCGCGAGCGCGCTGCCCGCGAGAACTCGCCGGGGGAATATAAATTCAAAGTGTGCTTGGGCCGCTCACGGTAAGGATAGATCATTTGAGAAATGAAAGGGCGAGCGCTTTTGTGTATGTATATTAAGCGCGTATATACCATGTGTGTGTGTGCACTCAGGAAAAAAAACGGAGCATTCTCGCCGTATTATAAAAAAAGCTCTACGACGGCGAGAGTGACACGACTACTTTGTTTTAGCGGGAAGGTTTTTAAAAACTCTGCGCTGCATACATATGGAAGAGGCTCTTTACTAGGCGCCGCTGATGCTCTCTTTATTCTTTTTTGACGCGGCCTGCCGTGGGAGAATGAAAGAGATTATGTACGCTTGATTAAAAGCGGGACTCGCATATAATGGATCGAAAATCAATTGGAATTAAATTTTATACCTACAAACGTAGATTTTACTGATGGCTTTTACAAGAGCGAATAATTATAGGTTGAGAGATGAGAGGTACTGGAATTCTAGTAAAAAGCTTTTATTATAGATGAAGATTTTAATAAAGCATGCAAATTTAATGAAGATTATATAGAATGAGCTTGAGATCCAATTAACATTTTACGACTTAATTTCTGTCCGTCATGAAAGTAAATGTTGCAACACGACCACACCGCTATTTTTGCTCATGCTGAATTAGTCTTCTAAAAATAGTCGGACACAAGTTGCGAATGTAAAAAACGAGTCATTAACACGCTCGTTCGCATCTAGAGTTTCGCACACTGAGTATAGACGCGGATTAGCCGACGACGCATGACATTTTGAACGCCGGTCTAATGAAGTCAAATTTGACGGCTCGCTTTTTTCCCTTCCAGCACAGCCTCCTCTCCAATACTCTCGGCGATCGTTGGTGGCTGTTGACGAGAAGGCAGCCGTATATACATAATGAGTGAACATTAGTCAAGAGTGTAAAAGCGAGAGAGTTTGCAACAGCAGCAGCGACGAATGCACTATAGACTCGTTTAAAGCTTCGCATTGTTATATGCGCATGCGCTGCCACCCGAGAAGCGAGTTCCCATTGCAATTGAAGGGCGGTCAAAGCCACCGCGAAACGGGAAATTCAATTTGAGCTCGCGCACTTGACCACCGCGAGCCTCTGGTTACGTAAAGTTTCCACATGCGTAATTCGCACGGCCGCGCGCGCGAGAGAGAGAGCCGCAGTCCAGGATGAATGGCCAGTGTAAATTCACGCCAAGTGCGAGGCTTCGTGTCTATATACACATAATATGTGTGCTCTCTGCACGCTGGGGAGTATACTGACCTCGAACAACGCCGGCCACTGTATACGCATGTCTCGCGTTCAAACTTTTTCGACCTTTCTCTATTATATATTATGTAACGTCGCAGTGCTAATTTATCAAAGTAGGATACGTTCTTTTTTATAGACCGATGTACTTGTTCGATTTTTCAACTTTAGCAGCGATCTAAGAAAGGCACGAGGGATTGTTCAGACATATATTATTATTATGCTGCTCGAGTCAGCTTATTTCATATTTATGGTTCGACGGAAAAGCCCGGGCAAAGTTTTATAAGTTTCGCCGTGTATAATCAATTTTTCCTCGGCATACTTGTTAAGTATTTTCCGAGGAGTTCACCCTTTGAATGATCTAATAGTTGAAAGCTTCGACGCGGCTAAATTAATTTTCGATTCTCGCTGTAATCCGTACTTAGCAACTTTGTTTTGCCATCGGATTCAAAAGCATGCACTGTAAAAGTTTCGACGGTCCAACTTGGGGCTAATTTGAGTAGAAAAGCCCAGCGGCGTTATACATAATTTAGTAAACACGACTCGCGCATTAACATTATGCTGTATTATTAACTAATATTAGAAGTGAATCATTTGTGCGAAACGTGTACCATAACATCATGATACAGACGAGTGACAGAGTGCAG
This sequence comes from Cecidostiba fungosa, assembly GCA_900474305.1. Taxonomy (NCBI): domain Eukaryota; kingdom Metazoa; phylum Arthropoda; class Insecta; order Hymenoptera; family Pteromalidae; genus Cecidostiba; species Cecidostiba fungosa. Next base: position 106,967 of record UCOJ01000119.1, on the reverse strand, counting down.
CTGATCACAACGATATAAACACAACAGTATAACAACAAAACGTGCAAACCAGCAAAAATGGCTTTTTAAAGTGTGCACATCTCTCTTAAGAACCGTCTTTTTTCCTTTCGACGAAGATAGCATCTACCGCCAACGTCGCGTCTCTCGTGTAACCCTTTTACCTGCGACTCGCATCAGGCTCAGCTTACCTCCACACGTCTTTTGTCCCGACAATAAGACGCGCGGAGAGAATCGCACGCGTCGCAGGTACCTTCACCTATACATATATATGTTATTATATACGTGCCAAGCGCGCTCAATCGCGCCTCGTCAATTTATTGCACAGAGCCTGGAGTTAAGAGGGAGGGCCAGATTCGCGGAACTAAGCGCGGCCCATTCAGACGTCCGCTTTCTTAATCGATTTTACATGCGCGCGAGGTTAATATTGCTTTTTGCAGGACACGCTGATGTACCTATTTATATGGCGAGGATATAGTCGATGGGGGCAAGGTTAACGATGCTGTAAGCATGCGCGTGTCATTAATATTTTCTGATGGATGAAGGTGTCTGGATGATGCTTTTAATTAAATAATGTTTATTTTGACAACGCGATTGTGGATGCTCATTGGGTGCGATCTGTATGATTCGGAGCGTTTTGAGATAAACAATCACAATTATCAATCAGTACATGATGTATATTACTTAACTATTTACCGCATATACAAAATTTGCTTTTTTAGACCGATTGTTAATCAGTAAAGTGCATTTCATTACGAATGTAAATCTATAACGAAATTGAAATTCTGTAGCTTCTATATGAAATTCCCCGTATAATATGAGAAACGCGATAACTTGTACTTGTAATTATCCTGTACTGTCAAAGAATGTAAGGCCAAAAAGCAAGCAAAACCGAAAGGAAGAGAGGGTGTAGACCCATAAACATGCGCTTTAAGTACTGTTTTGAATTATGAAATTTTCGGGGGCGTCTCCAGTTACAAGACGCGTGTAATTTGAAGGTGAAATTCCACGCCGTGTAACGAGAGTAAAAAGGGCTACACGAATATGAACAAAACGCAGAGGGAGAAAGAATAAAAAGAAAAACAGCAGAAGGACAATGGTACGCTCAGACAAGCATAGAGCGGTCTTAACCTCGGTAAACGTACGTATAATGGCGTTCTTGTTTTACATTTTATTTTCGCTCTGCTCTTTTTGTTCATCTTCATGGCACACACAGAGACCCGCTGCGCTTTTCGTTGTTCTTTAATAAGAAGTGCTCCGCGTAAACTCACACGTCTCTATATATTTTCTCTGCTGTGCTTCCGCGAGTTTTTTTTTACACAGCTACATAATGTTGTACACCCGCACTCCTGGCACCTGCATCTCTTATGCTACTACACATACTTCTGAAAAACAAAGCTTCATTGTATAGAGAGATGAAGCTGCGTCACGGCTGTAGTCGAGTCAACTCGAGAATTGTTTGATAAGAGTCTCATCCTCCGACGGTGAAAACTTTTCCTGATCCTGTTTACCCGAAGGATTGTTTGGAATTGCTTTGGCTCTTATATGCGAGCAAACACTAGACGACGATCCTCGTTGGACGTATATATACAATTTGCTCCTTTTGCAAATGTCACCCGATCATTTTTATTGCTTACAGTTCACGGAAGGTAAAATACTTTGGATTCGCAATAAACATCTTTTTCCGCAAAACCATCAAGGAGAAAGAGTTATGCCCGTTTGCCACGAATACACCATCTCGCGCAGATTCTAACGCTGAAATGATTTGTGAAGTCTCGGGAGCCTATCGTCGCGACGGAGAATGTTAGTTATATATAGTCGGCGGGTCGTACACGCTGAATCTTGGAGGGTGCAAATTATTCACTCTCTTGGAGAATTTGAAATTCTTTGTGAGAAATTACAGATGAAATAATTGACAAATATAATAGCTAATTTTGTATTAAATCGACGTTTGAATACCTTAAATTAATTTTGACAGACTCAAATTGAACGTTGAGCGAAATTAACGTTATACATTATGAGTATGTTTAAATTTTGATTCTTAAATGTTAAGCGTCATATTAGCATCTTTAAATTCTACGTAATATAGCTCCAGAGTCGATATTTACTCCAAAAGGAGTGAACAATTCAGGAATCATCTTTACTGTGAAAAAGGTGAATACTTTCTATTATTCACTCGGTTGAAATTTATAGGGTGTATGGAGGTAGTGCGGCTAACTGAAGGCGTTCGAAATATTATAATTCAAGCTTATCTTTTCTCGAGGGTTTTATCATCGTCTATATACCGGAGTTCGTATAAACGGCCCGTATATATCTTGTAACATCCTCTCATCTGACCGACCGACATAACAAAGATTCGAGGATCAAAGAAAGATATATGGACAGACTCGATTCAGACGCAACATGGATAGAGATTATCGTGAAAGGGAATTAAAAGATTATTCCTTTTCTAAGAATGATATATCTCACTCCGTGTTTACTTTAATTATAACGGAGCAACCAAAAAAAGCACAGGGATAATGTTTTTGTAAACGAAATCTCCACGGCCAGCTTGTATACTTATACGAAGAAGACTCAGAAAAAGAAGCACGTTCATCTACAAAACGGATTATTAAAAAATAGAAGGGAAAAGCCTGTGGCGGAAAGGGGAGAAAATTTAATTTGCATTAAAGCCGGTCCGACACACATTGTGTTGCAGGTGCCTCTCGGAGTATATAAGAAAGTGAGAATAATTCATCCGACGTAGTAGGCAAAGCGAGACTGAATGCGGGGAGAAGGCGACCAGACAGAAAAAGAAGCAGCGAGAGTAAAGCAGACGACCAAAGAACCGGGGCTCGGCCCGCGCTGAATGTCGACGGCGGCGTCTCCCACGTCGAAGAGATATCAAAACGAGTCTTTGAGCTCTTTTAGGGCTGTTGTTAAATGATTTTTTAAGCAGCTCTCGTCAAATCTCTTCGTCGCGGTTCATAACTCCGCTCTTGCCGACAAAGCAATTTGTTTGTATACAAGCATATAGAGTCATTTTTTACTACGAGTATAGTGATCGCGTAATAGCTATTTTATATAGAATTGATATAGAATATCCATACTTTGTTTTGAGAGTCATTTCACGACGATCGCTCTAATGCGAAAGATGATTTAGAACTGTACCCTTATAACGACCATTGTTCTCCCAACTTATGGCCGTTCTTTCATCGTCAGCTATATAGGTTATTTTCATCAATTTTCCTGAAACGTCAGCGAACTTACCTAAAACAGAAATGAAGAAAAAAAAATATTAGCACATAATTGAAAGGGGACTGATATATGCGTTTATTTTTATTATATTATGCTATAACCGACGATTCGCTGAGAAAATATTCCCGAGCTTTTCGTATTATACTCGCAACTATTAAAAGCTCTCGCGAGCTTTCTTTCCTCTCCGACGAAGAAAAGCCGAGGGTGGCGGGAAGTTACGCCGGCAAACAGAATAAGCGGCTTTCACAATGCGCGATTCGCAGATTCGAAAAGATTCGAGCGCACTCGCGTACAGTTACGGAAGTGGCTTTTCGAATATCTGCGCGCGCGGAGAGCGCTCTCTCGCTGCTATTGACAATGAATACTTTTTTTCGTGACTTCGCATAATAATATATTGTTGGCTGACAGATAAAGAGGGCAAAGTTTGCAGAGTTGTCTTTTTCTCTTCCTCCGCTGCAGCCTCTCTCTACTATCTTTGTATATATATACCTATATACGCGCGGGCGCTGAATGAAGGCGTTATATATAAGAGTAAGACATAAATCTTGAAAAATACAGTTTTAATGAAGGCCGTTTGTTTGCCGCATTCAGCAATGGGAGAATTCGCTTGAATCTGGACTTTTCAAGATTTTTTTAATTTAAATGAGGGAAGTATACATTATATATAATAATTATTATAGAAATATTATATACTTCTTTTTATAATAATTTTACGAGTTGGACTGCAAAATTTGTAGGAAAATAGGTTCATTAAATAAATTGACAACTTTTACGTCAGATGGATTGACAAAAAAACACGCAATTTATATATCGCATCATACCGCATATGAAAATTATTATCACAAAGATTCGTATCGCACGCAAGATACATTTTGATAGCAAATATATAACCGATAATAAATCAAGCCCGATAAAATCAGACTCCGCCAACCGCAGGCCCCGTGTATACCATAATAAAACAAAAAAAATTTCAATTAGCCAAGAGCAATAACCTAGCTCCCGGCATTTCCCCGAACGGTTGAACCAGCAGCATTGATGCACCTCCGGAATTCGGGCTGGCATATATAAAAATTGAAAAGCTGCAATTAACTTATCGCGCTTTCATACGCGACGGAATTAAAAAGTCTGCTTTGCGGAGCGTCTCAAAGCGGCCGCCAATCCCGGCGCAATCTCGAGCGATAAATGAGCGTCGTCACCGCGGGCGCTGCAGTTATGATGAACCGCGGCTCTCATTCAGAGTCTCGCAACAAGTGCAACGCGCTCGGCACTGCCAGACTGCGCGGCGCTCACTCGCTCGCTCTGTGAGGCTCTCTCAATGAAACTTGGCTTGGCTTGCGTAATGCCGAAGACTGTGCTGTTGTACTTATACCCCTAAGCGATCGGAGATAAATAAGGCGCGTAAATTTTGTCTTCTGTGTGCAACGCCTTGAGCTGGGTTTTTTTCATTGCTATATATATTTATGGGCGTTTTATTTATATTTACTGACTCAGAGTTTTATTAGATGCAAACGTATTAGAGCCTGAAGGAATGCGCGAATTTTGAGATTCCATATTGGAATGAGAGATGAGCTTTGCTATAATAGATCCGGTAAATCGGTCTTCAGTATTATATGGTTGTTTTTAGGGGAATTGTTGATAGAGTTATTAAAGTTCAACGAATTGCGTATAATTACATAACACAGGGAGTTATGGTATAGCAAGCGTGGTGCACGACTTCAAAAGCTTTGAAAACGAAACTTTCTTGTTAAAGAAACACCGTTCTGCGAATTAACAAAGAAAGGTGATTTTCTAAAGTGAAATGAAAAAAAAATTGTTGCTTCGAGCGCGGCTTGCAATGTTTAATCAGCATTTGGCTTTGCTTTTCGCTCGCACCATGAAAACGGCGTAAAAAATAATGGCAAGTGCAGATTATTATTTGAAATTCAAGAGTTAATATTACGGTTTCACTTGAGGGATACCGGCAATCATTATAAAATATTTTTAACGTTTCTCTCGTTCAAGTTTTCTGAAATCAAGTTCATTATAGCTGCCAACGTGAAATGAAAAATAAGTATTCTTCGAAATAGGAATCCGAGAAAACCATCTTCATAAAAAATATTAACTTAAAAAAAACCAAAAAAAGAAATAAAAAATTTCACAAAGCTACGTCGCTTCTGACAGTCGCAGCGAACGAAGCAATGAAAGGGATGAACTCTCCATTCTCCCATCTTCGGCACAGTCAACTACTGTATACAAAGAAGAAGAAGACGCTTCCAGCAGCTGAGCGCGAACTTTTCCTGGGCTATACAACTTCATCATCTATCTATATAGCGCATCCCTGACGAAAAAGCCTCTCTAATTTCTCCCTCGCTGAAGCAGTCTCCTTTTCGTATTCCAGCTGTTTCTTTGCCACCGCGAGCGGCGTCGTCGTCGTCGTTCCGCGAAAACGCGGGGAGATTTGCATTCGCACTGCCTGCGATGCCGCGCACAGAATGTTTCCGTGTCTGTGAGAATATTTACCAGGAGACGTTATTACCTCATGCGCCAGCTGAGACTCTCTCTCCCTCCGACGCCCCCGCTTTCATTGAAATTTGGCTACTTCTACCGGCACCAGTGGAGCTGGCTTTTATTTTTTGCCCCGGGAAATCTGCTGGATTTTCCATGAAGAGACTTTCTTGCGAGATATTCAACGGTATTAGGCGTTTTTAAACGCGGGAATTCTTAATGTCGCAGAAATTGAAGCGGCGTATTAAGTATAGAGAGAGGGAAAGAGAGATGCGGTAAAAATGTTATTCAAGGAAGATAAACTCGACGGAATAAAAACTGGTTTTTCCGACGGGCGACGTTTCGATGTATCTTTTTGATTCATAATGAATTTTGAAGTTTGCGCAGATATATATATATATATATATATATATATAACTGCTTGATGAAATGAATCAATTTCTCAACAAAGAGAACCCTCTCAGAAAAGAAAACAAGGTACTGATAAATAGAAAAGATAGATATACTTTAATTAGTTTTGCGCTTTGTAGCCAAGAGGAGCGTCGTGAAAACAAAGGATAGCAGACCGAAGAAAAGTGCAATTGGCGAAAGATATAATTTATATATCTGATAAAAGTATTGGTATCTTTTGCAATTATCGTCGTGAAAAGACCCATGTCGTAGACTATTCGAAGGCACTAGTGCTGCACGTTGAAGGTTCACAATAACTTGGAAAACGACACGTGATGCTGAAGCGTATAAAGTTTCTCATCGTCGCGTGTAGAGTATACGGATACACAAGAGAAAAGATAAGAAGTAGTTTAGTAGCTTCGATATATCTGTAAACTCAAAGAAAGTTCCTGCGATTTTAATTAAGCTCGATTATTGCAGAGAGATATAAAGATTTTAGATTGTCGATTGCAGGTGAAGCGGAAAATAAAAGTATAAAAACGAATGAAGGACTTTCATTTCATCGGTCCATTCTACTACTACTACTACTACTCATCTCGTCAGTTTAATTAATGCTGCAGTTTGATTTAATGGCGAATGAATGGAAACTAGAGGTATTACGAACTTTTCACTAATAAAGAGTGTATTTCATCGAAGTAATATTCTGATCATATAAAAAAAGGCTGAGAATCAGATAGTGATCCAAAAAAAATGCAATATAATTTTATTATTGATACAGCTCTAGATATTCTTTTAGAATACAACCGCGAAAACGGACACAAAAAGTATTCAGCAAACGCGTAGCTACGATTTCACGAGTAAAAAATTGAATTTCCTAAGAGACAGCACAAGCTTTGACACTCCCGTATACAGTAGCTTGCAAAAGATAAGCGGCTTATAAATCCGCGCTTTTTTCGCGCATTCCGATTATACAATTCTACCGATCTTGAAATTAAGTTGTCACCGTTTCAACGCGAAAAGGATTATATCTGTCGTCTCTATAGAGACATAGCAATCAGGGAGAAACAGCACGAGGCTTCTGACGACGGACACGGCGCCGGCATGTGACATCCGCGATGTCAACGTGACTTGACTGTGTATACATTTTCAACTATTTATTATTTTGTCTATTTGTTTCACGCGTACATTAGGAGGAATAGCTGCTCTGAGCCTTCAGGCAAAAACTCTGACACGAGCATTACGAAGAGATTATTTTTGGAGCAAGAGTTACCCGGAAGTAATCCGTGCATAACGCTTGAAATGATTTGATATGACTGCAGAATTCTCGTTAATTATTAATATTAGGTGATGGAAATCGTTGTAGACGAGAGTATCGATTTCGAATATTGATTTGGATAAAGTGGATGGTATTTTAAAAATGTTGGGTAGTCAAGAGCTTTTTACTTTTGATCGTTAAAGATTTTTTAAGCGAAACTCATGCATGATGATTTTATTAACTAAGATGCACATATTCGTATCCAATCTAGTTTCTAATGTTTTTGAAATGATAACTTCTTATCGCACGCTGTGAACTGGTGTATATCTGTGCGTGTGTTAATATTGTTGTATATTCCAAAACAATAATAATGAAACTCAAATAAATTCTTTTCATATACGTCTTTCATATTTTTCACTCTGAATAAAACCGATCTGGAATGCGGAATAAACGTTTTTTATATTTGCGTAGCAAAAAAGCTGAGGGATCCCCATAAATTAACCGCCTGCTATGCTTCTTTTGGTTTATCCTTATACAAACATGAAGTTCAAAATAGATTGCTTTAACAGCCTTGGCGCTTCTGTATGTTTGGATTGAAATCTAAAAAAATATACTTCTTACCCATAAGTTCGTGGCAGCAAAGATCACTTATAGGTAAATCTATTTCTAACGCTTCTGTGCCAGAAAACCGTTGCTATTTTATTTGATTTTTATATAAACAAGATACTAGTCGATGATGCCTTAGAGAATATCTATTAATGTAAATAAATTTTTCTTATAAAATGGGACTTCCTTGATTGCAATAAAACATGATTAATCTAACGATTGCGAGAAATTAAGTTTTCCAAGGAAAATCAGAGCATTTTTATTTTCGAATCTTTTCAAGCGAATCAATTCGATTACGACTCGTGGAAAGGAGTAAAAGTTCAGAATTTTTTCTAATTTCGAGCTGAAGCACAAAGGCGTTCCGCTCGCCAGGACGAACACTTTCTTTATGCCTCCAGCATTACATTGCCGTGCTGTCAGTGACAAATGAGTCGTCGTGCGCATACTTGCCACGTCCTGTAATTTCATTCTCGGTATGCGCAAGAGAGAGAATAATCCGAAATTGCGGAAAGGATAAAATATGATTTAGAATGCAGTTAGCAGTCTGAAAATAATTAGTGTACCTTTGCAATGGCATAACAGCGTTAGTTTTTTTTTATAGTGTTATAATGCAGCAAATACAAGATCTTCATACTCTCCGGATATTCCCATCATCATGCTATAGCATAAAAAGTAATAGATAGCATCAAGCACGAAAACATTTTTCAACCATCGCGATGTTAATTTTACTTTCCGCTATGACCGAACGATAAACAACGTTTAATTCCTGCAGCGCACAATCTCGATTTAAACCTAACTACATGTTTGCAATATAAATCTCTCGAGGTGAGAAAGCCGATTTCGAGACCTCTGGCGATCATCATCCTTGCGGGCCGTAACGAGAACAATCAACGCCTCTGCCAGAGAATCCACTTGCTCACCGCAGAAACGCATCAGTCGCAATCATTTATATCCCGGCTACGTCCGAGCAAACTCAGCGGGCAGCGTATAGCACTTATAAAGCTTGGAGAATAATCGCGCCGCGCCTTATGCAATCTCGAAAAATTTTCAAGGTCATCGGCCCGCTGCATCAGCCGAAGAAGAAGAAGAGGAGGAGGATGCTCTCGCTCGCACGCGCCGACTTGTTATTAGCGCGTCTCTGTATAATAATCACGATCTCGCGCGCCAGCTCTATAGCCGCATGTATAAAATCCTACTGAGCTAATACGCGCGCGCGCTTGTATGTGGGCATGCTCGTGGAATTCTCGGTATTCCAGAGGTATGGAGAGTGCATTTTTTCGCGTCGGCGTGGTCTTGGAGAAATTTTAATAATTAATGCAGCCGCTTCTCGGCACGAGTATGCGCATTAGGTTTATTTTAGTTTTTTCTCTAAAGTTCGTTGCGATCCCCGCAAGAATTTTTCTCATGAATAAAAACTTTTCTTTTTACTGTGCAGCGAGGCACAATAATAAAATAGTCCGGAGCCGACGTGAACACTGAGCAATTGAAGCAGTCTGCATCAAGATCCGAAATATCAATTAATCCCGGGGAGCAGAGTATATACGGAGGCGCGGTAGCGCTTAAACAGGATTGCCGCGGAAATTATCACCCCCGAGAATCACTGCCGCGATTACGATGCCGCGAAGACGGAAGATATCATGAATAGTTATGGACCGCTAAAAGGGATTCAATTATGAGGCTGCGTCGTGTGTATATACAGCTCAACGTGTATACAGCGCGTGATGCAACCGAGTCACAAGTATGTGCACGGAGGAGATGAAAAGCGAGTTTGCGAAGAGATGCATGCGTATAAGTCTTGGGTTTTGAGTTACTGCCTCGCGGCGGTTCGCCCTACATATATATACACGTAGATATATTTTGCGTGACGTGATTAGACTGCGAAGCTCGCGTGTGTGCATACACTCAGCCAGACAGACGAGAGTGTGTATTGCGGTTTTTGGCTCGGGATACACACCGCTTTGCTTTGGCGCTACTTGAAGCTGAAGGGGAGGGATGTTTCGAGCTCGTTTTGTTTTCATTTTAATGAATCAGGTTAGTGTGTTATGCATGGTTTAAACTTCGAGGATTCAAGAATCTTTTCGTGCTAAACTGCGGCTTGTTTAGCCACTTGCTATACCTATACTTGTGCGCGAGGAATGATTTTTCGCTATAATGATTCGACTAGGGTTGCACGAGACCAAGACCAGGTTTATTTTATTTTGATCTTGAGTAGATCAATTCTCGTTTTGGTTTTATTTCAACTGTGATTTAGGTTTGTGAAAGAAAGTCTTCTAAATAACTACAAGAAAAACTAAATTTTTGCAGTTATATATAGCAGGAAAAAGAACGGATTTTGGAAACGTCAATAACATATCACGCACAAATATTCATAGCTTATTTACTGGCACAGTATATATGAATAAACAACATTTAAGCGCGTACAAAAATGAAACTTTTTTGGAAGTGTTTTAATCCTAACTAAAATGGCTAATACTATATATTTCAAAAGATTTCAAGGAATTTATTTATGATTCCTGGATTTGCATTCGTTATTTTCGTGATAAAAAGAAATACTCTGTAAAATAATCCTGCGTAAAAATCGTCGAAAAAGCATATAAACACGTAATATAGCAAAAAAATATAATAATATCTGAAAGCTTTTTACGCTTTTTTCACTGCTGTTCGTAACGAGGTGCAAATCCTACGAAAAGCGCTTATGTTAAAACTTCAAAAAGGGGTTTTCCATGCTATAGGAGCACTTGTTTAAAAAAATAATAATAATGAACGTGGTGCGCATAAATCTAGAAAAAATTGAATATTTCTTGAAATTAACGATCTTAGCTAAGATTAAAATATATAATATTGTTTCCTTTTGATCCCTGTTATTTCAGTAATGAAACAGGAAATTGGCAAAGAAATAATGAAACAAAATTGGCTGAGAATGCGTGAAAAGGCAGATTTGCCATCTTGTAGGCTAGATTCGTCTTACGCAATTCTGCAACGAATTTTACCCTATTTTCAATTGATGATAGCTTTTAATAGAAGCGGTCCTGTCACATTTGATAATGATTAAAAAATGTTACTGTATGAACTGTTCCATCCGCAATTTTCTGTGCAAAATCTGTTGCACGAAAAAAAAATTAAATAATTATGTTAAAAGTTGCGAGCTGCTACATTTTGAGACTCGAAATTAAAGCGCACAGTATAAGCAGGTTCTATGTGTAGTACTCTAATCCGACATACTGTATCCAGCGTTCTCGTTAAGCAGACCAAAGGGTTATTAGCGGGGCTCGAGGCAAGGCTTAATTTGCGACATAACGAAGAAAATGCAAGCTGCTATTAAAAATTCGCCAATTGTCAAGCAATTTTTATTGTGGCGTTGTCCGATTGTTCAAGGACGTGCTCGCATCTGTAATACACGCGTAATTAGAGACTGAAACGCTCGTGTGAAAAACATTATTTTTCGGCTTTTATATAATTTAAATAAATATAAAAATGTATAATAATTACTATAGGTCTTTATTTACTAATAGAAAATACTTCACCCATATAGGATAGACACGTTTTCAGAGAGGTATTTTTCTGGAGAAGTAAACCGGATCCCATATATGGTTTAATTTTAATTAAAATTCGTGGAAAATGCCTCTTTTGAAAAAACTGAACGCATATTTTATTTTTTGTTAAAATTAAAGTGGAAGAGTATTAAGTTTATATCAATAATAAAACATAATATAATATGTAATACCTGTATTAAAATTATATTTAAAAATCATTAGTAAATCGATAAGTATAATAATTTTCACGTCAATTCCGCATATAATGCATAAAAGCTTAGCTTTATTGCCCTTATAATTTTCTCATTAAAAAAATCATAATCCAAACGACATTTCACTCTCGAATATATAATAAAGAGCCCAACTAATACCACTAATAAATTAGTACAGCATCAAAAGCACACGTCAAAGCCAGCAAAAAGCACATCCCCGAGCGATATCGACAGAATCATTTAAGAGCCAAAGCCATAATATTAGACCCTTGCGCCGCATCTCGGCTCTCGATCAAGCGCGCAATCCCCGCGCCAGTATTTAGGTACTGCTTTCGCATCGCACACACGCACGAGTATCGATGGAGCAAAACACTAATTAATGAAGACAGTAGCTAGAGCCGAGCACAGTTCGCACAACTCATGCATAAACGTCAAGCACAGCCGCGATCGTGTAGTTTCGCACTAGCGCGCGGGTGCACTTCGTGTGTCCTCGAGGTCGACAGCAGCCACTTGTATTATACGAGTCTAGAGGTATACGCTCGCGTATCAATTGGATTAATTACCCGTGCCGCTGTCATTTGTAGACACAGGCGACGTTCGAAATTCGAGCAGCGGCGCACTCGCCAGACGCCAAACGTCAAACGCACTTAAGGCGTTAATTTATGACTCCGCACGTGAACTGACTACTAGTATTTAGGTATACGAGCGCGAGTGCTCTACTGCTGCGATTCGTCGTGTATTTATGAGAGCAGGGAGACAGCTTACCCTGCGGTCGATTGAATCAAACCCTTAAATGAATGTTGATTTATCGGGGAGCGAATCGCGTTGCGGCGACGACGCCGTATTGTTTCATCAAGTCAGGCCGCGGCAGCGCTCTTCTGTTATGCATATATATGTACCTACTGCGTGTATATTTACGTTGGCGCGATTCTTGGCTGACTTTTGATTTATAACACGCCCGCGCTAGCTGCCGTTGCAGTGTTCGGACCTTTGTTGTGCGCGCCATACGGGTATACCTTTGACGTGTGCGCATTTTTTTCCATTTCTCGCGCCTGTGGATGAAGAATTAGAACTTATTTTTTCCGAGCTTTGTAACTGGGTCGCCGCGCCGCCCCCTTCGCGCCCAATGCGCTCTTGGTGATTTAGAGTTGACGAGATTTATCAAGGAAGTGCGTTCTGCAGCTGCATTTTTCATTTGTTCACTTTTATAATACGGTATGCCGTTTATTAAAAATTTACGGTTTCTTGGCTTTCAAGCTTTCTCTTTGTTGAGTACACATTCAAGTCCTTTTTTACCATTAATATACCGCGGAGAGGTACTGCCGGATAATGATGACCAGCGAAGCAAAGCCTATTCATTCATTCGCGCTTTGTGTGAACTATTAACGATTTCCAAGTACAAGGCGTGAACGTGAGGTAATTTTGTAGATCAAAAAAATGCATTGCAGCGTTGTCCTGCTCAGCATAGACGATGCTAGAAATATTGCGTGTATACATCGTCATCTAGGCTAGTCACACATGCTCAAGACGAGACAGAGTCTATATAGATGACCCGATGAGTCTAAGCTTCTTGGAGTGTTTAAGGCATTGACTAATTACACCTTGTTTAATAATGTAACACCTGTGGCTCATCCATTTTGCTAACAAATACAGCGTTTATTTTAAGCAAATTAATTAATTATGATGATTATGAAGTATTTAACAACTTGTTATATATTATCATAATAAGGATTATTACGAGAATTTCCGTGAAATATAATAATCCTGATTAAATCATGCAATCGATGAGAATCTCGAAGAAATATAGTGAACTAATAATAGTTCAAAATAATCGCATGGTGATAATTGTAAAAATGCGAAAATTGGCAGTATAAATTTTATTTCTCTACATGGCATTATTTTTTCGCTCAACTTAAATACAATCTTTATTAATAGAAGATACCCCGCGCGCACTCTGGAGATGATGAGATCAGCAAATTGCGCTGTACAAACAGGTTCGGCCTAAATCAACAGTCCATCGGTTACGGTCGCCATGTAAATTTACCTGCCGCCGAGCTTTTTGCCACATGGTTGTACTGACTGACGCGAATCAGTCGTACACACGGCCATACGCAGCTCTTTTTTTGCACTTGACGTAACAGTCATTTTTCGTCTTGCGTCTCTTTTATTAAACCTCACGGACGACGACACGATTGTGCAATTTTATGACACTCTGCGGGGCGAGAGTGTTTTGAAATTATTCTGTGAAATATTTACTCAGCGTGTGATATGTTTAATGCGTGGTATATAACAGCGTGGATAAATGTGTTAATCAGCTTATTTTTATCATATATACACGCTACTCAAGATTTACACTGGTAAATTAATACTTGATGGAGAGAATTCAATTTAAAAGATACGTCACACACCAAAGTAGACTGTTACCCGGAAGAAATAACTACATGACCAATAGAAAAAGAATGAAAAAGGGAAACCGATCGGCCATATACGTGACTCTCCTCGATCCGTGAGATTTTCCCAATGTTTTCCTAGGGTTATCTATCTCTAATCGTTTCCCTCTTCTCCCGTGATTTGTTGAGTTAGGACGCGACCGCTCGAGCGTACTGACCATCGACGAGAGGCCAATTTGTACCTCATTCATGATTCATTTCTTCGGCATCTGTCTATAGTTCTCTATATAACCTCTAGAATTTTTTTCGCTATCGACATCGGACTCTATCGGTTGTATACTTTCAAGCCTTGGGGTTAAAAAAACAAACTTAAAAAAAAACAATAGCCAGATGAAAAGGTAGTAAAGGCGTGGGTCGACTATTCCTCGATACAAGGCATCCAAGAGTATACCTGACGCGCGATGAAGATCACAAGGAAGGAAAATACATATACTGACGAATCATTTTTCCGTTAATTATATTGGGCATTCAACGGTGTGCCAGTTCAAAGAGCTCGAAAACTGAATGGCTATACCAAAAGACCTTCGGTATTCGAGATATATCTGTAGGTATTTGAGAGGCGCCCCACTGTGTAACACAATGCACCTGCTGTTGCACTTGTCCCATACTAAAATTCTTATCGGTGACGATAAGAATGTTTGGATTAGCAGCAAAAACGTACCATTGTGTGATTTTGAGCTGATAGCTTTCTTCAGAGTTGTTTGTTCGAGAAAACTGCGGCAGTGATATTTTAGCTACTGTGGCAAAAATTCGAATAGTAGATATATAAATATGTATAAAATAAGATCTCTACGTTTATGTGTAATTATTGTCTATTTGCATGGATACAAGGCTGGTAGTACAAAACGCTAAATAATTGCATCAGTTTCAATGACATACAGTATAATTACTCACGCTATACTGTTTGCATATTTTTCGCAAAAAACGATATAACTATACACTGATCAAATGACAAATAGAATTTAAAAAGAGTTTTGTAAACGTCATGTCAAAATAATTAACATTTTATTAAGTATATTATTGCAATTATAGTCAACCTCGTTTCGAAATCATGATACACATGTAGATGAAAAAAGTATATATATTTATTTAATAAAATAATATAATCAATAAGGCCAGCACATTACATTGAAATTCCATTTCCAATATTGCATAGCATCGTCATATGCCCGTAGGCTCTTTTCGCAGTGTTCTAAATATTACATTTCACTGTTCGCGCACTTGAATGCATTTTCATATACTGATGCGTCAGCTGAACTTCCTCAGCGCGATGCTAAAGCAATCGTAGGTGCGAATGAATGCAACACGGTGAACCGAGGTGTGAACGCACTCCAAGACATACTGGGAGTTCGAAAGCGGGAAAGCTCACTTCGATAGTTTTTGCAATGGAATAGTTGTCGTGAAGTTTTACAATCTCTCGGTCTTTCTGCTATACTTCTTCCTCCTTTTATTCCCTCTCATCTTCCGCCTGGATGATAGCTGTTCGAGTAATTGCAAGTGTCCAATAACGATCGTCCCATTTTCTAGCATTGAAATTTAAATGCATTGAAAGAGGAGAGATAGGTAGTACTCGCGGTTCGGAGATGATAGTTTTTACAGCCGATAACGAAAGAGGGAGCTCTTCCTTATTTCCAGTGTATTATGTTATAGCATTTTAATTGTCATTTAACTCGTGATTTTTATTCATTGAAATTTGTTTGAAGATGCGAGGAGCGTTTCGTTGGTGTCACATTCTATTGCAAATGCACTTTCAATTTAAATATTTGAGACAGTTATATAAGAATTGGAAATGCAAATGGCAAAAACAAACGCAATATTATGAATATTTTTTACATTCTGTGGTATTGTTATTTTACAAAGTATGCTTATTTATTCTTTTCAAACTCGGAGACTGTAGTGCAAAATAATAGATATATGCGCCAGCACGTTGAGAACTGGATACGTGTTTTTTATATCAAAAATAATCCGAGCTGTCTTTCGAATTCCAACCAAACAATGGAACATTCTCGCTATATAGTCTATCTTATAATTTTTTGGTCTAGAATCTGCGCGTGAGACTCAAACTAATACACCAGCCCTTTAATCGACCCACGACCGCCAACGAAGACCAACGCAGCACACGGTTCGTTCGACTTCCGTTCTCTCTTCTGGCGTCTATTATATCGATACAGCGCTGTAAATCGTACTTAAAGTTAGACACCTCCGCGGGAATCCGAATGATCTAGTATAGGTATACTGATTCCCAGACGAGGATACGCATTAAATAACCGAAGTGAGGAAAAAGATATAGGTATACACAGATGCACAAAAAAAAGAAGAAAGTTGGTATACAGCAGGAAAAGCAAAGTAATATAGGTGGCGAGAGAGAAGAAAAGGAAAAGAAAGGAAAAGAGCATAGATCACCGAGCGCTCCGCGCAGTAGCGAGCTTCTGGAAAGAAGGAAGTGCCGAGTGCTTTCACGATTTTCTAACGTGTTTCCGTCTATTTGTGTATGTATAGGTCGAGGTATAGGTGTAGGTGTATATGCGATGTGGCGCCTGAGGATGCGCAGAGATTGAGAAAGACAGACGGCGAGAAGCCGAGTAATGGTAGCAATGAATCCGGCCTGCGTCGAATTTGAATAACATTCTTATAAAAGGTGAACTAGAATAGAAAAGTTGGCGATTTGTTTCTATTACAAGGAGTATAATGTATAAACGGAAAAAAAATTTAACCAAACTAAATTGTCCTTGATCGTATTTGAATCTCTTTTACTATGGTTTGAAAAGGAATAATAATTTTTAAACAAACAAAATCGAATTTCTAGGTTTTCTTATAAGAAATATGCAAAAGAGGCACAGATTGTTCGAAAGCGGATAAAAAGAAAGGAGATAGAATCTGAAGCGAAGACTTGGAGAAAAACGAGATACAAAAAAAGATAGAGAAAGCTTGCTGTTGTGCGGTATAGGAAGACGCAGCGACAGACGCGTAAACCAGAAAGACGCTGGATTTTCGCGGAAGGAGCTCTCTTCTCCGGTGGCTTGCTAATGCATCGAGTATACATACTCGAACTGTATATGTACCGCGACGAGACAGCGATGGCTATGTTTAGGCAAAGGAATACACGCAAAAAGAAATTGGTGGCTTCTGACGTTCTTAATAGGACGTCCGGAAATTGCCTATGCTAAGACATATAGCTATACTATAATACAGCGAGCAAAAATGAAATTATGACGAGTGAAAGTTTGGAGACGCATTTGCAATGACGACGACTCCATTTATATTCTTGTACGGTAATTTTACGAGCGCTTGTTTTTCTTTCTTGCATTTCTATGATGATTACGTTTTCTGCGATTGCGCGAAAAAGGTTTGCGGCATATTAGATTTGTAGGCCACGGTGTAGAAATAGAATGTGTGGAAAAAAATACTGCAAAATACAGAGATTTTTTTTATAATACTCAAGAATTGTTTTTATTTTATGTGAATCATTTACTTGAGTTTTCAAAAATTTACACTGTGACAAAAGTCAACAGTATTTCAGTACCATCGGGTTTTATTTAATTACTGAGTTTGTCACAACTAAACTTTACAATTTTTTTTACTACCTCCTATAAAATGACAAGTCGCAAGTTTTTAATCATAACAAATCGAGAACGTTGTTTTTTAGCGGACATGTATATGCAAAAGTTCCTTTAACTATTTTTCATATTTAGTGCAGCCAAAGTTAAAAATAGTTTCTATATTTTGATGAATCAAGCCAAAAAAACATACAGGAATTTATAGACCCAGTTCGAATGTGTAGAGTTTACAGCGTGCCGTGTGTATTTTATTGTGCTTCCAGAGCAAACTCAACAAGCGAAATGAAAAATCAATGGTAGAATTTAACAAGGTAACCTTTGCTTTTTAAAAGCTGCATGGGAATAATGTTTGAACAGTAAACCGTTCGAAAATACCGCGGTCAATTTTGCTCCTTTAGTCGGTTGATTTAAAAAAGCAATGCAATTTACAATACCGCATTTCGCAAATGCCTGCGGACATAATAAAGGACGAAGCATAATCCGAATAAATCCGAGATTCGTTGGTTTACAAATTTTTCGAAAATCAATATTGCATTCACGTGGAAAAATCGTAAAAATCCTCTCATGCAGTTGTTGTACAAAGGATTTACGATCACACAAAATTGGCATGCAAACTGAATTCATTCTTTTAGCGAAAGCACACACATAAGCTAGCTTTCGATCATATATATTCAGCTTTATGATAAATTAAATCAATTACGATTTTATGAACCCATCCCGTATTACCGCTAAAAAATTCCATAAGACATTCAACTATAGGATGCCTCTTAAATATTCAACGAAACATTAGTTTCCATTTTCATCCGCCGAGCGCCTCCCGGATCCTCGAGCCAGTCCTGCTCCCACAACCTCGAAGCTTATATATGTATATACAGAATATACACCTACGCTTGGCGAACCAATAAATATCGACCTTGCGCTACAGCGTAAACATCGAAGCTCCCCTCCATCGCCTCTCCTTATCGCAATCATAATTCATGAAATATCGCTCCAGATGCGAGGTCTATCAAGTTCCCTCGGGAGAATCTGTTCGCTGTCGCGCCATCGAATAACGCGATCTTTCGCGCCGTGGCTATTCTTGCCTATACGATGTATGTCCATTTATCCCTATACGCTCGAGGACGATGATGGTGAGCATCAGAAGCAGTTGAAGTATATAGCGGGGCCGTATAAACGTCAGCGTTACATAAAGATCGGATAAATGCCTTGCGCGAGCGGAAGCCGGGACGAGAGCTCGTAAAAGGCCGAATATACCGCGAATAGCCTGGGCTCGTGGATTTGCGAAGAGCTTGTATATACTTTTGGTAAAAAGCCACTTTTACCAAGCTCTCGTTACAAGCATCGTAAATTAACCCGACCTGGATTTCGAAAGATCACGTGTGTGCTACTACAGTAATACGTATATCGCCGAGTGATCTCTTATTGGTCTCTCGGGTTAATTGCTACTATGCGCATCAATAACAATCAAACGGTTTAATTGAAATATCGGCCTGATAGTATCGTCGAATGCAGCTGACCCAGCTCATTCTGCGCTAAAAATCGTGAATCTCGTTATCTCTCCATCTCCAATGCACTCACCACCCCCGTCGACAAAACAAAAAAGGAACAACAGTACCCCTTCATTTTTCCTGATGCCTTCATAAATGCATTATGCATAGCAATATGCATGCGTATACATGCGTATATACAAGAGCCCGAAGCTACACAGCGTTTTCCCGGTAGCATGGCTTATCTCATCTGCGCCTAGGCTGCGAGTAGTCGAGCCGATTCTATTACAGATTAGAGCGAGTGAGCGCGCGCGCAATCAAAGCCCAAAAGGCTCCTCCACTGTGCGCAATCAGCGCGAATACGCTCAGCTGGACACGAGAGCACACACACGCGCACTCACGAGTTTTACCCCCGACACAGGCGACTCCTCCTCTATCTCTTTCTCTCACCGCACGCGTATACCCAGCTCTGAGCTTTTTTGCTGCCCGTGGATTTTAGTTTGTTCGTTTTGCGGGGCGTCGGCTGCTTCTGGCTTCGCCGCGGAGGATGTGTGCCGCCGCGCTTCTGAGCTTTCGATTTACGAGCACGCGGATGAGACAAGACCGTTGCCCGCGTGTACATGTTAGTTGGGATTTTGCCAGTCTGGCAATTGGCTTTTCGTTACTTTTGATTGTTACGGACAATTTTTTCGCGGTACCCGAAGGGACGATATATAAAAGCATTGCTTATTTGTTAGACGTGAGTTTGAGGTATAGTGTATCGTTGAAAAATTATTGCGTGCAGTCGTATATAACACAGGCTTTCATTTCCATTATTTTTATTATACTAACAATAAGTACGAGTTATTTTCATGATTTGATTCCGTGAAATGGGTCAGTTAAAAAAATATTTCACGTATAAATATGGCTTAATTACATATATGCTGCGAGGTACCTTGTGCTCATTAATTAAATTAAACGTCACGAGTTTCGTTAGCATACGTCATAAAATATGTAATTTATTGTTATCAGGGAAACGAATAATTAGCATAGTACCCGAAAAAAAGTGTTCCATCAAGTACATATATCTCAAATTAATTTAAATTTCATACAAGCAGTTTTAAAGCCGAAACAACAAAGCAATGTTCGCAAACTTTATGACTTATTATACTGTTGGCCGCAACTGTTCACTGTGTTTAACCGCAAAATGTACCATCAGAATCGAAATTTTTATCGTATTTAAAAATAAAATATAACGAGCCATCGTCCAGTAAACTCTTTAACTTTTATTTTCAATTAAATCAATCCAATACGCCTATTAGTGTCGGAAATTTTTACGTACATTTAACTTTTTCTCCCCTCTTAAAGCCACCAAAAGCACCGCATCTTTCGCCTCCGTTGCTCGGAGAAAAAAGAAAAATAATTAATCGATATACTCGATGAAAAATATGGCTCTCCCCAGAGAACGTCACTTGATTTACCTTTGCGCGCGCCGTTAATTATATAGATAAGAGACGGAAACACGAGTTCATCGAGAATATATATTTATCGAGGCGACGCGATCTCTTATACGTTTGCAGCACGACCAAAATTTCTCCGCGACCTTTTACCGCGCGCAAGTATAATTCCAGGCACTTGCGCAGACATGTATGTAACTCGGCTTTGCCGCTGCATCAGAGGAAAGAAGCGTGCTCTATCAGTTCTCGCGCGCGTAATCTCTTGCTCGCTCGCATCGACGACCAGAATACAGCCGCCGCGTACACACGGGCTCGATCGGAGCATATCTCTTCCGAGAGGAATGCTCGCCGCGCGGGTTCTTCGCGACGTTTATTGATCATTTCTCGGAAATCTCCGGCTGAAAAAGTGCACTTCGACGCTTCTTTTATCGACGCTTTCGCGCTCGAATTTCACATATAAACACGCGTGACTGCGTAAGTGCAATGACGCTGCAGGTGTGTCCACAGTCCTTTTAATGCTTACAAATTCGATTTTAATGTTTTTTATATTTTTCGTTACAAGTACCGTATGAAGAGAATAATTACTCTCTTAAAAAGTGTACTGATTTAACGTTTTGAAATTATTTATGAAAAACCGGTTGTTAAGTAAAAAATCGAGTAAATTTCTGATTTTATTATAAATCGGCGCTAATATTGACTATTGCAAATTGATTGACCGGTCCCCAAAGAGAACGTAGCATGAAATGATTAACGAAACTTTAGGTCTCCAAAATCTGAATTGAAAGACTATTGTATATTCAAATTTTGATATAATTTCTACGTAATACATGTATATGAAATACGTGAAAATCATACAGTAAATATTATATATAATTGTATTTTAATATGAAAATTGGCGTTTATAAAAGAATTTACGTTAAAGGTTTTTGAGCGAGTTGTAAATTATTTTTGGACGTTTCATATAAAATATTTTGATTTTCTACAAATATTCAATACATAAAATTGTATACGCTCTTCAAAATCAAACAAGACTTTACGTGTCAATTTTTATCCAGACTTTTTCAAGACCAGGACAATTCAAAGAATATATCGTCTTGTATTGCTCTCGTCGTGCAACCCTGCCAGTCGAACATATGGATATACACGTTTCGTCTACTGTATAGCCATAAAAAGAACTGTAATCTAAAAAATACTTTTTCTAAAAGTAAATCGATCAATTCGTATAAGGAAACATTTCGTTTAGTAGAAGCACCTTTCTTCAAGAATTAGTTTAAAAAATGTCTATGCAGCTCTAAGATTTTGAACGTATATGTATTACCAATGAATTATATCAAATAACTAGAAAACATTCATCGACTCGCGAACAAATTGAATGCATCCTTACTCCATCAGCTTCATCTCGCCTGCACAAAAATGTTGTCTACGCCAATTAAGATTCCCGCCGTTCACGTGTAAGCGCAGGCAGGATATATACAAAAGCAAGAAAAGGATCGTCTCGAAGATGCGTGCAGCTGTATAAAATACAAGCGGAGGCTCACTGTGCGGGAGAATAAATGCCGCTATGATGGGGAAATTCATTTACGAGCGGATTTACGATATAACGAACGCGCGTCGGCGGCCCCGGTGATAAGCGCGTATCTCGCATTAACTTTAAGATTATTTCGCGCGCTACTCTCGCGGAGTCTGTGCTTTTTCTCGCTATATAGCTGCATAGCATGGATTTCCGCGTCCTCGTTCCTTCAGCACCTGCGAGCTATCCGCAGGTTTTTCACTTTAACGAGCGCTCGCGCGCATGCGATTACGAAATTATGTACATCGCGCTTTTTAATGAGAGCCGCACTAGCGCTTGCGAGCTTTTGCGTTTATAAGTAAGTATACAACTTTCGGACTGCATACTCGCGCGCGGCTTCGCGAAATCTCGAGCGTGAGTCGTGATGCGGTTGGCAGTAGCTCGCGAGCGATCGTAAAGATTCCAATTAGATAAAAGGCTTAACTAGGAAGCCTCTATTTGCTCGATTAATTATATAGGGGGTCGTCCCGCCAGTCGTCGCTCGCTCTCCTGCGCTGCGTGTATAGTCGCTTGCGCCCCGATAGTTTATTATAATGTATGTTTTCGTATACACCGTTATATTCCTATAATATGTACCGTGTAGAGCGAAGTGTGTTGCTTTTCAATGTTCGCGTCTGAATTATAAACTCGATTAGTTACAAGCTGCAGGCCTGAAACGAATGGAGGGTCAAAATAAAACGCATATCAATAAGTTGCTGAGCCTGCGAACCCAATGAAATTAAAATATCGCGTCACCTCTCTTTCAGCCACGCGTGTCCGAATCAATTACACAAGTCGGAGTAGGCCGTGCATTATACCGATCGCAGCGTGGGACGGACCGAACTAATAAAGAGCGAGAATGAGAAAAATATTGATCAGCCAATAGCTGCACCGGCTATATATAGACAAGTCTTGCCTGGCGGACAGACACGGTGGTAATGACGAGGCGAGTCGAGAGAAGATAAGATAGGTGAGCCTTAGAGCTATATAGTATTAGGATAGTGAACGTCGCGCGTGAGGGATCGTTGTAATGGGATCTTTAACATTCCTCGAGGAGCACAGGTCCCGCTGCTCCACATCCTTGGAACATATAGACCGCTGCATCCTCTCGGCTATCTATAACTATAGCTAAAATATATATATAGCAGAGTGAGATCTCCCGCACGCGCGCCCTGTCTTTAATTCTCCGGTCGGCACTTCACCTCGGGGCCTGTCTCTCTCTCTCTCTTTCCGCCAATGTCTGCGATGCGTGCAGTTCGAGGTGTAGGGATTCGAGTCCCCGGGCGCAAGATATCCCAGCGACGGATACACCGCAGCTCTCAAATATTCAGGCGTCCGTATAGGCCGTGATCTCGTGCAGCATCCGCAGCTCGTGAGACGACGGCTTCTAGGAACACCGAACACCGTGGGGCTATCGCTGAGGGCTGTATAATTAATGGGACTTGATCTGTGCGAGAGACTATTATACTGTGAGTCCGTGTTTGCTGTCAACTCGCGCAGATTCGTTTATATAATTATGCAAAATGTCGCGTATACTTATTATTTGTACGTCCTGTGTGTTTTCGAATGATAAGTCTATGGAGTTATACTAGCGGACTTTTGTCTCCATATTGAGTCGACATTGCGTGACTGTGATGATTTGTTTGGTAAAAAGGGAAAGATGAGAGAATATTTACGAATACCTAAGTATGCCGCACACAATTATATACGAGCCACTTATAAGCCATAGCTATTTTCGCGGATGTATATGTAAGCGGTTGCTTTGAAAGTAATAGAGATTTATGCTTTTAAACACAGATAAACTTGAAGCTATAATCAATCGATACTAAGAAACGTGATTCTCCATCGTCTTGTGGCAGTCTTTGTATATGTATATTAAAGAGCAATCTGAAAAAGTTTAGACGCCGCGAAGAAAAACTATTCCACAAAGTTTGACGTCTCGTTCCTCGCAGTTCGAGAGGTTGGCGGCCGCCGCAGACATATTGCTCTATATTTATATGCGTCTCTCGGCTCTTATATACAGGAAAGCCCGGCTGCGTCTGGTCACTGTACGAAAATGTAAACCATTCGAGCGAAAGAATTCGTTGCGTCATGATCGGATCAAATGCGCGTATATACTATGTGTATATACTGTACACTATCGTGGTCAGCTTATATCGGGCTTATACTGCTGGAGAACATTGTCGGCGCGGGTTAAAGAATATTAAATGGAATGCTCTATCTATCGCGCAACAGTTTGAAGCAACAAATAAGTAAGACTTATGGAGTCGATTTAAATAAACAAAAGTGAATTCTGAGAAGGATCGCGCGCGCGGCGTTTCCGATGTTGTGAAAATAAATTATTTAACTGTGACGAGATGCGCGACTTATGCCGATTAGTTTGCTTGGTTTAAAGAAAAATGTTACGAGTTTGATTTCTTTGAAAAATTTAGTTCATTTATGTACATTACGTACGAAATCTTATAGTTTATTTTGGATATGGAGATGACGAATAAACACGAACTGCTTTGAGATTAAGAAATTAAAGATGGCCTTGCGCAACATGAACATAAAATAAAGGGAACAAAAAAATGCATCGAGGAGATAATAGAAGGCGATATATAGAGGAAGGAAGAAGCTCGGAGAGGAGCGACCGAAAAAAAGGAACGAAGAGAGGACACACAGACATATATATAACAAGACTGAAAGACGTGTAGGTATCGATGATTTTCGTCCTTGAACGCGGAGCGAGCTGTGTGCCGCTGAGGCGAGCAAATGTGAGTTCCAGTCTGATGCTGCCCTTTCATCCGAGCAGGGACAGCACGCGTTAAAAGCCGGAACGTGAAGGTATTGGGTGCGATATATTCGGAATACTATTGGGATTCTTATATATTGTTTATTTGGGTCGCTGCACTTCCGTTTCAGAACATTTCGCACCTTTTCATCAGGAATTTATAATTGAAATTCCAAACGTGTATTACGGAATTTAATTTCTTCGTGCTTGTATATTACTTTATAATTATAATTATTTAGCGTTTTTCCGTTGCATTTTTAAACTTCAATGAAAAATTGCGAAGCAACGCGTTAGAAGTGTGAATGAACCCTTGATATCGATTGCGAAACTGCTTTGTATAAAGCCCGAAATGGATGACCTGCGCTTTTTAAAGTCTGATACAACAAAACTCTACCCTGATAACAGTTTTGACTGTAATATCTCGTAATATTATGTCACTTTACACTAACAGAAATGAAAGAGTAAAAAACGGCTTGAGGCATTATCCGTATAAATTTATAAGGATATCTTTTTAAAAGCGAATCACCCTTATTCCCTGTGGTTTAATAAATCCAAATAACATAGTTCTGCTATAGTAGTATAAGAGTAGATTAACTTACGTGTAGCGAAGACCCTTATATTAAGTATAACTTTGCGTAAATAACTCACCTGAAACACACAGAAAAAATAGTTTTTAGTAAATATAAATTCACGGCAAAATAGCAATATTATAATAGAGAGTACTGTGTATAAATGTAGATAAAATTCGGTAAAATCCAGAAAAGCTTTCCTCCCATCCCCTTGAAAGAAAACACGTTATACATTAACAGGCTGAAAAGACACTCGCATTAAAAGCTCGTCGTGCAGGAAGCGAACAGTCCCGAAAATCCCATAGTAGAGCCAAAATAAGCGTAAAATCGAAGCTGCCTGGCAGGAGTTCTCGCTTCATCTAGAGATCTTCATTACCCTCGCGAGTTATTTTAATCCTATTTTGTGGCTCCCCTTTTTAATCCCTCCTCTAATCCGTGTCCGCCTCCGCGCTCTCTCTCTCTCTTTCTCGATATCCTACATACCGATCTTTTTTTTCTTGGCCTCTATTTCTAACTTATATATAGAATGGCGATGTGCCGCGTGATAGTTTTAACGAAGAACGAAAGCGAAGGTGTGAGGGGTTTACCTGAAATCAGGTTTGGAGTAGCTAGAAGTGATTAGTGTTTGCCAGAATTGTTTGAGGACACGGTTCTTAACATGAACTGGCTGCATTGTACTTCTAGCTTACTGCATATAGTACCTACGTACAAAAGATCTGTTTTTGAATAAGTATAATATATAAGTACTGAACAAGTGACGTAAGCTACAAAATCACCCCCCACGATTGCGCCTACATCGCTAAGCAGAACTATATCTATCTATACAGCGCTACTATAGTATAGTTCCAGCGAAAGCGAGAGTGAAGCAGCCCCACGGCGTGACCACTCTCTTCTATGGAAACGCAGTTGGGATCAAGAGCTCAGTAGTAAAGTGGAGGCGGCAGGCTTGCTTCACTCTCTCATCTCTCTCTTTCTCTTGAACGTGAGGTGAATAAGAGCTATATAGTAGAGCGAAGAAAGACACGAGAGAAAGAGAAGAGACAAACAGAGAGCGAGAGTCGAGAGAGAGAGAGCAAGCAAGCGAACGGCACGCGGCGAGAGCGAGTCCGAGCGATGGGGCTGCTCGCGGGTGCGATGAGGAGGCCCGAAGAAGCGGAGCAACAGAGTGCAACGTTCGAGGCCTTCGCCGCACCAGGAGAGCAGGAGCTGGCGCGAGCACTGCACGCGCAGTTTATACCTATATAGGCTGTGCGAACGAGCACGTGGTGTGCAGCGCCGACGGCCGAGGGAGAGAAGAGAGCCTCTGCGCGAAGAAGAGCGAAGGAGAGTAGGAAGAGACGAGCGAAGAGCATGCATAGAGAGGAAGACCGCGACGGGTCGATGCGGGAGGCGACACAGACTGAAGAGCAGGGGTATTATATACCTATATGAAGGGGGAAAAATCTTGGCAACAGGTTGAGGATGAGAGAGAGAGAGAGACCAAGACGACGTATAAGAACCACCTTGCTCGCGTTGGGTCACTCTGTGTAACGTGTCATTGGCGGCTTCTTCTTTTCGTGTGTGGACCAACTCCGAGAGAGATGGTCCTCTCTAATTTCTATCCCTTTAATACACGTATATTAGAGGCGCGTATACTCTAACAGACACGGTTCGTTCGATTTTTCATTTTCTTTTTGGAGGAACAGCAGAGCTAACGAGTACGTGCCGGTATGCGTGCATGTGCTAGCGGCGAACGCGCTTTGTTCGCTGAATCTCACGATAAAAAAAAAACGAAGGAATTATTCGGTGTTTTTTCTCTTGTGTATTTATTATAGTGGTACACATATATAGTTTTTCTCTACTGTTGCTATGTTAATTGATTTATTTGTGTTTTGAATGTTGATTATTTCACTGTAAGTTCCTTTCGTGGGTAATATTATAAAATACGTTTGATAGCGTTTATCGATCTTCAAACCTATCTATCAGTCAATTTTATCCATCAGTCAAAATAGAGAAAAGAATCTTTTTTCTCTATTACACTGTAATATTATAAAATATTTCTGAGAAAGGTTATAGCGTCATTGAATTTCGAATTTGCACTATATTGAATTCAAATAATTTAGCTTTGAACGCATGTCTGCGCGCTGCAGTATATGTTATTTAGTTTTAATCAAGTATTTCGCGGAAGACTCATATAATTTATGATGTGCCAATGATTGGAGTTCACGATTGACTTTGTACCTTTTTCCAATAAATAATGTTAATTATATCCTTTAATTATTAGGAGGGAAACAAACAGTTATTCTGCACGTCGACTTAAGCAGCATTGTATATAATAGGTATAACCCTTTATCCAAAATAAGATAAAAAGTTGACCACGTCACTTGTTGAATTTCCTCGAGTCCTCCACTTAGTCATCAAGTGCGGATATATCATTTTGATAAATCGTATATCATATACGACTTAATATACCGGCGATATCACTTATAATACTACTCAATTCTCCCTGCAGAGATCACGTCATAATAAATAACGGCGTTTACGCTAGCGAAACTTTATCTTATATTGTCCAAGGTCGCCGCGAGCTCGTCTCCATCAATATAGCTACAAGTCAAGCAACCGGCAAAGAATATATACGAAGACTATAAACCACATATTATAAGTATAGCAGTGCCATTCCATCATTTGTCACAGACACACAGCGCGCGCGCAATCCTCCCCCGCGCAGAGACGACGCTGCCGGCGTAGCGCAGATCCATTACTCGTCAGCGAAGCTGCTCTCCTGGTAATCCGCGCATTATAGCCCTGCTTACCTTCTTCCTCCCCTTTTCCGAGATCTTTCCTTCCGACTCCCTTTTCCTGCGTCGCAGACGACAAAGCTGCTGCTG
This sequence comes from Cecidostiba fungosa, assembly GCA_900474305.1. Classification (NCBI taxonomy): domain Eukaryota; kingdom Metazoa; phylum Arthropoda; class Insecta; order Hymenoptera; family Pteromalidae; genus Cecidostiba; species Cecidostiba fungosa. The sequence continues at coordinate 78,565 of UCOJ01000119.1, read as the reverse complement.
CTGCTGCAGGGAGGAAGGAGCGCGCGCGCACACGACTCCACTTATTCGCTACACGAGATTACTCTGCGCGAGCAGCCCGCGCAGTAATTACCATGATCAAACAATGCCACGGCGGAGAATTGCGTGTGTTCTGGCACTGCGAGCGACCGCGAGGATGTATATATGCATATACACACATATATACAGTATACACACGACGTCGTGTCGCGGTATCTCGTCGAGTACACGCGCTCGCGCTAAGGGGCTAACAAGGTATACATATACAGCTCGTATTATACCTTCCGAGCTCTGATGCTGCAGCCTCTTGCTCTTTCTACCTGTACATAGGTACTCTTCTGCATTGTTGTTACACGAGCCTTAAGGGCATCCGATTGATTGCCAGGCTGCGCTGCAGTCGCGCGCGAATCGTGTATACAGCAGTACACACTGCAGCAGTGCATAGAGCTTTGATCCGCGCGTACTGTATAATTATCAGAGGCTCGAAAAAGAGAGTTGTATATACAGACACACATACACACACGCCCCCGCTGTGAATCCCCGGCGGAATAGTCTCTCTCTCTCTCTCACTCGCGTGCGCAGCCAACTGTTGAGGCATGGATTTTCCATGGGCAACAATCGCGTGTGCGCGCCGTGCGATGCAGCGCGTTAGCGGAGGGAAAAACGATCGGCTTTTGTGTATACCTGTATATACGCGGTCGCGACTGCTGTAGCTTTTCGTTTAGCATACAAACGAGAGAAGCTTGTTTATACATACGCGCGCTTATATTAGGTATATATGTATACAGCTATATACGATGCCACAGATTAGTAGAAAGTGTGCGCGGCACGACGCTATTAGGTACTTACGGGGCCGCGTGTGCTTTTTGCATAATGCCGCTGCTGTCTTTTTCTCTCCGCGGGAAAGTCGAGTGGAATTATGCTGCTGCTGCTGCTGCTGACTGGTTAATGGCAAAGATCGTTTGACGATGAAGCGAACACAGGCTTTATAGAGGCTCGGCTTGGCTTTGAAAGCTGCTGAGCTGTGCAGTGTGGTTTGCTTTGAATGAAAGCACTCGCACGCATTTCGAATGCTTGCGGCTGCTGTATTACTTGCTGGGCGAAGAAAGTATAATCTTATACAGGCGAGTATAACGATGACGCTTTTGAAAAATAAATTGAAATAACGTGCATTTTCCCCCCTTCTTTACTCCGTGCTCGAATAAGATCAGACAGTATAATCGTGAAAAAAATCCCCGGCCGAAAATAAATTAATGTTTGCTTTAAAAGTATAACGAAACTGCTTAGATATCGGATGTCTCGGTCTGATGTCATTGTATACACAGGCTCGAATCGGCGGCGGCGTAACCTTGCTATAATATTTATGCTATATATATAGGAAGGTGGTGAATCTCCCCATGGATATACATATAATGCTCTCTCTCTCGCGAGCGCGCGTGTGCTAACTCACAGCGGAGCAGAGTTGCGAACTATTCGCGCGGAAGAGGCAGATAGGATTGTTGAAATGCTGATCGGAAAAACTACTACCTGCACGAGCGCGCGCGCGCACGTAAATTGTAACGCGTATATAAAATCGGTTTTCCATTTTCCCAAGATTTCGGTGTCAGTTTTATGCTCTCTCTCTCTCTCTCTATCTAATGAAATATGTACTCGCGAGCTTCGCTTTTTTTATTCGCTGCTTGTTAATTTATCATATAATGGGTCGATTCGTATCGAGCAGATGGAGTACTCCATTGTTATACCGGCCACTATCGCGGATAAGTGGTCGTTATACCGCTCTCGTATCGGCTCTTATCTCTGCAAGTAAGTCTATGCAAGTATAATTGAAGGTATATAATATAGGGATTAGGAAACGCACAATAAAATTTAATGAGTAAAGTATGGCTGATGGCACGCCCATTGTATAAACTCCCGCGGCATTAAAGAAATCAGCTCCGACATCGGCTCTGTCTACATATTAATGTATCAATTGAATTGTCCATGGTTGCTCGATCGTCTATACACAGAACCCCCGGAGGCGGAAGACGGCCCCTCTTCCTCTGGAAATCCCCGCAGCGATTCGCAATAAACCGTATAATATTATGCAATAAACAAAATGCTGAAATGCCAACAACATTCTTCGGCAGCGTATCGCCGGCCTCAGCATATCGGATTCCTTAAAAACACGCGCTTCATGGTGCCCTCAGCTTCCGCCGTTCAATTCCGCCGAGACTTCCGTTATGGATATATAGGTATGTAACATCCTCCATATACTCACATCGCCGTGCGCGCGCTCCTCCCAAAGCTTTTGAAATCCGACTTCGCGTTCGGTTTCCCGTATCATCCCTCCCCACCCACACACACGATTTTACAGCGAAGCCACACACCGTCGCCGCCTCTCTTCCACACGAGCGCTCTGCTGCTGCTGAGTAGCGCTGTTGTTTTACCAGAAGGCATAAATATGCCTCGGGTCGCCTCGTAAATTCGAATTTGTCGGCGGTGCTGTCTCTGCAGTGTACACTCGCTATGCGGAATCTGGGAGTCTCTTTTCTCACTGTCTCTCCGTCGTGTAATAGCAGCAGCAGCCGCACGTCGAACGCAGAGAGCAATAGTATGAGCCGGAAAGGAAAGCCCCCTTGAGAAAGGGTCCTTCGTTTCGAAGAAACGCCACACACATGTGTGTGCGCGCAAGTCTTTGCCGTCGCATGTGAGAGCTTATGCACTCCTATTATACCTATAATTGACGAGAGCGAGAGAAAATCATTTTTCAAAAAGAACCGAGAGACTACAGAGGCACACAAGAGTGTTCTCTCTGATGTGTTCCTCTCGCTGCTCTCTGAGGAGTTTACGACTTTTCTGAAACGCCCCTTTTGCGTTCGACTTTGAATCAGATATACGGAGGTGGGATGGCCTCGGACACACTATCACCCGTTCGGCTCGGGAGTCCTTGCTCGTTAGTGATTTTTCGCTCGCGGCATATGTGGTTTTACGGTTATGCGGTAGGTATAAAGTATTTCCGAATTTTTCAAACGAAACCAATTTTCATACTTTGTTTTTCAACAAGTTTCACGTGGAGCTGATTATTATATAATAGGTACGTCAATTTAGCGCGAGAGTGAACATTAATTAACTAAAATTATTGGATATTGATTATAATCATTTCTACCCAAGTGAGCTGAAACTCAATTTCAACATATATTAGGAATTTGATACTGTAATTATACTGAAGGTTCATCAAACCTTCGTCATTGATCAATGATGATGATCACAGATGCGCGTAATTCTCTCGCATACATAGCCTGCCATGTAAATGAGAGAGAACTACAGCTAAAGCCCAATTCTGCGATATAAACATCATGCGCGTGCCTGCTTTCAACTGCATATCATTCAAATAATTCGAATGTTGTTCTATGTATGATAGAATACCGAATTACGATATTCGAGGAGTAAAAACTCCAAGTATGCACTCAAGTACGCCAAACAATTAGCTCCGCTGCTATATACTATGGCGATCAAAGAGCACTAAAGCCGCGAGCACATTAAGCTGATAAAACGACGGATAACGCGCGCTCTCTGCTATACTATATACTGCCAAGCGCAAAAGGCACTGAATCCGTGCTATATCGGGAAACCCCCGGGAATTTCGCTCCCGCAGGTTTTAAGGTGCGTAATTTAGTCACTCCAGAGATGTTAAACGTACAGTACTGGCAGTATTAGTACAACTTTGTTTCGCGCGGAAATGAAGCTATTGTTATTAATGTAATAACAGGATTTAACATAATTTCGTGTATAGTATGTAATATATCTCCCCGAGAGAAAATACGAGAGCAGCTAATTGAATTATAACCGAGAAGAGCAAGCGCAAGGCTTATTTTCTTTTTGAAACATCACGCCGCCGAGGAAATAAATTATGAAAATATTTTACTCTCGAGAAAAAGGAAAAACGATATATTCACATCATCATATATTTATAAGCAGATTTATATTACAGCTCGCTCTACAGACCAGATCCGATTAACTCGGCATAGCTTCTCCTGTTAATGCTCTAAAAAAGAACGTACCTCCCTACTACATACACGTATAAAACACACAAGCAGAGTCGACCGCCACCGCAAACCGGTAAAAAAACTGAAGATCACATAAATGGGTTCCCCCTGGTAGCGGCCAAAATATTCGCACGCGCGTCGTCCCTTCTCTTACGCAAGGCTGCTATGCAGCGACAGGACGTTTTTCGCTTACATTATAACGTTCTCGTAGCAGCAGCAGCAGCAGCAGCAGCAGCAGTTGACCGCTTCCCACGCTACATAGTCGCGCGATTCTCGCGAACCAAAGAGGACGAGAAGAAAGGGAAGGAAAAATCCGGTGAAATATATGCACGCGCCTTCTCTATTTATTCTTATCTCGAAAATTGTTTATAATACGAGAATGGGATGCGTGCGCGTATAAGTATCGCGGTTGCTGTAGTGGGTCGCTCTCTCTCTCTTCCTCGCACGACAGGGAGTAAAGTTGAAGGACTCTCTTTACTTCTCGAGAGGGACTTATATATAACTGTGCGCGGCGGCTCTTCCGCGCTCTACCATGAGGAAGATCGATGTTTCTTTCGGTTCTGAGAGCTGGTGATGGCGATTCCCGATGGATGCTTTTCTACCGGATTTTCATCCTCATGACCGTCGAGAGGTTATACGCGAGTACCCTTGGAGATCAAACCTTTTCTTGTGGATTTTTCTTTCGGTTAAAACGTTAGTAAATAGTGCCGCGAAATATCTATGTAAAGCGAACGAAGGGCAATGCTGATCTCATATTCGATGGATAATACGCGCCTTATCTGTACGCGGAAATCCGATTCTTATACGTTTCTTGATTGAGAATTATTTTAATCAAACTTTCTGTGCAAAGACTGCATCGATTGTTAGCGGAGAGATAATGATTATAGTAAAGAAAAAGATCACGATTGATGATTAAATGAATTAGTTACCGATGCAGTTGAATTGAATCAAATTTATGTATATTCACTGAAAATTCTGAAAACTGGATATACAAAAAAGGCAGTGCTAGAAAGGTCAATGTCTAGTCCGGTAAGCCTCACTCCCGCGCGTATTTTATAAACATTCCGTCGATTTCTTCAAGCTGCTCCGGTGTAATAATAAGCTCGTATCGCGAACTCCGACGTCGTATACATGTGATCCGACGACGAGGATCGTAATGCCGGGAAAGTCTCAGAGACGAAATTGAGTTTTCTATATCAGGTGAGCTCGCGGAAGTGACATAAATCCGACGAGGCCGACAGATCGAAGTTATATCCGGTGTGTCGTAGACGTGTGCGCTCGACTCTCTCTCTCTCTCGGAGAGTAAAGCGTCTGCTGCTGCGCTTTTGCTGTCTCTCTCTCTCTCTCGTCGGGCTCGTAATCGAAGCCCGACATGAGCGCGCCGCCGCCGGAGCAATTTCGGAGCAACCCGGGCCTCGTATAACCTCCGCTCTCAGTACGCGCGCGCGGACGTATAAAGCCGATTCCGTGCGAGCGATGTATAGCCTCTCTCTCTCTCTGCTGCGCTCTTCCATCAGGACTAAGCCTAATATTTTGTCCGCGTATATAGTTAAAAGCAAACTACAGCTTCTTAAAATTTTCGCTTACCATCGTGATGCACTTTACGCTGAACTGTTTTATAAACTACCGCGCGGCGTCGCTTTATTGATTGTAAAATCATGATAGATTGCACGCCGGACTAACCAAACGTATCGTTCAATTTATATGTAACTCGTATAACTTTGATGGCGCATATGTGTATAGCGCCAGTATATACATGTGCTCGTATATCACGTTTCAAATCGATATAAATCCAACGGATTCTGGATTGGTCCTCGAACCTCGAATTGAAAAATCAAACGAAATTCTATCGGCATTTAAAATTTGAAAAAAAGACCCGCGTATATAATATAATAGACGCAAACGCATAAAGTACCTTCGAAGAACTGACGCTATAATTTGAAAAGCCAATAGCACAGTAAAGCCAGCGTGACAATTTGGTGAGCGGGTAATAAAGGCAGCTCTTTCGAGGATCCCTCACTCCCACCATCCCTCACTTGGGAACGAATTTCAAAAGCCGGGCAGAATGCGTAATACCGGTAGGACAAGGTAAAGCCGTATAGTCGGATGAAGTCCCGCGCGTGACGCGAGCGCGCGGATAGAAAGAAGAGTAGAGAGAGCTGTGTGTGGAGCTATATACTGTATACATATATAGGTATACACCGGCTGCTGGCGAATAAGAGTAAAAAGAAGGGCGGTGGCGGTCCACCGCAAAAAGTTCGCAGAATTCGGCCGTAAACGTCGTCGTCGCGCGCAAGAACAAAGGGGCGGGCGGCCGAGCTTAGAGATTGCGAAATGACCCGCTGAATAAATCGCGCGATTGTTCGCCCGTGCTGTGCAGCGGGAGCGCGCGGAACGGCGAAAAACTATCGGAGAACAATTTCGCCGGCAGCAGCTTTTTGGCGCGCCTCCCCCCCCTCTCTCGACCGGCTCTTCTTAATCGGCCATTTGTTATTTTTTTAGATTATATCGGATCTATTATGCGCGCTTTTCAGCAGTTCTTCGAAGAACTTCGTATATACATATATAGCTATAGGGTCAGGCGTACTTTTACATTTGTTTCGCGGAACACGACGTTCGATTTTTGGCAATAATCAGAAGGACGATCGATATTCTAATATAATATAATGTTTATATAGTTTCGCGTTACAAACTTTGACTTTGTCATGTGACGAGAATTTCATTATAATATATCGTGCGCATCGAACCACGCTGTAATTATGTTCGAGTTTCGCGCAAAGTAAACCTCCATCGGCTTGGATAGGCAATTAAATTATTTTAGAACAAATGTCGACTCACAGGTCAATGATTTATCACATACTATAATAATATATGCCCTTTTAGAATAATCACTCAAAAGATACCTATCCCTTTATGTGCTGGAGCAAATTGTGTTATTTTTCTGAAATTTGAAGACTTTAACAAACTTAAGGAAAAAAGTGCAGTGACAATTTACATGAATATTACTATCTCAATATTCATTAAAACTATATAAAACAAACTTTAATCCTATAACTAATGAACAGTTATTCAAACTCCGTTTGATTTCGAGGAAATAATTCATGATTTCCTTGAATGTGAACAGATTCATTACTTTCTGTTCAAATATGTGCTCCAATGTCATGCAAAAAAACTTTTTTGAAGTATCAACAGAAAAAAACTTTTTGAAATATCAGATTTTTGTATAGAATTTTCAATTCATTACGCAATACGCACGTTATCAATCATACGCGAATAGGCAGTTTTACATTTTATCATGCATTTCTCGCGTATTTTACGCTATTATCCATTGCTCGTAACTTTTATTAAGAGCAGCTATTTTAACTTTTTCAATGGTTTGTTGTTTAAATTGTTGCCCATGATTATTTCTATGTTCGGGATGATTAGACAAACGAAAAAAAATTAAGTAAAATTACAAAAAATTTTTAAAAACAGGCCGGTAAGAGTTTTTTCAAAAAGGATGTCAAGAATTTTCAAGACCAAGGCAAAACTTGCAAAAAGTCTAGTTTTAGCTTGGACTTATGCAGCTTGTAAAAGTACATATACATTTTTAAAGAAGAAATTTCTTCCACCCTAAATCATCCCTTGCCTTAAAGTGGAAAATCTGCATAAGAGTGTAAGAGATCACTCTATCATATATGAGAGGCGTATCGTTTTAAGCGAAGCAGTTCCGATTGAACTTTAAGCCCGAGTTAATTAAAATTAACCCGCTTTTAGAGTGCTTGTCACTCTACAATTTTAAGAGGGTAGAATAAATTCTATGATAAAGTTGAATTTCTGAGTAATTCAGCCGAATTATTTACGAATATAGTTGTATTAATAATATAAACTTATTATTACCATAAAACCTTTTTCTCCTCTTTATATTAATTTAATTTTCCTTTTAAGATCTTTCACATGTGCCTGAAGCACATTATTAATTATATAAAGCAAAACAGCCGCCGCTCGACTTTGCTTCGTAAATAGAAAACAAACGCGTGAGCTTCTGTTGCCCAGAAAATATCTTATTTCCCGTCTGAGACCAAAGTGTCATAAACTCCAGCATGATTTGCATTTCGGGCTACTTCTGCTGCTGCACTTAAGGGACGAGAAGCTAGTATATGTATATACCCCTGGTAGCGGCGCGCTTGACACTACACATTCGTGCGCAACAAGAGGAAAAGCGACGAGGGATGCTACCGGCGCTGCAGCTCTGCCGGGAGAGTCAAGCTCAGAATTAACATATACCATTGTTCTGCCAAGGAGCGCCGCGATATGCTACCGAGCCCGGGAAGAAAGCTCTCGACAATGACTTTTTATTCGCTGCAGGTGGCAGTGCATCAGGCTGCGGTCTGCACTCGACAGACCGAATCTGCGCTGTAGCTTCTGGATACAGGATATGTTATACACTCGCACGATATTATACAATGTAACGAGTGCTGCGAGTCTATTAATATAAAGCATGCGCGGAGTGCTTTAATATTATGAATGGTGCATCGCGTTCACGGGAATTCCAGGCATTCCGCACTGCTGGCGTATGTGGAAAAATGAAGTTGGGTCGGAAGCGTCAAGGCTAATGAATTTTCCAACTTTTTAATTAAACATTATTTTTTAGATTGTGGCCTTTCCTTCCTCTACGTAAAACGTGTCACTACAAGAGAGAGAATGAGTGGAAATTTTGTTAAAAATAGAACTTTTCCGCTCCCTGAATACTGTCATCCCCCAATGTTTTGACAGACGACACTCGAATTTGGAGGGAACACGTGTAGCTCAAACTTCGAGGACTCGAAAACCAATGACATGTATGTATCGCTTTACATCTCGACTTGGAGTTCCCACAAACTGAAATAGGTTGATGCGTCTTCTTTTTTCAAGTTGCGCACCCGTGATAAGCAATCATCAAGGGTAATTGGTTATTTTTTCAACTTCAAACGCGCAGCGCTCGATATAAAGAAGGAGACAGTTAAGCCTTTATATATATAATGGCTGGTAGCAAAAACACGAACACCGCAGAGAAGTGATTTCTCTTTTATTTCCTGGCTTTTAATTAGAGTATATATAATGGATATAATAAACTTTAACTGCCGCACGAAAATTACGTTTCAATTTGAGCGACTTAATGAAGTTGCGTTATAATTTTAATTCAACAAACTAATATAATGACGATTCTTTGAAAATGCATTCGAGCTATTCATGAAAAAGCGTGTATATTTATACGTGCTATATATCCGTGTTCATTCATTTATTCAAGCCGCGCTGCATATATACACAGTGAAGTCTGCAAAGCGGGAAAAAAACGATTAACCGCTACAAAAAACGAATCAATACAAACGCGATTCAAGCTCGAGCAATAGCCGAAGTATTGGCAGAGGCCATCGCTCATAGAAAGCCCGCACGATAATGGAAATAGACCTATCGAATTACAGCGCGCTCGCTGCGGATAATTGAACGTAAAAGATTTCAATTAGCGGCGCTAAAGGCTCGACGTCTCGATATAGAGAGCCGTGCTAATAAAATCAATCGGGCACCGCGAGTCTGGAATCCACGGTCGAAGTGTATAACTCGTTCTCGGTTAGCGAGTAGGTAAATCACGTTATCGCACGAGACGCTTTAACGAGTCTAGAATTCACTCCGCGAGTCAGCCGCACTCGCTGCAAAGTTTTAGGATGCAACGTTGGACGGTATATAGTAGATCGATCTATGCGCGATCCTTGTGCTGAGAAGAGATATACGATGCGGGGTAGAAGCCGAGTGTGTGTGTATGTGTTGCGCACGTGTGGAGAAGCGGGTCCGTTAATGGACCGAAGAATTTTGCGCGCGCGCGAGGATCACGCGATCGGCGCCGATCGTTTCTTGCTGTTGTTTTTGTAGCTGGCGAAGCGAATGGGTTTTATAGGATGTTGTTTTAGGGGAACAGAGGTAAGAAGTTAAATTCGGGGTGTAAAACAATGGGTCTTGTGTGCGCGTGTGTGTTTTACGCTGCTTTTTTTGATCGAGCTGATAATATAGTATCGAGCATTCAGTAATTTTTGTATGCTTTTTTCGTTAACGTTGTATTCTAAATTTATAGTGAACGTGTAAATTTTTACGAGATAAATTTTTGTAAAATATTTTTTTTCCTCTTCTTTTGATTCTTCGAGAAAATTTAAGCGAAGATAAGTGGCATAGCGCACGTCTTCTTTCGAAAAAGCAGAAGGAAATTGAGAGGAAAGCCACTCGCAAACTAGAGACAAGCACGCTTGAAATTCTTTACGGAGGGTGCACATACCGAGCGATCTTTCGAATTTAACCATTTTGTTAGCATCAACAGAGAATGTGTTTGTAATATCTTAGAAGGAATAAAGTTGACATTTTGTTTTGATACATAGGTAATAAATATTAAAAAATATACTTTGTGAACTCATGATAAGTTTTTTAAATACTTTTGATAAACGAGTCCACTTGAAAGTGATAATACTGATAATAGACGTTCATAAATCCAAGTTCAAAGAAACTGTCAATTTCGACACAAAAAATGCCCAGTTGCACTATGATAACGACTAGGAAAAAAACGTGCGTAAATCAAAGTGTCGAATTGATCAGATACCAAGAATCTGATAAAAATTAAACCCTATACAAGTACTTGGAAAGGCGTATCAAATTATTATTATCGCATCCATTGGCACTCAAAAGAACGACAAAAATATTTTTTTTCAATCTCGATATAACAAAAGTATTAAAAAAAGAGCAAAAGCAGGACGTATAAAGAAATACATAAGTATGTAAGAGAACTAACCACGTGCTCCTGACCGGCGTCATTGCCCGGCGACGAAGACGGGCCTCGGGCGCCGTCGTTATATTCTTCCTGATCAAATCTCTCTTCAGAGTCCTCCTCTCAGAACAATCGTCAATCGCGCACTGTCAAAGTTTCTCCACCTTCTTCTCAATCGACCAAAGTAAAATGAAAAAAAAAAGAAAACTCGTCGCCTCCCACTGTGTCAAGTAAAAAATTACAAAAAAAATCTCTCGCCGAGCTGAACGATCAACACTGTCTCAGAGCTTTGCTGCAGGGTATATAACAGGGTTTCAATACAGTACAGAGGGTCGCGCGCACGCGCAACGAGCTCTCGCGGGCTCCGGACCTTCGCGGACGGGGGTCGGCGAGCGACTAGAGGGATCCACGGCGCGCGTCTGTTGCAGCGAGAGGCTGCGCGGCGCTGCTGCAGAGCGCACATATCGGATCCGAGATCCCGAGCGCAGGAGAGCCTCAGCTATATAGCTATACATATAGCGGCCCGCTGACACACACTCACACACACACTGAACTTCCCCCGGCTAATTGCTCTCGACTCTCGCTCCTTCCCTCTTTCTCTTCTTTGCCGCCGCCCGCGAGGTTCCTCTCTGCGCTGATGTGTACCTAATACTCCCGCAGCACGCGTGTGTGCGTGCGTGAGCGGAGAGAGCTGCACGTATATATACGTGTCTTGCCTGCAGCACGCACGACTGAGGGTTTCAGAGGTTTTTGTGGGTTACCGGGGTATTAGGACTTCGACGAGATTTTTTTTCCCGAGGAGACGCTCTATAAGCTGTATTATAAGGTGGATGGACTTTCGAGTGGAACTCGAGCATCGCGCTCTGTTGCTGTTGTTGCATCATGATGTTTGAACGGAACGGAGAAGTTTGCCGTCTTCAGTTTCATTGAGTGGCCCTTATATTGCTTATGCATGCTGAATAGTTTGGAGTTTGGATACTGATGATGATCTGTTTGCCTTTAGTTCATGGAGAAGAGGATGTTAACCTAATTACTGCGCGCCCGCTGAATTGAATGCTACGCGAAAATTCGACTGTGCTACCGCTTTTTGTTTTTTATTAAATTGATTGTTTCTATAAAGCTGATGTTCAGTGTACTGCCGAGTTCGTCAAGTTCTTTTTGGAATGAGACTTGACGTTTGGCGCGAAAAAAGATCAGTTCAAAAAGCGAGAGAAAAATCGACATGCGTATTATAGATGCATAAAAAACAATCTGCGAGGGAATTTCATCGAAACGGAGATAAAAGATACGCACTCGATTTTATTATCGTATCGATGAAAAACTTTTTGCCTTAACAAATATTGGGAATCGTAAAATTTTAAGCACTTTCATTTTTTCACTTACAAATTATATACAATCTGCTATTGTTCGTATACATTGCGATTCCTTTTACAGAGATAAAACAAAAAGATAAATTTGGACGAATTACCAACGACACAGGTTTTAATCATCAAAATTTTCACTCTCTAGTAACATAACTCGTAAAAAGCATCGCATACAATGTAATTGAACATTCGAAAGACTATATTACAGAGAGTTAAAAAAAAAGAAAGAACACCACTGACCGGAATGAAAAGCGCGTGGAAAACATGTCGACAGCGGGCGGAGGCAAGTCCGACCCGCGTACGTGACGATCCCCTGGAATCTGGCGGGATCCACGTATATCCCGCGCGACTGGAATGAAACGCCACCACTTCTACTCGATCCTCCTGGAAAAAAATGGTCCGCACCAGTGCTATATAAGAGAACCAACACCGTACAATATCCCCGTGCAGTACAATACAATAGAATACGATGCGTCGACGAGGACGAACGAGCGTTGGTGAACGCGCGCGCGGCGATTCACACGAGTAACTGACCGGCGGACTGTTTCTCCGGAGCGAGAGAGTTGGGCCGCACACGAGTTCTCTGTCTCTCTCTCTCTCTCTCTCTCGTCGTATATGTCTGCCGCGTTTCGTGGAGGGGGCCTCAGGAGCTTCTCGCTCATTCATAGAGCCGTCGCCCCCGCAGACCGCGAACCCTCTCCTCACTCGCGCGCTCATCAGTCTGCAGGCTCTCGACGAGGCATGTGCTTCACGGATGTGTATAGATGCACGCGCAGAACTCTCGATCTTACCCTCGGCACCGTCAAGTCTTCACTATGTCTGAGGATTTGCAAGCACGGGAACGTTGAATTCGATGGCTGTTGTAGTGTATAGCTTTGAGGAGAGCTATATATACTTCTATATACTGGATGCGCTCTTCCGTAGCACGAGAGTTCGGGGTATCGTTGCATAATTCATTGCACGCGGTTTCTTTTGAATTTGCTTTTTCTCGATGCATCGATCCGCTTGATTTTTGGTAGAATCTCAGCGCGTAACGTTTCTGTATCCATACAACTGTGAGATTTGTTGTGCTCGTTTGACTTGCACAATTTTAAAATCCTTATATTAACAACGAATGGTATTCTATTTGTTGCAGATATATAAATTCGCATTATTATTTACAACAGGTATAAGTATATTTTGTTTGAAAATGTGTACTTCGAAAATAGCAAACAATGCGTGCACAATGTTCGAACTCTACGTATAACGAGCTGAATATAACTCGGGGGTATTGAATTTAACAAGCTATTTCTTCCATCGGAACATTCCTGTAATTTCACTCGACTTTATAATTATAAACGTACAACACAAGTTGAAAATCTAATTAAAAAGTCCAAATTTATACCTGGACCTCGAGTTCAATGAACAGTATAAGCGTTTTAACCACGTTCAGCAAATTCCAACGGCGTGGCGTGAGTTGCCATCGCAAATACATGCGCGAAGTAACAGATACAGATAGCTCACGTGGATCTGAAACTGTCTTCTCGACAGTGCGTAATACTAGCACAATTTATATATTATATATATCGTTCGCCCGCGATTATTATACTTTTATCTTGATGTTCCGGGAAGCCACGCGAGCTTTTGAAACAAACTTTAAAGGTTGTTTACAAACTCGTTCAGCAATTTTCCCTTAATAATGCTTTGATAAATTCACCCGGCAACGAACAACGTCGTTAAACATGGCCCAAAAACTTTGAAGTGCAAAACTCATCTATTACGATTTAACATAGAAGCTCCATATAACTTTGATCATCTCGTGTGTTCATCAGCTTTAATTGAAAATGTCAAGCGCCCAGCGCCCGGCGAAATGTACATATAGGTATATTAGGATGAGAAAAAAGAAAACAAGCCTAGAATTTAGAAAATTCGTTTCAATGGTCGTCGTTTTAAATGGACGCCGTACGAGAAAAACGCACGGCATAATGCGCAAGCTCGCTCAATGCTAGAATTTAATTCGACCTCTTTCGAAGAGCAAAACCCGTGGCGAGATGGCGCGACGTATAGAACAATAGTTAATTTTTTGTTTTATTCCGGCGAGTCTCGCACTCGACTGCATGCGCTGCACGACGAAGAGAGAGAAAGAGAGGAACTCGGGCTTTTTGCCGAGTCGAAATCATTCGGCGAGCAGCAGAGCAACAGTGATTTATATCGGTTATTATGCTGCGCTCTATACCTACTGCTGCTGCAGTCGGGCAACTCGCTCCTGGACTACTGTCCAGTGCACGCCGCAAAAGCCGTCTGAATACGGGAAACAAAAGAGGGCTGGGGTAAGCGAACTAGAGAGCGAGGAACAGAACGCCAGATATATATGACGTATATATTCGTCCGAGTTCCGGACAATCGATTTTGCATTTTCGCTACCACGACTCGCGACCAATTACCGGTATTTTCGCGGTCTCTCTTCAGCTACTCGATATTTCGATGCTCTTTTTCAGGACGAGTGCAAATTATGTACGGAAATAGACCTATGTATATAGATAAGTAGAGCGGAAAAGGGAGCTAATGGAAGCGCCGAAAAGTTTTATCAGCGGTTCTGACATTTTTCGCGCTAGATTATCGGTGAAATTCGACACCAGACGCGGGAAGTTCATAAACTGAAATTATCGAGGCTAGTTTATTCGAGGAGCATCTGAATTCAATTTAAACAGTCGATTTTGCATGACACTTTTGATTCCTTTTTATCGACTGTTTTATTTTCGCGTGACATGTGTTTGGCGACGGCATCAGCAATTTTTGTCGTCCGTTGTCTCGATGACGCATTTCAAAAAGAGTCAGCATATCGTTCAAAATTAGTTTACTTTATACATTTTCTACGCTCATCATCTGATATCCCCGTATAACCATCATGTAATTGTTAAATCATTCTTGGAACGTGAAATTTAAATATAATATGCAAAACTATAGCTGCGGATGTACAATAAAATCAAATTTCATTTTCTCTGAATGCTCGTCGTGCGCATTGCGTCGCTTAAGATAATCTACTCATATATACACATATTTAAAAGGCACTGGAAGAAATAAAAATGTCCAGTATATGCTTTAAATTAAAAAATGTTTCAATAAATTAAAAGGTCAAGCGAATTCTGTAAAGTCATTTGCAAAATAATTATGTCATATTTTATAAAATTAAATTTTATATAGGTACACTTTTTGCAAAAAAATAATAGCTTTATTCATAGCTGCGCAATATGATTTTTGTCTTTCACGCTCAAAAAGACGAAACAAAGCGTTTTTGTCAAGCGCATATATATGCATATAACGCATATTCACTTGTAGCAACTGCATATAGCTACATTTACGGTCATTGCGCTCACATGTAGGAGCATATGGTGTGTTGCGAACAGGACTCTCAAAATTCGCGAAAATCATAGATCAATCATACGGCATCGACGACTATACAGTACCTGCTCCCAATATAGCGACAGCTCATCGATCAGTGAACGAACTCGTCGTCCCCTGCACTTTGCCGCTAGCTCATTCCCCGGCATATGTCTCACTGATACTCTCCTCCATAATACCGAATGCGCATTCGGTATATATAATTAGGATACACTCATCAGAGTCATACTCGACGTCCGCGGACTGGGCTTTCATTGTTAAATAGCCGAAAACGTCATTGTGGGATCGCGCTGCAGTCAACAAGCGCTGAATAATCGAGAGTATACTATACACAGCTTGAGGAGAGGCAGCCGCATTTTGATATCGCGCTATGTGCGGACCGACGGATAGAATAATGCAGCTCGTCTAATAATTGCCATACCGTTTTGTTTTCATCTGCAGTATACATATAGGTGTTGTGTGCATTATAGATCCAGCTGCGAGGTACCTAAGCGAATGGCTCGCGGGCTGCAAATGCGCTTAGTGCGCGCGCAGTGTTCATCGAAATAATCCGAATATCGCACGTGCTTGACGCCGGTATTTTCGGTAACTGGCTGCAGCCTAGCTTGATCCAATCATAGAGCTGTTTGCGTTTTGCCAGTTTAACTTCTGATGCCTTGAGTATTATACGTATTATATACAGCTTAAGCCTGGATGATTTATGCTGTATATATACGCATCAGACGTGCGTGCTCATTTTCGACTTTTTAAAGCGTGAATTTTGTTGCGTAGACTTTTGTTAATCCGATATAACAATTCATTCCCTCGCTGTTGTCGCTGTGAATAACCGCGGCCTTAATTTCCTTTGTTTTCAATTTTCCAAATTATTTTCATCACTATCCTACTTGCTTCATTATATTTTGTCGTTAACTTACCGTTCTCTTTATTATATACGGTATAATGTTGTATTAGAAGTAGACTTGTCTATGCAGGCACTTAAAGTTCAGTATAAGTTCGGATTTAACACAAGCTGTAAACTCCATTTTGGCTTTCATAAAAATACGACGCACGGATGAGCACGCGAGGTTTTCAATAATAGGCGCATAATTTTTTTGTAGCCGACGATCTCGTGGCTTACTGGATAGCGTAACGAGTGGGTGTAAAAAGGAAATAAACAGCGACCTCGAGCTTCTCGTATTTAGGCCACCCGATACACGATAGTCCAGCTTCAGGATGCAAGCTGATATAGAACTCGGCGCGTGCGGCGTCGTGTTCATTCAGAAATTATTCATTCATTCATAGAGAGCATAACGTACACTAGATAATATATAACACACTATCAAACCAAGAATTTTTCCCCTCCAGTCGATGCTTGATAATAATTCACATTTTTTAATTATCTGTTTCCTCTCCCACGAATGAATTCTAGCTCAAAACCGTAGTGCTTTTATACAATGTCACGCAATTATTGCGTATGCCAACTATAACGAAGAATATTATGTATGTTAAAATCGTGCACACCTTCAACATCGCCAAGTGTCTTTGACCTTTTTTCCAGAATTCCCATCATGGCGTTTCCACAGATGAGAGGAACTTGTTTTCGTGTGGCGATGGACACATCCTCTTCCCTCGCGGCTGCTTCCGGAAGAGCTACAGATCGAACCCGAGGTTCTCCCTAGCGGAAACGGCGGACACGGACACGCAGCGTTTATCTACCCGACTATCATAGAGTCATTTTATTTTTAGCCCCGCGATTAGGGGCCGCGACGACCGCCGTCCGCTTCTTCTTCTCTTTCTGTCTCCTCTTCCCGACCTAACGCTCTCCGCAAAAGCTCGACTTAATTAATATGCCGCATATGGCCACAGAGACGCACTTGTCATATACATGTGAACACAACCGGCTGATAAAAGGCTCTCGCTCCTCTATTTTTTCAACTACAACGCGGCGTCGGTCGACGACTGTGGTGACCATCATGTCGAGATATAACAGCCGAAAATCGTCCTGTATCTGCGGCTGCGGCGCAACGTTCGCGTCTATTGCTGCTCATTAGGAAGGAGGTTAAGATAAGGTTGTTCCCCCCCAGCGACGAGCATCGAATTTCACGAGTCGTGTAGTGTGCGCGCGCGCTCGTAAAATGTAATATCGCGAGCTTTTTTCATGCGCCGAGTGGGAGAATAAAAAAAATATATAGGAGAGATTCAGAATGGCACAATCATCGTATGACATAAACCAAGTTCCGCCGGATGACGAAACACCCTCTGTTCAGCGCGAAACTGAGCACGCAAAACTTTATTTGCGGAAGTTTTGTCCTGAGGCCGGAGATAGCCTGTAAGTTTTACTTTAATACACATGTTGGCTACATAAAGTTTTCTGTGCTGGTGATGAAATATTGAAAATAAGAAAAATCTTTTACGTCCAAAATATTGACGTGGGTCTTGTAAAATGATTTCGTAGCTACAATCATCTCAGCGAAGTATTGAGTAAAATAATCGCAGAGCGACCGCGAAATGCGCTCGCTTCGTTTGAAGAGTACAGCAAGAAATTGCGAAATGACAAATTCCGTTCACAAAACGATCGTTTACGTGACCTGTATAAGCCACCACCTCAGTACGAAGAAGCCAGGAAGCTGATTAATCTTTTTAAAAATGTAAGAGTAACTTTAGTGTAAAATGCAAATTAACCCTTCAGAATCGCAATTAATGTGCTTATGATGGATTTTATGCGATTTAGGTTAATTCTTCGCTAGATGAGGATAATCGAAGTTTAGAGGAGGAAAATGAAGACGATGACAGACAACATTTAGCTCCGAATTTGTTCGAAGACATGTACTATTTCGAACAAGTAGACATAGGATTACCTCGATCGGAAATAGTCTTGTTAAATTTGAGCATTCGAAAATTAATGGCTAAAGAAAAGATTGAAGATGTACGGTAATACATTCAGGAGTAAAACTTATTTTAATTGTTTATTTTATTTCACGCTACGTTCTTCTACTCGTATAATTAGGTTTTGGGGAAAAATTTTAGGACGGCCAAAGAATTACTATATTGTAGAGGCTACTTTATCAGAAGACGAGATTGAAAGGAAATTAGAGGTAAAGCATACCCTCCTCTAGAAATTATGATAGTTAAAAGGCCAAAGATTTAAATAAATACTAGTAGGAACTCGAGGTTAATCAAAAAAGTGAAGAAACTGAAAGTGTTCATACCGAAGAGAAGGTAAATGAGCAAGAAAATGCCGAGAAGGAAGCATTGGAATCAGCGTTGGCAACTGAGGTACCCCAGTTAACTGAAGAAAATAAAACAGGATCAATAGTAGATGATAGACCTAAATTAGTTTTTCCGGACATTCCAAAAAATACGTGGAAACCAACGCCAGCAGTGGCTCCTGAAAAACTTGGCACTGGAGTTAATGCAAAGGTGAATCAATTTAACGTTATATATGAATTTACTATATCGCTTTTTAAGATTGATATAATAAAGCAACACATAAATATATAAAAAGAAATACTATACAGATCGAGAAATGCATAATGTTATTCAAAAGTAATTGCTGCATGTATGAAATATAAAAATGAAACGTTATAACACTCTACAGGTTTATTACGTTTGCAATTCCCCAGGCTTGGATGACTGGACAGAATTACCCACAGTGACTCCACAGCAAATTGTTGTTGCTCGGGAAATCGTCCACTTATTCACAGGAAATTTGGAGACTCCAGTAAGCAAAACTATATTGTTATTTTAATCAAAGGAGACCGACTAAAATCACGAAAAAAAGATATTTTTCCAAAGCGTACATGTAGCGTCTTGTTAGTAAACGCAAAGTGAAAATTAGGTAATCAAGAAACGTTAAAGAAAACAAATCCAAATATTGATTTCATAGCGTGGTATTGGCTTTTAGAAAAAAATGCCATGCGGTATGAACGTCTTATTTGAATTTTCTGGGAATGATTTTCTAGATTCATACGTTTCCACTGTTTCCCGGAAACGAAAAGAATTATCTACGAGCACAGATTGCTCGCATTGGAGCAGCCACGCATGTCTCTCCGATTGGCTATTTTACTTTCGGCGATATGGAACAAGAGGATGAAGAGATTGAGGAGGACGAGGATGAGGAGGAGACGGAAGGTAGCGTTATTCATTCATAAACGTAGAAACATTCATCACATACGTGAAAAACAGCATTCGTAATGAGTCTGACGAAAGAGGGAATGCCGACGAAAATTTCGTTTGATACAGTAGCATCCTGTTGTTCTGACGCGTGAGATGAAATTCCACGAGCACTGATAATACTGTATTATTTTATTAAAAATAGACGGCGAAATCGTGAAAAATCGGCATTACGAGCAGCCGCCGCTAAAGGACCTGATTGATCCTTCAATGTCGAACTGGTGTCATCACAGTCCGTACATATTGAATCAGGGACGACTAGAGTGGCTGGCTCCCGGAAAAGTCAACAGCGAAGAAGACAACGACGAAAGCGTAAATACAGAAAGTTTTGTCGTTAAAACTTGCAGTGTAATCGTCGCGCATGCTTAACAATATGAAGCTCTCCTCAATCAATTAGCCGATCTCCTCGCCGAGCTTTACGCTTGCATGCAGCGAATAAATAGAAAAGTTCGCCGGGCCTGTAAAATTATGAATTTTAAACGCAATCGCACAGATTCGAGCGACGGCCGGGGGAAAACGCAATCACTTAGCCATTAATCTTTCTCCCTGGCGCGCATCGAAATTTATCGAAAGTCAATAGAGATTTCGGGTACAAGTAGGCGGCAGAGGCCGAGCTGCTGACGATTTATGTGCGTTTATTTAATGCGAAATTACGTTTTTGCGCTCGGCAGGAGGAGGGTGAGGAGGACGAGCATGAGGACGAGTCGGAGGAAGGGGAGGGCGAGAGCGCGCTGGACGGGGAGGGGAAGGACAAAGGATTCGAGAAGGAAATCGGACCACCTTTGTTGACGCCACTATCTGAGGACGCTTATAACTCGGATTCCGTGACACCCGCGTGGACGGCTAGGCAGTCTTCTACACTCCAGCCGGATATAGCAGTAGCTCTCATTCGGTCCAACGTTTGGCCGGGAGCGTTTGCCTTCGCCGCGAATAAGTTGGTTGATTCGAATAATCATTTCACTGACATAATATCTTAGTAATATCTCATGTATGATTATTTTTTCGGTTGTACTCAAATATTTATGTTTTCATGATTTATCATTTCAAATATTCACCGCGCAATAATCGAAAAAGCTCTCACAGCCCTCTGATGATACAAATCAATGAGAAACACAAGCAAACATACACGTATACGAGCTATACAATCAAGGTATACACACATACACAGGCTGTAACATTGATCGGAAATACGTGCCTATACTCCGCAGGAAATTCGCCAACTTGTATATCGGCTGGGGCCACAAGCATCACGCGTACAATTATAGTCCGCCGGCGATGCCGGCCATTCAGGAACAGTACGCGCCGATCGACTCGGAAATCACGGAAATTCAGGAGCCGAGCTTCGACGAAGAGGAAGCTTATCGGCTCTCCCACCTGCCTCCTCCGGCAACTGATGGTGAGTGGCACACACACACACACACACATACACGCGCGCGCGAACCATAACTCCGGAAAGTCCTTTAATTATGCGAAATTCCTTCGCTTCTTCGCTCTATGATATTCTCTTTTGCATTTGCAGACACCGAAGAGCAGCAGGACGAGGAGGAGACCGATGAGGAAGACGAGGATGACGAGGATTGAAAACTTTTGGAATTAATTATGAATCTTTTTTTAGTGATTTCCACGTTGCTTGCATTCTTCATCTCGGATTTTCAGATAGCAGTTTGAGGATGAAATGTGTTTTTCACTGCGTTCGTAATATACTAAAAATGATAATATTAAAAAAAATTGATGAAAATTTATTAGTTTTTATTGATGTCTTTATTACTGTATAATACGAGTTCTCGTGCTTGCGAACTTGATTCAATGCAAATACTCTGGCTGTAGTCAAATTTAAAACTGAACGCGTGTTGCCCTTCCATCTGGCTCCTCGACCTTATGGAATCCTGATACGTGTACTTTCTATTTACCATACATATAAGATATAAATACAAATATTTATCATATGCGAATAGAATATACATCGTCGATCACGTTGTTATTAGCTGCAAATCGAGCGGATATTTGATTTTACCGCGCGCGAATGATAACTCTTTCAGTATTATCGATAAAAGGTACACAGCGATCTTCCTTACCGACAAACGCTCAAGGATTTTATCGACGGCAGCGTCGAGCAGCTGATGAGCACATGGCAATCTCGTTCAAGTCGAGATGGAGGTGCACAACGTCTCCATTAGGCGGAGCTTGTTGAAGATTCTAGTTTATATATAGGTATAGCAAAACAAAGTTTGATTTCGTACATGTGGTGGCTTGAGTGATAACCTCACTTTGGCAAATAATAAATTCAAAAGCTTTGTAAATTGGGCTCGCAAAATTTGTAAATACATAGCAAAAATGACAGAAAGTGAGTGTTCTTTACGTCCTCTGAACTGTGAATTAAATCACTTATCCATACCCGATGGCTCAACAATGTTCATGCAAGGTAATCTTTTTAGAATTTTTGTTCTTTCAACAATTTCAATTTGTCAATTCGTTTTTTATGACACTTTCTTCTTTCAATAAGAACTTTACTAGCATTTGTTGTTTATATTCACTAATGATGTAAGATCATGGAGGAAATTATTAGTTGTGGCATGTATTTATAAATTATTAAAATATTTATTATTTCAGGTGATACATCAGTGTTGGCTGGTGTTTATGGACCAGTGGAGGCCAAATTACAAAAAATGTTCCATAATAAAGCCAATATTGAAACAACGTTTGGACCAATAAAAGGACCTCCGAGTAGGATAGCAAACAACTAATGAGATATAAAATAATAATGGATGGTATAAAAAAAAGATAACTAATGATAAATATAAATTATTACTTGTAGGCATAACTGATCGATTCGTGGAATTATATGTAAGAGACACATGCGAAGGAGCCATCCTTACTTCGTTGCATCCTGCAGCTACTATTTCAATCAATATACAGGAATTGCAAGATTGTGGTGGTGTACGTAATAACAATTATTGAAAGATTGAAATCATTTACTCCATTTAACAGCTATATATATATTTGTTCCAGTTATTGGCATGTTCTATCAATGCAGCCTGCTTAGCTTTAATTAATTCTAGTATAGCCATGAAATTTACTTTTGCAGCAGTGTGTTGTATGATTGACAAAGAGTCAGGAGATATAGTTATCGATCCTAGTTTAATACAATCACAGGTTTGTAAAAATTGAATATAAAAACAATTATACTTGTATTTTTAATTAATGGATAATAATTTCAAGTTGAATTTTAAATTTTAGAATGCCAAAGCTACCTTTACCTTTGTGTTTGATAGTGTGAATAAAGAACTTATTTGCTGTCAAACTAGTGGACAGTTTACAGAAGAAGAGTTAACGGAATCCATAAATAAATGTAAAGAAGCTAGCAAGTATATATTTGACTTTTACAGGGATATTGTTAAGAAGTATGCAACTGCAATATAACCTTAGACAAAAACACAATTAGTTAGTTATTTTTTAAATTATTTTTTATATAAATTAAATTAAGTGTAATTTAATTTAGCATAATTTCTATTAGAATCATTAGGTCAAACCTAGAGATATTTTTCTTACAATCAATTCAATATTGAAATGTTTGATGGTTAAAGAGATTTATGTTATTATAAATATGTCATGCGGTATACTCAACCCTACCATCAATACGTAAATATCAAATTGTAAATAAATATAGAATTAAATTAATATTTTACGTTAACTTTTCACTATACATTATACGTAATTGACAATAGTATTACTTTATATCAAATAATTGCTTCACTTCTGTTTGTA
Source organism: Cecidostiba fungosa (assembly GCA_900474305.1). Taxonomy (NCBI): domain Eukaryota; kingdom Metazoa; phylum Arthropoda; class Insecta; order Hymenoptera; family Pteromalidae; genus Cecidostiba; species Cecidostiba fungosa. Next base: position 55,112 of record UCOJ01000119.1, on the reverse strand, counting down.
TGATAAGTTCTTCCTTATTCAATAAGATCATTGTAAAAAACGTTCTCTGACAATCTTCTTTACTTTATATTATATTACTTGTAAATCTATTGTTTACAAACTTATCGCATAGTATAATTTTTTAAATTTGTAAAAGTATTTTACCATACAAGAATAATAATCGCTTAGAATAAAGAATCACAACTTTGTAAATAGTTTCGTTTATAAATTACATTTATTCAATACGAAATATCGCTTCAAGCATTGAAAGAAATAAAAAGGCATTACAAATGTTTAAAAAATCTTTGTTAGTAGAAAAAATGTAGACGTGTTACTGGTTGAGCTTCAGATCTGATTCACAAGAGCGTAACTCGCCAAAGAGAAGAAGTGTCAGTCGAGAAAGGGAGTGTGCCGAAGAGAGAAAAAGAAAGAGAGAGAGAGCGCGCACACTTTCCGCAAATTGTCAGGTGCGTCGAAACGGAGCCACGCCCGATCGCCAATCACGTTAGCATCGATGCACCCTTTGTTTCCACGTATAGGCATTGGCGAAATGGTCCCGTTCGCCTCGGCTCGGCTCTCGGTGGCCATCGCACACGTCCATTAAATACAGAAATGAGACTTTCAGGAAGGCGTACGCGTTCTCTGCAAAAAAGAGAAGTGCGACTTCGACGGAAAGTAGAGCCAATTCTCATGCGCTTTCTACTCAAGAGATGAGCTCTCTCCGGCGTCGAAAAGAGAGTAAAAATGGAGAACTAACGCACCTGCACATTGAAGCTGGAAGAAAAATGAAGTGAAGTGTCTTATTTTTAAACAATTCATATACAAGTTATAGATTGTTTTATTTCACAAATACAAGTTTTACGACATTTGTGGACAAAACGATTTTGTTGCGAAGAAGAGATGAGAGTTAGTGAAATTGAAAGAGATAATAGAGAACAAGAAAAAGAGAGAGAACGAATTCAAAAAGAAAAGAGAGTGTGGGGTCAGAGCTGGCCATGCTTAGTTGAGGTCGCCCGGAGGCTCTTGGACCATTAACAAGGAGCACAGCAATTTATGGACGGGCTTACTCATTTCCACTTTATTATTATTTTCTCATCTCATAGATGCTTTCTCACTTGTCCTTTTCTCTTCTCTCTTTCTCCTCCTCTCGTTCTTTCTCCCTCATCGCTAGCTTGTATGTATATACATATACAGATATACTTTATTTTTTCCCTCTGCTCAATCTTTGCGCTCTCTTTCTCTTCATCGGCTTTTTACTCACTTTGCACATCCTGGATTTAATAACGAAAGTAGAATAGAAACAGTGCGAGTGCGCGGCTTTCGCATTACACTCGATTTCCCATTCCAGACGCTCTTATTGTACGGTTGCAAAAAAAGTTATTGCTTTTAATCTCGTGGAATTGATTTCTGGCCATATGTACGTTTATTTTATACGAAATTTTTCAACGATTGACCGGTGATTGAAGCGCCACGCGCCGCTGATACTAATTTGGTCAGCAAACGGGAAAGTTTCTTGTGGGAGCAACTTCGCTTGAATTGGTTTATTTTTATGAGACTATATCAAGGATGTTTGAGCGATTGAAATCAATAATCGAATTGAAGCTTTATTGCAGACCTGATGAATTCGTATACGAGGCGTAAAACACTTTTATGGTCTAATATGCCAGTCGAATGAGATTATTAGAGAATAAGCAAAAACAGTTTCAGCACGTTTATTTATGCGATGCATTCCAAAGCTATCATACTCAATCCCTTAGAAATAATTCGAAACTTAGCGTGTATAGTACGAAGCAGTCTCCTCATTAAAATTCTTACACAATTTCCAAGGCGCACCAAAAAAAAAAAGAAAAAAAATCAATGCTCATCGCGCGCAATTAATGCGCGAGCATCTCATTTGGTCCCCTCAGACAGCATAAATCAAGCTCCACACCCGTTACGCACTCGAGGTTCGTTCTCTTTCTATAGTCTGCTCTCGACTCAGTCAGCCTCTCTCGCGCATCATATACACAGCGAATGGTGAATGGAGGACTCGCTCGATTTTACGACTCTTCGTTCGCCGGGCAAAATAGTATAGACTACTTCTCTGGCCATATAATCCAGCAGCAGCAGCAGCAGCAGCTCGTTCCCGACCATTTTTCTCGCTTCTCCTTTTTTCTTCTCCCTCTTCCCTTGGCCTGCTCCTTCTTCCTCATTTCGCGCACTAGAAGAACTGCAGCAGAAGCAGCTCATTGGAGCGAGGGCCGTTGTTATGAAATTAGCATGAGCGATCGGCCGAGGAAAGTAATCGCTTCCGAGGCCTTAGGATTGGGCGGAGGGCCGCCGCCGCAAGTGAACGAGAGCCTTTGGAGAAACGCCGCCAATTCCGCGCCGGGCGAGCCTTGCGTCCCATTGGTCGGCAGATTTATTACGGCGTTGCATGACTCCCTGCTAGCGAACTGCTGCGCGGCTTGCACGATGCACGAGGAGAGAACGAAAAATTTTCTTTTGCCGATGTATATAATAAGTTAGGTATTTGTAAGATGCGCCGAGAGAGATCTTTTCTGTTTAATACTTATATACCTTTGCTTTTGCCTACAATTAATTGGCTATGAAAAAATAAACGATGATATTATACGTATCTGCTTGATTGAATTTATAATTTTATCGTTACAAAGTTGAGACTTTTAATACACCGTTCAGCTTCAAATTAACAACGATATAATAATTCATCATTCGATTCGACGAAATAACAGTATACTCAAATGAAAACACTTGGCTTCATTATTTTTTGCCTTCAAAATCCATACGGTACTCTGATATATCCCCGCGATACTCGCCTCTCACCAAATGAAGACCTCCGAATGCCATCAGAATGATTTCTTCATGGGCATCACCGCAACGTCTGCGCGTTCACCGGTCCGCACATAAACGATAAATCATACAATGTGGTTTTCAGCTAAGGTCAAGCGACGCACGACTCTTTCTTGCACAAGTGCGCGCCCGCGTCGATCTCTCTCTATATATAAAACTATATATCGTTCTTCGGGCTCGAATTCAAAGGTCACGCTCTGCTCTCTTTGTGCAGCTTCGTCTCGGATTGAACTTGAGGCCATTAACGACTGTCCGTCAAAACGTGGCCCAGTTCCTTATCGCGCTCATTGATCACGACTGCGGAAGAGAGGGAGACGGAGAGAGAGAGCGCGCGCGAGAGGTCTATTTGCATAAGTTACACCGCGCGCGGTGGTTCTTTTGCTCTCGTGGGCCTTGATCTTGGTCTTTCTGCTTTTTCTTTGTTTCGCTTCGAGATTGATGCGCCGAGACGAGAAAACGGTTAAGGATATATAGCTATACGTATATAGTGGCTTCGCTATCGTGGCTCTATCGACTGTCACCGTCGGAGCCGGCTGCACGGATGCGCGCCGGTATATATACCTATATAGGTACCGATCAACCTGAGCTGACGCGACAGCCGCTGCCGCGCGCTTCCTTGAAATACACGAGTTCTGCGTCACGGACGTCTCCGCTCGAAGATTTTTCTTTGCATTCTGTGCAAATTTTTCATTTATCCTGACGGAAGTGCTTTCCCAAGTCACTTGCGCATATCTGATTCTATTGTGCTGCGCTTGCAGTGTGCATATAGACATCCCTTTTCACGCTGATCAATTTAACTGCGCTTCTTAAAAGTGCCTTAAAATAATCGCAAGAAAAAACATACTCTTGTACACCCATCGGGAACATCCCTTTTAACGCTCATAATACATCTTGCTCAGCGACATAGGTGAATGATACATTGGGCATCAGGATGTCGAGAACGATGACGTTACGATTTTCGTTCTGAATCCTGTGCGTAGCTTGTATATATAGAAGAAGAAGCCTTCTCGCGCGAGGAGTGATTAACCGGTCTCTCTTGCCGACCCGCCCGATCGAACTCTCGATCTCTCTTGATCTTCGTGACCGAAGGTGCACACCGTGTGCGCACACGGCGTATATATCCACGAGTTCACGTGTTACACGTATACATACCATACTCGCGGTCTGTTAGCGTCGCCTATAATACAAGCCACAGCCGGCTCGCGCGTACTGCAATGAAAAAAGCGAAACAATCGAAACTGCGATCTCTTCTCGCGCGCAATCTGTACTGTAGTGCAGCGCCTTGCCTCTCGACCTTTTCTGTCTTTTTTCCTTTTTTGCTTGCGGTGTGCGAGACGTCGGCGATGATCAAAAGCGACGCCGAACGCCACTTCCGACAGTGCATCCATACACCTCGCACGTAATGCGCTTGCGAGAGGTGAAGGTGAAGAGGTATATATAGAGAGAGAGAGAGAGAAAGAGGAAGGGAAGAGAGGTGAGACGAGTGTAAAAGTGCGTGTACTGCGGCGCACATTCAGTGAGGTGCTTCTTTTTTCTCCCTCCAGCTGAGATATAGAGATGAGAAAGGGTCGAAGTTGAAGGGCAAAACGAAAAAAAAGATATTGAAATAACTTGCTTGACGTGGCGCGCGCTGCTGCTGCTGATCAAGGTAGGCCGTGAACTCGTTTGCGTTTCTTAGAAATGCAATTTCGTTTTTTATATAGAGTGAAACTTTTGTCAGTTAGAATTCTATGTCTGCTCTGTTAAGCGGAACTTGCTTTGTAAGTGCGTAGATAACCGCTTAGTACTCATATGTATCTGATAAAGAATCATGTTATATAGAAATGTTTTTAATCGATTTTCAGCGATACAATTAATTCGATAGCACGATTTGACAAAAAGTGCAAAATTATATAACCAAAGATCAATCAATGTAGAAGTTTTTACGCCCAAATTAAAAACATCCAACACACGTCGAATTAGAGAAGAAATTACAGATAACGTGCTACTTAAAATAGAGACGACGTATTTAATTCGTGAGAGCGACGATAAACACGTTTTACAGACAGATAACCACCAGACAGACAGCGACAGAACGCTGCTCCGAAAGCATATATAGCTCAAATCGGTTCGAACTCGCGTGAGAGAAACAAAGACGAAGAAAGCAAGATTGATGGTTTCTTAATAACCGAGAAAAACCGGCAAAACGATCGGCGTTCAAGGCTCGCTGCGGGTGGGCCACGAGTTGATCGACCAGCGACACGAGTTTTTCATTCTCATGCTTGCCCGGCCCCGGAGATCTTACCCTTTTTTTGCGACGCGACTGCTTTTTTGTCGCGGTTCCGCGTGTATGCTCCCGAGCTCCGTTCGCGCCTCGCGCGAGTATTTGACGATACCGACAGCACAACTTATCGTGGAATGTGTGTTATTACGTCGGTTTGCTTAAAATAAAAAGAAAGAATAGGGTCGTATATATTTTTTCGCCACAGGGTGGTGAGCATGAAATGAGGAGGTTTTATAATGTATAAAATCCATTTTGATAATTAAAATATAAAACGGGTTTTTAAGAAATGAACGAATTATAATTGGCTGTACATGTTTATCTTGTATCTGATTACCTGCAAAATTGCTTGTTTTTCACGCGTAGCGGTGCGAACTTGCAGCGTGCATGCCGTGTATGACGAACGTTTTCACATGTTTTTCTTGTACACGTATACATATACTCGGCGTTATTAGCATTTTAATGGTTTTACTTTTGCTGATTTTTTTGCAGTCTCACATGTCGTATGCCTTATTCATGATTTATACGCCCAAAAGAATAATAAATAATCTTATGGGTATTCCGATCGGTTTCATTAAATTAGCGTACGACGCTGATGCATCGTTCTAACCGACTGACGACGAATCTGGGTAAACGGTGGCAAATTAATGGTCTATGACTTGCAGAATTTTTTTCCTGCCGCGTCTGTTTTATTTACTGAAGATTGGTCACGTCTGTCGACCTGTAAGGTTCGATTTAGTTGTTAAAAAAATTCACAGATCCTCCACGGATCATGTTATATTAAATCCTTTCTATAACATTTATGTAAAATTATTAGAAAAAAAAATGTATGAAGCGAATCATGATTCGATATCTTCATAAAATTCTACCTGGAGAAGAAGGTTAGTTAGTTAATAACGAACGAAAAAAGATTGTTATCCAAGTTATTTTTCTATCCAACAAAACAATATTTTATTACAAACTACTGTAATATACGTGTATAGTTTAGTTCAATTTTGTCTTCTCCACACACGTGCTAACAAAGTGGAGATCCCACGATGAAGACAAGCACGAGAAGTCAAAGCAGATTTCGCCTCTGTCATTTTCTGAGATTCGCACCTCCAAATTGGACGTTATGTCGTGACACTGAAGATCAGGTGCCTGGAATTCGTACGGCTTCTCCTGGCCGAGTTCGTTGATCTTGTGAACGCGGAAGGTTTTACACTCCTCTGATCCTGCTTTCTCGCAGCCTCCAGTAGCTAGCAGAAATCCACCCTTAGGCAAATTGTGCACAGCTGCCCAATTCAAAAGCTGGGGGAACGTTATTTCTTTGCTTACTTTGGCATTGCCGGTGGCGTCGAATTGCGAGCAGCTGATTTTCGTTGGTTTCTTTGTGCTCTGCAATGAAAATAGTTTTATGAATAAAGATAGCTGTCTTGGTAGTAATTTTAATCCAGAAAACAAAAAATGAATTCAAAATATTAATTAAAAAATAATAATCTTACTATAGTAGGAGTCCAGCAAAGCGAGTAAAGTTCGTGAGCATTCGAGTAAGCATCCCGTTTAGTTTGTTTCTGTTCTTCATATTTGACATTCAGTACTTCTTTGCCCTCGCCTGCTGCATTGACAAAAAGCACCTTAATGCTCGAAAGATTCTTTACGTTTTGGAAAAAGCCTTTGGCTGGTGTAGCTGGGGAAACGGCATTTGCGTATCCGCTCAATTTTGGTTTGTACGGCTGTACATCGCCAATTTGCTTGCCCTGCAGGTCAAAGGACAGTTTGCACCTGTCAACACCGCCGCAGGCTTTTAGGCTATTAACGATAACGTCGATCTGATTGTCGTAGGTCACCAGAGCGGGGTAGAAGGTGTAATCTACTTTTTGAATTGGAAAGTCCAGATGGGCAGTTTTGCAGTTAGTGGTGTCCAAAATAGTAATTTTGAAGTCGTACTTCTATTTTTTTGATAAATAAATAATAATGTTCAGTTATTGCGGTTCATAAATATTGCATAAGTAATATAATTAAAAGTGTACCTTCTCTATGGCATTCTCGGGTTCCTTAGTTTGATCATACCAGACCACAGCGACGTGATCACGAGCGAATGGTATCATTTGAAAGTAGCCATTGTAAAACAGCTCTTTATCTTTGGAATTGGCGAAAATTTTGACCCTACAGACGCCACTGTCTTGGTTATTTGGCTTCACTAGAGTCACGTTACATACCCTCTCCTCGTTTGGCTTGGTGAATTCACAGGTGGCGTAGGGGAAGGTGCTGACATCGGTGGTAAATAGAGTACCTTGCACAAAAGCTCTGGAGCCCTCTTTCGGAAGCGTCCAGCTTCTGTTGTATGAAGTTGACTTTACGATGCTTGCACTGACATGACTGGACGTCAGGGCTATGAGCAGGAATGCTCCAGTTAATCGCAACATTTCAAGATGATGTCTGCAAAGTTTTTATATTCACGATATTAATTTGTTTTGTATAGATATAATTGTAAAATGCTAAAGAGAATATCAATTAGTATAGTCTTAGAGTCAAAGATTAAACTTTACTAACATTGATGCTGATCTTGGATGATGTAGTCGGCTGTGTGGTTCGTGTTCAACTAAGCCGGTTTACACAATTGGCTTATAAATAGTCTTTGCAGAGCTATAAGAGAATCGTGACTAATTGATAGCTACTTAGAATGCAAACACAGTGTTATCCTTTCGATAACAGCACTGCGACTTTTTAATAATTATTATCACTTTGCGCCACAAGTTGATTTTCCTCATAAAATACATTTTGCATAGTTGGCAAGCATTGCTTTTTCCTACTTCTTGTTACTATTCTCAGCAGACAAAAATAAAAAACTAATTGAATACTTACTTGGAAAAAGTCGATCCTAGCCAATAAAAAAATCTCGTGATCGTTAATACTCACGCATTGGTATATGTATTTTGTTAAATCACCTAATTCATGCATAAAAATGAAATGAAAATCCACATATCGTCTGTTGTTTATGATTTTGTACATTATTATTATTTCATGTAATCGAGTTATTATTAGATTGTGTAATTTAATTTGTACAAAAATACTCTTATTCTTATGATTACAATATATCTTATCGCGTTTCGCGTAAAATATTCCGTATACATATACCGCTATAGATAGTGATTGATTCTTGAGAAGGCAATAATACTTTCCTCGTGCAATTTCTAAGAACTAATACAGTGTTATGTCAATAAGGAAAACGGCATTCGTGTATAAATTTTTATACTATTTGGACACAGCTCTATATACACTGTTAAAAATAGACTTAATTTTCATGCAGGTTTCAAGCACTGTTAGCATTTGAGAATTAATGTATGTACATGCATGTATGTACATTAAGCATAATTTAATTTACTGTCACATATATGGTACAGTTTAATGTCAAAGTACATAAAATGTAATGTGATTTTTATTAAATTTAATGTAATTGACAATAAATTAATGTAAATGTAAATTAAATTTAAATCAAAAGTAATTTAAATTTAATTTAAATGTGCATTAAATCAAATTAATGATGTATTCGTCTGAAATTTGATTCCATTACCATGACATTAACATTTATGTGGATGACATTAAAATTCATGTCAAATGAATATGAAATTCGAGGTAATTATCAATAAATTTAAAGTTTACAAGTAACTTAAATTTAATAAACGTTGATTAAATCGAGTTCATTGTACGTGCCCGAAATCAGCTTCCAATGTATTACATTAATATGAAGGGATTATTTTTAGCAGTGTATTCAAGCTGTGCATCATTATATAGGTAAATTCAGCTAAAGAAACACACTATTATAGGAAAATTTGAATAATGTGACACAAAATACATATACATTTGTAAGCGATAATTCTATTTAAGTAATTATTATTGTAATTGGTATATTTATGATCGTCTTCATCTCTATAAAAAATCGACGACCAATGTACAGGAAGATCCAGCCGCTCGAGGAAGCAAGCGCAGTCCCGGAGAAAGCTAAAGAGACGAACGACTGTTGCAAGAAGAAGAAGAAGAAGAAGAATCGTCGGCGAGAATGGAAGATCGAGGAAGAGAGAGCGAAAAAAATGGAAAAGTGACAGGTGACGCGAGGAGGACACGCGTTCGCGGCTAAGCGGAGCTAATGAGGCTCTTGGTTCTCCGTCGACGCAGGTTATATTTCTCTTTGACGCATCGAGAGGTTGTCGCTCGTCCCGTCCGTCCGTCCATCCGTCCATTCATCCATCCCGACGCAGTCGAGGGGCCCAGCAGCCGCCGAAAGAGAGCATCAGTAGCATCAGCAGCAGCGGTCCGAGAGTCCGAGATTGACGTGGCACGCTGTCCCCGTTGACAAGAATGTGACAAGAGCAGAAGCATCAGCGCCGGCAGCTACTGACCTTGCTCTCACTCTCTGATGCTCGCTCTTCTCGGCGGCGTCAAAGTGGGCGGTGCTTGCTCTTCCTTCCTGCGATCCTTTTGCGAGCAGGAAGCCCTGCAGTAGCGGGCCCTCTTATAAGTAAGGTATATAGCGCGGGAGGGATCGACGAGGAAGAGCCGAATAGCGGGAGAGGGAATTGAAGAGTTGTTCTATGACTGCCTGAAAGATGGCTCCTGACGTTTCGACGCGTCGACCAAACGCGCGAGTCCTGTTATATAGGCATTGTCTTCCTGATGCCGGCAAGTGGAAAAATTCTCGTCGTAGTCAGACACGGGCTTGCTTCCGTGGTTTTGATCGTTTAATGTTCGCAACTGTACAAATGTATGATCCCGACGTGTATATCAACTGCTCGAAATAAAGAAACTCAGCGCAGGAATAATTTATTTGAGAGAAATTCAGCGCACGATTGAAAAGACAATGTTGAATGCATCATTTGCATTAAATAAACACCAATTAAGCCGGACAATCCAGGATATCCATCGGCGTTCCCTGCAAAAAGCGTATCAAAATCGTACCGAGGCAATTACCTAAACAAAAGCCGACGTGCGTCAGCCGTGCAACAAGCAGAACGAGAGAAATCCCAGAGCGGGAGAAAGAAAGAAGGGCATAAAAAAGGCGCGCGAGCGACAGGTCCGAGAAATAGAGCCACCGAAAAAATACAATAGCACGCGAGCTAATTCATCGGGAGAGGCCCGGCGATCGATCAATCTTCGTAAAGGGCCTCGTGTGCTGCAGTATATAGGAAAGTTGAAACAGCAGCAGCAGCGTAAGGAGGAGGCGAGCGGCGACGCGAGGGACATTAATTGACACAGGCCGAGCTATACGATTGCGGAGCCAACAGCTCAGCCTGGAAGGGGGACTGCAACAAGGAGTCGCTGATGCCGGGACCAGAACTGCAGAAACTGAAAACTGACTTTACACGGACGTTCGCGAGGGAATGAGGCAAGAGGGAAGAAGACAGAAGTCGTGTTATGTGGAAAGACGGATGGTAGAAGGGAGATCAGCGTTAGGTAAAAGGTAATGACGGTTCGGTTTTTATTTCACGGTCAGAAACGAATGATTTTTCGTCTAAGGTTGAGTTCTGAATAGAACAGTGAAATAAAGCGAACCAAAGAACTCGTACTAGTTATACTAAGTCGAAGAAAAGATAAAAAAAAATCGTCAGGGATTCATGCACGCAGTAATTTTACGCATCTCGGATACGCTCGGCGCACGCTGTTTCCGCGAACGAGCGGGAAAAAGACGAGAAGAGATCGAAAGACGGGTCCGCTCGTAGGCGGAGCTCTCAAGCTGAGCTTTGAGTCCGAGCGATTCGCCGACTCGCTCTGCATTGGTCCCTTTATAAAACCTTGCAGCCCTTCTTCTCATCCTCTTCGACAAGGACGGCCCTATAGGTATCGGCGATTCCTCGAGAGAGAGAGCGAGAGAGAGAGCGTCAAAGGGCCTAGCGAGGCAAATAAATAAGGGGACAGTATAGTGCGCAGAAGAGAAGGAAGACGAGGACGACGAAGACGACGAGGACTTTCCGTCACCCACGTCCGCGATTGTTTCGCGTTTCGCTCCCGTTCCGTGCGCGGAGGGAAGGAAGAGGCAGAGGCTAAGAGAGGGGCCCGTACGATTTATGTTCGCGGCCAGTTGAGACGTTTGCGCAAGATCGAATGCGATATCCGCTGAAGGAGGTGGAGGAGACGGCTACCAAGTACACGGAATCGAGTGACTCTCGGCTGCTTCTTCTTGCTTTCTTTCTTTTCTCTTCTTTCTTCTCTCGCCCTCTATGAGGCCACTTCTTTTTCCGACCGGGAGTCTCGTCGATCCCTTTTTCTTCCTCTCTCGCGTCTATTCGTGCGATATATATACGACGAGCCGCGCGCGCGCGCGCGCGTCACGCCGACGGGGAAGCAACAGCATCGTGACAATGCGCCTTGTGAGTTGCTGCTGCTAACCAGGCGCTCCGTTGCAGACGAGGATCACCTTCGCACAAAGTCGAGAAAGATGGCCCCGTATATAGGTATAGCCCATACTCATCCTTCTACTGTTTGTTTGATTTCTATCTTTCTCTTTTTTTTATCCTTTTTTCACGTCTGTCTCTCTGTTCGTCTTTTACTACACTGCAGACTCGTCTCGAGCTCGTGTGGCGACTGAAAAATGGGCCTCACCGGTGAGATTGACTCTACAGCATTTTTAGCATTTCAAAAAACCGAAATAGTGCGTACGATTCATTCAAGTTTTTTATAATAGTGGTCGGATAAAATAAGCACACAAAGTATCAAAAGCCATAAAAACAAAAAGAAATCGTAAAGCTCGATCGTCGCTCCCGAGAAAGCAAAACTACTCCCGCGCGAGTGCCGGCGGGCAACAGCAGCAGCAGCGGCAGCAAGTTTTACGCTCTCTCAGTGGATGTCGGTGCGCGCGGCAGATCCCCCGGCTCGACGAAATAACACGTTCCCTTTTAATTTCAGTTTACTACTGTAAAATTGCCCGGGCAATAACGACAATGGAACTGTTTCCTCTCTGCGCAGCAGCGCGCTCGGGCAATAGTAATGGCGATCCCCGACTCGTCGGCCCGTGGCACGCCTCGGCAACCTCTCATTCGACGCCGCGCGCAAACGACAGGTTTGCGGTCGCTGCGGTATTACTTTTGCCTTCGACTCCGCTCTTTCTTTGCTCCTCGTCCTTTTTACGTCTTCGAGGCTCTTGCTACTCTGTTTGCTCTTTTTTCTCGTTAACGGTTATTAAAACATATACCGAGAGTAATTGGTATATTTAAAATTGCCCGCAGTCCTGTTCGAGGGGGCTCCAAATTGTGTACTCGTTATCTGCAGCAGCCTACTCTGCGTGTGTTGTATATATATGTGTGCAAATGCTGGGCTATATATGTTCCTCGTGTGCAGAGGGACAAATATTGCTCGATCGATTGGACTTCAGCTTCAGAAATTTATGGTCCTCTCGTAATCAGTGTTTGGGATAGTTATTAAAATGTTATGTGTATATAAGCTCACGTTGTTGCGTCGAGACCTTCGGCGCTGGGATGTATTATAATTGGACATTTTTATATTCAATCTATTGCAAACGAGAAAGTCGCTGTCGTTTGTATAAATCAACGCGTTTTTGATTTATAAGACTTGTCCTATACTCTTTCGACTGCGGGTTATTTTGTTTGTTGTGCGTATTTCAATCGTTTTTTTTTTAACGAAAAGTATAACAGCTCAGTTCTGCGACTTTTACCTACATCGGAGATGTAGTGACATTGGCAGAGTGGAAAATATCATTGCTTCCTTGAGTTTCGTTTAATTTCTCAACATTTCATTACTCCCGAGTAATAATATAACATTAAGCCGCACTGATACCACTAAATCACTAAATTCAAGGTTGTCCTCCACTCGCTCGGCAACTTTTAATTTGAAAAGCTTAATGGCAGGGAGACTCGTCGCAGTCTCATAATAGCAGCGCTTTAAAACTGATGAATCAGCAATTTAACAAAGTCTGTCGTGTATATATATACGGGCGACTCGCTTTTTTTCTCGTAGGGATTTTCGTTCAAAGCGGAGGCCCATCAACGTAGCAGGCCAAGCTCAGAGTCTCGAATTTTCACAAGACAAAATAGTATATATTGTGTACGAAATGCGTAAAGTGAGCTTTTTTAGACCGAGTGTGGAGTTTGCAGTATGAGGTCAAAGAGCCTTGGTAGATATCACTCAATTTCCTGGCTAGTATTTGCCAGCAACATACCATTGAATGTTGTAAACAGCATTTTCTGGTCTGTTACTGCCACTACATTACTTTTTTTACGCGTTTTTTCATAATAAGCGGGGCTAATATGTGACACGCAGAAAGATAAACGAGTGGATAGATATTTATTTAGTTATCAGTTTTATTATAAAAATAGAAACATTTACATTTTAGAGTGCTAATTTTGTTTTTTTTTTGGATCACGTTATTCATATTATTTTTAATAGTCAAATTTAAATAGTTTAAATATATTGTGTCTCAATTATTGATAATTTTAAAGTAAATGCTTAAACATATTTGTAGAGCAAGCGTTTTAACAAAAAGTAAAGAATCTACGGTAGTGGTGGTGGTATATTGCTATATATACAGCAGCAGCGTGTTTGCGGACTCGATTCGACGTGGCGGCGCACCGTGCCGCCGTCGAGTTATTAAATCGTGAATCATTTTAATTTCCTTTTTGCAGCGGACCACCGTTGCGCGCGGTCTCGTCATCGCCAATCAATATGCTAACGAGCTATTTCGAGCGGGAGAAAATATAATGCACAGTCAAGAGTGACCGACGCGCGACAGGTGATGCACCACTACGCAAATGAAAAGAAAATTGTGTCTAGGCGGAAGACACTTTTTTGAAATTTTTTTTTTATATCTCAGCCCAGTAAGTAGAAAGTTGCCGTGAAAAAGCCAGTATAATAAATCTGATAATCACACAAGCTTAAAGTGGAACGAAATGAAAAGCTGTACTACTGCAATAATTACATTGTAAGATTATCAGCAGGCTTTCATTGAAAATGATGAAAAAAAAAATAAAATGCTTCACCACAATCGCCATTGTTTTACAAATTACAGGCCAGCTGCAATGGCACCGAAAGATAAGTACAGCCGATAATAACGAAGCTCTCGCGAATTCCCCTTCCGATTACTATGTTCAAAGAAAATTATATCGTCTGTAAATTTTTCGCCATAAATCCTCTCTCCAAGAGCTTCGCGAATTCGCGAGCAGTGGCTTAAGCGAGCCGAGATGTGTACTGTCGTGAAATACGGAAGGAAAACAGAGCACGACGAGCGAGCCTCCGCTAAAAAAGAAGTGCAGCAAAAGTATAGAGAGGTCAGGATTAGCAATCGGCAGCAGTTTTGTCTTTCCCTCTCCCACCCCTCGTTCTATCCCATCCTCCTCCTCCTTTCTTCGGGGATATTCTTTCTTTTGAATGTGCGCCGGCCAATTAAAATAATTAGCGACGAAACGAACGAGAGCGGACTCTCAGCGCGATTATAGATGCAGATAAAGCGTGCTCGCGCGCGAGAGAGAGAGAGACAGACAAAGAATCAAAGAACGAAACGAGAGGTATGTATATACACTGCAGACGCGTATACAGCAGTCGGTCTGTCGATGCAGAACGAGTGAGAGCAGAGTAGAGAGAGAGATACAGAGGAGGCTGGTTATTTACGAGGAGGCTGATTTAATAACCGCGCGGAGGAACATAACGCTGCCGGCTCGATCGTTCGCGCGCTGCGCAAAAATGATCGCCGCCGCGCGATTGAAAGGGGCGAGTCAATCGGTTGGTCTCGCCGGATAACCGAGGCCGTACTTATACCCGAGAGCATTTATAAGAAGAGATACGCGGGGATTAAGTCGCCGGCTCTGCGGCAAAGCTATATACGTACAAGGGAGCCGCGAGAGAGGGATTCTCATTTAAGAAGGAAAAATACGAGAAACTCATTTGATTCACCTTGAGGGAGCTTGAGAGGATCTATATACTGCGATCACTCTGCGTGCTTTGTTTGGCCGTTTATGCTCGGACGAAATAATGACCACAATTAATGATGATAATAATAATAGTAGCAGAGATCTGTATTTTTCATGTCTATGGATGTGTGCACTAACCTACTGCGCTATATTGCAGAATCATTCAAATCAATCTGATGAATTCATGACGGCTGCAGATTATACGATTTGTCCGTGGTATATAAAGAGTTTATACGCCGCATTATTGTGTACTAACGATAAGGAGCGTCGCAAGTTATAGGCGTACAATAAATTTCGCTTATTTACATATCGTCCAATTTAAATGCAGCAACTCTCTCTCTCTCTCTGTCTCCCTCCCTCCTCGCAGAGAGTGCGACCACGTTACGAAAGGAGCAGTAGCTTTATAAAAGCATCGCTGCAGAGGAGCAACAGCATCAGCGCGCGGTGCGGCGGCAGTGGCTCGCCCCGTCATCTTCATAAATCTTGGCGTGTTCCATAACGGATTAACCGTTCGCCAAGTAGTTGACGGGTATTACCTGGCGCGCCGTTCTCCGACTATACTCTCCTCTTCGCGGCGCTAATCGCACGGCAGCATGAGAGGGCGGCTGCGAGGAGGGAGCAAGAGTTAGATTAATATCTTGTTCTCGGCAAATTGAACTGGCAAGTCTCGCTTTTGAATATCGAAACGCATACAGAAGAGCTGCAGCGCTATATATAACAGTCTCTCGTCATTCTGCATCGCAGAGGGATGAATGTGTCTACACGCCTTTTTTGATTGTTCAATACACACGCTGATGCTGGCTGTGTATATGCGATGAGAAAGGTGCATACGGTATTTTATTTGGAGAGGCGAGATATCGAGTACACAGAAGCAGTAGCCAAATACAATTAAAACTTGTTGCTTCTTTGCGTGCAGGACTCGTCTTTTGAATAATGATTTATTACATACTCTCTCGCGAAAACAAACCAGTTTCACGCGAGTCGATCCGCGGAGATATGCAGTATGAACTATATAATACGTTGCACATCAGGTGGACGAACTAAAACGCAAATAACAGAATAGCAAAATCCATCTAGACGAAGACATAGCCATAGCTCTGCAGCTCTGATAGATAGAGAAAGATCGTTTCCTGTGCACGCGCGGTCAAACGCAGTATCATGTATATCCCCACTGATCGCAATAATTCACATCGCAACCGGCGCATCTCTTCTCCTTCAGACTCGCCGCTATTCCAGCACGGTAGCTTAGAAGTCTTGGCTTTCCTCGAAGACGTATACCTATACGACAAGGCTCTGTGTCGGCCATCGTCCAAATAAACAATGGCCGTCGAGCGACAATGGGAGTCCTGCACTTGCCTCGACTGTCAGCGCGTCCACGTCTCCTTGGCGGAGGGAGACGAAGCACGACGATGTGGGAAATAAGAGGGAACTGAGGAGGAGGAGTAGGAGAGCGCGGGAGGAAGATAATTTATCGCCGGGGCATCGAGGGCGACACACGGCCCAATGAGTTGTTGCCATAAACAGAGGAAGCAGCCGGACACACGGCGGAACTCGACTCTCTCTCTCTCTTCCCTCTGCAGTATATATACTAGGCAGTGCTGGGGACATCAAGGAATGCGCCGATTTCTGATAGCTCGCGCGATTCAGAGCTATGTCGAGTGTGCGCACGTACTGCGGAGTCAATTATATTGAGTTTGCTATAAATTTTCTCACTCTACTCGAGCTTTGTACGGTCTTACCAGTGCGGGAAGTATCTACTTATCTAGGCACGTAGTTACAAATGGTGCAAAACGGGATTCTTCTAATTGTTGGCCCAATCAACGAAAATCAGCGTCACAGAACACTGCATAAAAAGCGACATAAACCGTCTGAAAACACGTGTACAGCGCACACCTCCATCAGTATACAAGAGCGGAAAGGTATACCGCGGCAGCTAAACACGCTCGTATATAGTAGTAGTGTTCACCAGCCGCACGACGGTTACTTTATGTATCGATCACACTCCGACTGCGTCGTGACTAGTCACGCCAAGCTAGTCCCTCTCTTTGCTTGGGTGTGGAGCAACGTTTTGCCGCGAAAAGTACCTCGCTGCGCGCTCTCTTTATCGCGTGCAACTATACTTTCTTACCCTCTCGCTTTCTCCCTATCCGCGCGCGGTTGCGAATCGGCGCTCGGCATCGCTTAAAGGCAGCCGCCGCCGCCGCTGCCGTAATCACACACATATAATACTGCCACGCGGCAGGTCTTTGACCTCACGGCTGAGGCATTATATAGAGTGTGTGTAGAAAAAGACGGTGCGCCGCGAGAGCGCGAGGAATTTGCATGGATTAATGAGGAATGTAATTTAATTTTATGTTGATGCCTCGATTGCTGCTTTATGCGCGAGAGCGCTTTAACTGCCGGTAAAGGATTACTTTGAAGCTAATTATTGTACGTATGGGTTATGGAGAGCCGAGGCTTCTGCCGCGCCGCCTTTGAGGAACCGAGAGGGAGAGAGAGGGATATGTGGAGCTTTAATGAATGGGTCTTTTGAGTCGCGAGAGTTTTTCGTCCCTGATGCACTACACTGCATGTTTTGCAGTCGTTTTTGCCTCGCGTCTCTTTTTCTCCCGTTTTTGCGCTCGGCTGCAGTCACGGCGGAGGTCTCTTCGCGGGGAGTTTTTTTTACGGGCTCCTAAATACCTGTGCACAGATGGGAAATGATGATTAATTGTGCGCGCTTGTTTTTCTGCGAATTTAATCGGTCGGCTTATAGATTTTACGCGTCTCCGGCAACTGCAGTTTTGTCATGACACACACGATGATTTGACGATAATCTCCCGGAAGTTTATTAGCCTCGTGGCTGCGAAAACCAAAATTATCAAAACGTATAGCGAATGAGCGTGTTTGATCAATACGTCTACAGCTTCTACCAGGAAAATATATCATCTTAGGCAAAGATTGCAATGGCAGTCAAGCTAAATGAAATGAAAGTCGTTACGCGACGACTGCAGCGTGCGATGACAAGCTCGAGAGAGCCGCAGAAACAAGCCTCGCGAACAAAGGAGCTGAGAAGCAATCAGAATTATAAGATCATTTTCATTCGGAATCCTAAAGTGCATTAAGCAAGGCCTGCATTCATTTATCTCGCGAGTAACCAGCTACTGGATTTGTTCAACACGAATATCACGCCATGCACACACATAACTCAAGCTGAGTAATTACAAGAATGGCTTGAGCGCATTTGTCACAGGTTGATATAATTTCAGCGTTTTCTAATTATTTTTCTTTATCGCGAAATTAATTTATCCCAATCTGCATATTAATGCTCGAAATTAAAACAGCTGCACGCGCGCGTGCGCATGTACGTATAGCTATATTTATACATAGTCATACATCTATTATATAATAAAACGTTCGAACAAAGCGCGCGGCTGCATTGCGCGAAAAAATGTTCGCATCGCATGCGCGGCTTGCGCTACAATTATTTCCGTCGGGCGTTCCGCCATTTCTCATATACACGAGAGATCGAGCGGAGGCCTAACCCTCGGTGAAAAGAGGAAAAACATAAGGATACAAACGAAGGGGGAGAAACTTTTGTTCTCCTCGACTCTTCGAGAATGAAAGAGAGCGAGAGAGAGAGCCTGGCTCGTTGCTGCTGCACGAGTGTAAGTAACGAGTTCAGAATTTCATTAGCCGGCAGGGCGGCGAGATTATTTTAAAGAGATACGGAATTACCTGATTAGGAGGGAAAAAGTCATTAACTCAGGCGAAACTAATTAACGCGCGCGCCCGCGTTCGCTGTAGCGTATACGCGAGCGAACGAACGAACACAGAAGAAAGCGAGAGAGGGAGAGTATAGCTTCTCTATACTCTACGCTACTGCCGGCGTCGCGCGAAGGGTATAAGCCCTTCCTTCTTCTTCTTCTTCTTCTTCCTCCTCCTCTCTATATCCCTTTCGGGCGCTCTCCTTTTCAAGTATGGCGGCAGTGGCGGCAACAAGCCGGAAAGCGCATCAAACAATAAGATTCTCGCGGGGGAGAGGAGAGGGATCGGCCGATGATCTTGTTACGCTCGTTATAAATAGTAGCGCGAACAGAGGCAGCGGTTGTGCGAAGCTTCTGCTGCTGCTGCTGGATGAATGGACCCTATGGGTTTTGAATTTTACACTGGGCGATGTATCAAATTTTGATTACATCGTTGAGGGAGGTGGGAGGCTGGCTGAAAGCATGAGAGAGGTGGGCTCCGCATGCAAGTTCGTTAGGATGTTAATAGGGGAGAGAGAGGGCCTTGTTTCGTCGAGCGCTTATCGCGCAATACTTTGGAAGGGGAGAAAATTGAACGAAAATTTCTGAATGTTATGTATACTACTCGAAAAAAAGGAGATGCTAACGCTAACTATAATTGTATTACCACTATACTTGTCATTTTGATCACTGCTACTTTTTTGTTCAATACTGTAATATGTGGGACTAATTATAATGAGAGGATAAGAAAATCAAGTAAAAAATCTTGCCCGTGTAATTGAAGAGAATTAGGTCAATATGCATGTTTCAAAGAGAAATCATATACGTTTTTTTAACGAGCCAACCTCTTAAATTGAAAGTCGAATAAGATACGGGTAAATCGATGCAATTAAACTAATTATAAAGCTTGACAGAAAATGTCGTACATAAATGAATCAAGTTTTAAGAATCGAGCACAGCAAACACCGAGACTTGCGTAATTAACATTTTTGAGCGTATATAAATTTATTTACGATTTTTTTCGCGCTTCAAGAAAATAAGTTTCTGTGACGTCAAACTGGTGTCAGATATCATTGCTGGTATACAATTTTTATGTACGAATAAAACCAGTTGACAAAACCGTTTTATTGACTTGATTATCCAGAATTCTACGTGGTAGCGAAAACTGTCCCACGCGGAGCACCCATCATTAAAGTAGGTATATCTCGAGTAATCGTAGCGACGATTTCTCGCGAAACGACTGGCGTCATTTTACAGCTCTGGCGCGAAGAAGAAATCTCCATTCAAGGTATACGAGAGAGAAAAGTGCAAACCGCACCGCTCGCGTGTTTAAATCGATCGTGTAGGCGCGAGTCTCGGCGTAAAATCCTCCGACGGCCGAGACGCGTGCTCATAATCGCTTCTATGCTGCTGCTGCTGGAGTGTATACTCGGGCCGCGCAAATAATTGCTCGAACGCGCGCGCGCGCGCGTCTCGCGCTGTTTTCTTAGTTTTACGAGTAGGGAGATTTTAAAGTTTTGCAATTTCGCGATGGAGATAACAAATTTGCGAAATTACGAGGCTGTTAGTGCTGCAGTTCGTGCGAAAATGTTTCTCTGAATACTTTTTATTGCTCTTCCGTTTGAGCGTAGAAAATGTTCTTCCTCGAGTGGCGAGCTGGTTTTCAAAACTGTTAAAAATAGTAGTAGTACACGATTTGCTTGAACAAGATTTTTTGTATATATCAAAATCATCTGCGCCTCACATATGAATAATAAGCTTCTGATGATCCTATAAACGAAGCCACTAACGTGTGGCTCTTGTCTGCATTCGGCGAAACCGTGACAATAAAAGTTGATGGATCGAAAATGAGCAGCCCAGAGTCGGAGCCTCTCGGAACTATCTCTCGGATCCTATAGAGCTCCGTGTGTTCCAGGAACGCACGAAACTATTTCGGGAAGGATGCACGAGCCTCACAGCCCTCCTCTCTCTCTCGCAGCAGCGAAAATTCGAAGAGTGAGCGGGAGGACGGCGCGGAATGTAATCACGGGATTCCCGGGGCATCCTTCGGGCGCGCGTTCCGCCGTTCCGGATTCTTAAGCACGTATACGTGTATGGCGCCTCAGCTCGTTCGTTTTGGAGGGCTGCAGTGTCTGACAGTGACAGCTCTGGCTCGGCCGGGGATTTCCGAGAGTGTGTATATAGTGTCTTCCGCGGGGGCGCAGATCCGAGTATAGCTGGGCGCCGTTTGCGGCTAAACAGTATGAGAGAGCAGCTCTCTTCCTTGCTGTCGACTTACGCGAGATCATCATTTACGTCGATGCCCCCTGCGCGCCCGGCTTGTTGTGCTGGGTCTACACTCGGCCGGAAGGGTGAGCTTTCTTATTTGCGGCTTTGCGGTGTGCTAAGGGTAAACATCAGAGCGAGCGGACTTACAGTCGTCTAAGATATTTCGTTGGAATTAATTAAAATATATATTATATTCCGGAATTTAAATTTGTTTCTGTAGGCAAAAATTTGTCTAACATAATGGGCTAGCATTTCAGCAACACAAAGTCGAACTATAGAGAGTAGATATACCGAGAGCGCTTATTTGCTCCATTCAGGAGTGTGTAAAGCCCGCCGTTGATACTGCGCGCGCGTTATCAGCCGAGACTTACGAGCTGGCTGTTATAGTCGCCGTGGAGAGTTCGATGTCGTGGCATTGTTACTGTATATATACCTCCACGATTATCTGCACTTCCCACCTTCATCATTGGCACGATCAACTCGAGTCTTGTTACTTCTCCAAGGCAATTTTCCATTGATCTCTTCTGCGCTCAGGTGTTTTTTTAATTAATGACTTTTCGCAAAGCTCGTTAGCACGGTCAATCAGATAAAAAAAAGATGCAATCTGCGCAGAGTTTTTTCTAAACAATGAATGATAATTCTCTAGCTTGACATCTTGCTTCGGCGTAATTGCATCGTCGATTAAGAAATTAATTTAATTTTTAATTAATACGCAGTTTCAAGAGAATTGAAACTCTGGCAGTTTGTTACTTCTAGATGGTAAAGTCAGATCACAATTGTTTATTAGAATTCGCGTGTATGAAAGGTTCTTCGTCGCTTGCATATCCTTAGCACTTTTAATTTCATCAAGAATAACAAGATAAAACATTGTCACTGCTATAACAAACAGCCGCATGAAAAATCCAGCGGATACCCCATCATCGAAATTACTCCGGGCACGCTCGCTCACTTTTCTCCACGGCGAAACTCGGCGTCCCCGGGAAATTATATAAAACTGCTCTTCTCTCTCTCTCTGCCGAGAGTCTGATAATGAATTTGGAGCTCGCGGCAGCGTGAAATTCTCGAAATTCCACGCTGCTCTCAGGGGGTGATTATAATACAGCAAACGAGCGCGTTCCTCGTCGTACGGCGACGTGTAACCCAGAAAATTCGCGTTCCACACCGACTCCTCCCTCTTTTTTAATGCACCTTTTGTTTATCCGCGAGTCGAGACGACGGAGATTAAATTCGACTTTACGAGCGAGCTTTTACGGGTGGCAAAGGAGGGGGATATAGGTTCATCATCATCATCAAGCCTTAGAGTCCGAGGAGGTATAAGGCAAAGGCGAGCGTAAGAAACTTTTAGAGCTGGCCGGCGAGTCGGGAGAGAGAGAGCGACGATGCAACCGCTGCAGCGTAAAACGAATTTATGTCCCTTCGCCGGCCGACTCGTTAAGCACGGCATATCCAGGGAGGAATCGCTCGCTCGCTCTCTCACTCGCGAAGGCCATCTATGACGCTCGGCACCGGCTACTGCCACTTTGCGCAACGCTCATTTTTCAGCGCCAGCCGGCAAACAATGTATATACGAGTGAATTTCTCGTTTCTGCACTCTGGCGAGAGATGTGTATAAGGTAGTAGTAGTAGTAGTAGTAGTTTCCCGATGAGACGGCGTTAAATTCTTCCTGACGCTGCAGCGCGCGGCCTGTCGGAAAAATTGCCTTCTCCCCGGCAGCTCGTAGAGAGGATAAGTTGCGCGCGAGTGCGCCAAGTGCAGGAATGCAATTTTCGTAATGAGATATATAATGCCGTAGCCGTGAAGTTTTTCATCAACGAGCAACGCTGAAGCAAGAGTCGTTAAGTTCGTCTGCTGATATTACGGCAGCTGTGTTTTGATGCGACCGCCGAGAGATGAACTTGGCTCTCGGAATATGGTCAGTTGCGCGCATGAGAAAAGTTATGCGATTCTGCATTACATGCGCGCACGCGCTATTCCTAGATACTTTGAATTTTATCTCTTTCGACAGTTTCCAGGATTTCAGCGCGTGTTTATTCATAGAATGCGGATTCTTGTGCGTATTTGCGTAAATGGGCGCATGCATGATTATTAGCAAAACGCGCAGCAATAATCCTCGTCATAAATTAATCTCCCGCTGCCCGGAACACGTTGAAACGCCAGAAAATTTCCAAGCCAAATTCTCTCTGCTTCGGCAGCTCGCTACCTGTTTGCCGTTAAAAATTTTCACGCTTCCTCTCTCTCTCTCTCCGCATGCAAGAGCGAAGATCCCGTTGGAAGCGGCTGATGCAGAAGCAGCGCGCTGTCAGCCTTTGACGTTTAGCACTTTGGCGGCCTATACCGACTATACACATCAGGCACTATATAGCGCGCGCACGCAATTATATTCCCCTGCGAAGCTACCATGGCACGCCGAAACCGCTAAACACAGTAATCCCTACAGCTATATATACGCTGTATATATATACATATCTATACACACCGAGGAGCTTTCCTTCTCGTTGTTTATGGTAATGCGCACCGGCTCTCTCTCTCGGCTATAAATATTCTCGCAAATACAAAAATTACACCTTTTCCTCGCGATGTGTGATGCGAGTGGGGGCCGATGGCCGCCGATCACGCCAAGTGCGAATTATACGCGCGCGATATCGCGAGAGAGGGATTGAAGGCAAGCGGCGATCACAGCGTGGAGACGAAAAATTGCAGTGCGCTGCAGCTCATGGAGGAGAGCTGTAATAAGCGGGGTGGAGAAAAATTTCGATCGCCGCGCGGCCGTGTGTTGTTTTGATGGCGAGGGTTTCGAGTCGTGGTGTGCGGAGAACGGGAGCCAAGCGATTCATTATGTAGGTTTATAATATGATTATGAAGGAATTTAGTTACAAACATTATACAAGTCGACAATTTTAATGTAGTGTATATTATAAACTTTCGGTTATAATAAGAATGAGAAGGATCAGCATGACTCTCAGGAATACTACAGCGGTTAACATTATTTCGGAGGTCGATAGCACGATGATTTGCTATATTTCTATCTATATACTGACTAACATATTGAAAGTTCTAGTATTATGTTTGAGAGTAGATGGATCCCTTTTTCAAAATGCTGCTAATACAAAAATGGAAAATATCGAATATTGCACCATTCATCTTCTGAGCCATCAACGAACCTCCAAATTACCTCGCAATAATACAGATTTTAAGTTTCGCTTAAAACCTTGCTCCGGCGGCGCGTATCGCAATAGAGATTTATTCCCCTTGCTCGCATAGTTCTTTCTCTCTCTCTCTCTCTCTTTCTGCACACGCAGATCCCAAAAGAGAGACAGAGAGCAAGATCGAAATCGATGTATAAGGCATGGCGGCCGCAGGAGTAACGAAGAGAAGCGGCGGCGAGTCTATAAGAACGTCCAAAAAAAAGAAGAAAAAAAATGGAAGACTAAGAAGAAGAAGAGGGTAAAGAAGAAGGCGAAGACTATAACAGCGAGCTGGCGAGAGTGTAATTATGAACAGCGAGATCCGGCGAGGTAGATAAGGGTGCATTCGGCCCGCGTGATGGATACTTTCAACGTCTACTTCGCGTCTGCTCCATATTATACCGAGGCCCAGCCTAGACGCACTGCTCCCGGCTCTATATAGGTGTACATACACACACACAGACACATAGAAGCAAGCGACGCTCTTTACTCTCTTTCTATCTCGGTCCGCGGCGCGCACCGGCAGCCATTCTATGTAAATCGCGCTCGTAAAGTCCTGACACTCGTGAGGTCGAGACTGGCGAACGTTCTGGCCAAGGCATCGCCTTCTCCTTGCTTGCGCTAAAAAGACCTCGCTTTTATACCGAGTATCTTTAATGATCTTTGACGTACGCGATCGATAAGGCAACGGCGCGCTCTCTAACAAGTTCAGCGCTCGCTCTCTCTCTCTCTCTTTTCTTCCTTCCCTGCTCTCTGATGCTTTATTTCACCGGGCCTCTTCTTTCCTTCTTTCTTTTTTTTTGCACAGCAAATAGCCGCCGCTTCTTGCGCCTTTTTCTCCTTTGTGCTTTCGTTGGGGACTATGCTATCTGCCTATACCATACGCGCTATTTTTTTTTCGCTTTTTACGACGTTGCATTTTTTGCCCGACATTGTATGAGGATATACTCCCAGCGTCGTCGTCGTCGGCGGCGGCCCTTAGAAATCTTTGGAAAATCTCCGCGAGTCTAATTAATGTCAACGCGCGAGACGTATAAGCGACGGCCGACGTATAGTATATACTTGCGCGCGTTCCGCTACGCCAACTCGCGAGATGATAAAGTTTGCGAGTGCATGCGCTGAAATTGTGAAATCCTTGGGCGAAACGTTGGTGAATACTTTCCAAAGTGCGTAATTAAAGTCCTGCTTAATATTAAAATCGCTCGATCAATATTTATTTGTCGCGAGAGTAAATATTATGTTTGGATATACTTATTTCACGCGAGAAATAATTAATTTGCAGTCGTTCAATATTCAAAACGAAGACAACTCATCGATCAACTGCATAAGGGCGCGTGCTTTAACGAACGAAACTACAGAATAAAATCGAGTCCTCGAAACGTATCTTCCTCGCACTTTCATCGTTGGCTGACTCAGACTCTGCTCTACCAAAAAGCGGCTGCACCCGCGGTCCCATTCATTTTTTCTCCCCCAGCACACTGGAGCATCGAGAGTTTTTTGCAGGCGCCCGCAGCAGCAGCGGCAGCTTTCGAGGGTTGCCCTCTCGCGCAGACTGCATATAAGTATTATTCCGCCAAGCAAAAGGAAAAGAGACGGACGCAGACGAGCAGAAAGCGCGAAAGAAAGAGACAGACAGAAAAAGGAAGAGCATCAGTGGCGGCGGCGGCGGCGGCACAACCCCCTTCCAACGAAACCGGCCCCGCGCGTACGCTCGCTGCAGAAAACAGCATGTGCGTTTACGGTCCCGCCCAGGCTCGCCGGCCAATAGTCATTAGCTGGGCCCATTAAAGTTCCTCGCAGCGAGTGCACGCATGCACCCGCGGAACGAGAGAGAAAGCGAAGGCAGGCGAGCGAAACGCCGTTGCCGTTGCTGCTGCTGTTGAACGCGCCGGGAAGGAGGAGAAGGCAAAAATAAGGAAGAGCGTAAAAATATTTAAGAGCAAGAGAGAGAGAGAGATGGCGAAGTTTATTCGAAAGAGACGGGCCCAGAAGAAGAAGAAGAAAGTTGCGCTCGAGAATAAGGCCCCTGCTCGGCCGGGCTTTCCAATTAACTCGGAGGCCTTTTCTCGAGAGGGCTCTTGTTCTTATATTATTTTTGCGCTCGTACTGCGCGCGTTATATTAACGGCTGTATGGTTATATTTTTTATTTTCTTTTGTTGCTGCGCGCGCGCTCGCCGATGGTAATATAAATATACGTAATGGTCCCGAGAGGGGGAGAGAGCTGAGCAATCGAAGAAGAAATTATGAAGTGAAATGTTTCGCCGGTAAATGGAGTGTGCTCGAGCCGAGTCGAGCGAGTTAATTATCGCGAAAGAATGTAGTAGTCGCGCGGCGATTTTATACCTTTTAATGCGGACTCCTTTCGCGTCGTTAATTTTCGTGTAAGAATGCGTTAAGTTGCCTTTTTCGATAATGACTTACGAACGGTTTAATCGGGCCGTAAAGTACTTTTAATGTTTTCATCAATGGAGGCAGTCTGTTTATAAATTTTCCTCCTGCAATTTCAGATCGCAGATATTATTATGTTCGCAGTAGTGTCAATCGTTAAGAACTATAAAATTATAATTGTCGATGATTTAATCATTTCGCGATGTTTACGACGCGGTATCATAAAATCCACCTGTGCGCACGTTTTTTAAGATCCTCTTTTTGAGTAGCGCACACGCGATATCGACATTCTCAAATGGATAATTAATGTTAGTTAACTACGTTTTTAATGCAAATAACTCGCGTTTAATTCTATCGCGTTCTAAAAAAAGGAAAGAAATTTCCGTTATCCGTGATATCGCGCGCGAAAACAACAGCGCCGTATTTCAAGTCATCAAAAAGATCAACAGAAAAGCCGAGAAAAAAAACTGCCTCGCAGGTCTTTCCGCACACGGGTTTACGTAACGACGAGGAGCGCCAAAAGTGTGCACACAGCAGCCACACGCGACATCGCGCAGTAGATATAAGCAATATACAAGCCTGGCAAGAGTGACGTGGCTGGTTGGTAGCGCACGCGAGTGACGGTTCCCGCACTGAGACATACACGGTTGTGCGCGGCGGGGGGAGAGACGAGGAGAGAAAGAACGGAGAACGCGACGGTGTGCGGAAGAAGGGAGGGCGTACGTGCATGCATGCGCCAGGAGGGCGGCCCCTGGAGGCGGCTTCAACGCCGCCTTCTGCACACGCGGGTGTATACCGCGGCGCGCAATCAAACGGCACTCGTCGTCTTCGTCGCCGTCGTCGTCGTCTAATCTACTCTGTGTGCGCCTTATATACATACATGCGTCATATATACCTGTGCAATCGTTTCACCTTGCAGCGAGCGCGGCGAGACTCAAAGAAAGAAAACGCGAGAGGGCTGCAGTCTTTTCCCTTCGGCTTTTAATACCTTTCGGACTTTTAATGACTAGATCAAGAGGGTAGCCGTCTTGAGATGTCGGTTATTTATCGCTCGACGAAGCGCCGCGGTGTTTAATGAGCCTTTCGCGACCGGGCTACTCGCCGATATTCTAATTGACAGGGCTCTGAGAGTGGGATGGGCAATTTTATTGATTTTTCGATACAGGATATTACGCTTGCGTGTGTGTGATTTTCAGTTGCAACACACGGGCGGGAATAATCGCGAAGAGGCGCAACGAGATCTACAGCAGCGAAGAATTTTAATCGCCTCGGCGATCCGGTAACGATCTACTTTATATAGGTATATTATGCTTACTTTAATTGCGCGCACTTAAGAAAGAGAATGAAGTACACCAACTGGGCGCAGTTTATGACGGAGTAATTTACTGCTCTTGTTAAAACAAACAATTACGACCGCTCGCTCTACACAAGAGACATTTTTCCACTTAGACGCACTGATCGCAGTAGCCCGATTAAGGTGCATTTAGCTTTTTCCTATCGTACATATAATCTTTATATATTTATACTTTTACGACATTCCGCAGTTTATTACTTCGTATTTCACAGCGCCCACGAACCGGCACTTCCGCGCGACGATTCGCACGAGATCAGAAGTTCACTTGTTACGTATAGCACTGCCGCGAGCACTGTATATCATAGGAAAATGCACTGTATACCGATCCGTCGGACGAGAGCGAGCACAGTAGCTTCCTGGCATCGGCCGTCGCCACGACGCAACTGCGGCAGAATGTAGTCCAGGAGGCGAGAGACCGGACGGATTTCACCTGGCATATAAGCGCGCGAAAGCAACTCCCGCTGCGCGACGCGCCGATTATACCTTTGCGTCCATTAATATGCGCCAGCCGAAAGAAAGAAAGAGCGAGAATGAGAGAACGAGAGGAGCTTCAGGCTGCGCGAGTGCGTCACTGGGTCGCGCTCTGCGTTAGAGAGTCGGCTCGAGGTTTGTAGTAGGGCCTGTCTGTGTGTGTGTGTGCTATCATTTATCATTGGCCGCGCTTGCAGCTGAGCTAATGCAGCCGGTGGCGGCGGCGGAGTTTGAGTTAGTTATATATGGAGAGCTGCGAGTGTAATCGAGAGAAACGTTCTATGTTATATACTACTTGAAAATTGGATATGCGTTTTCCTATCGAATTATATTTTTAAATATCCAAACTCCATGCGGCAACCCCCCGTTATCGCGTCGCATTAATCTCGCGGTCAGAAACGAAAATGATTCGGCACGATGAGCTGCGGGGCAAAAAAGCTACGACGACAAAATGCAGCAGAACGAGTCTGCGGTCCCGAGCTTCCGAGATCATCCCGAAACGCCTCTTCATACTTGGAGCCTCTCGCGACTATACCAAATCTTGATTCGAACTAAACTCATCCCGCCGAATAACCGAACCGGTAGAGTTCTCTCGCGATGCTTTACGAGCCTGCGATATGAAATCGAATCGGTTCCAACTACCTTCCTCCCCGCCTCTTATATATATACATCTGCGTTTACGGCTTACAAACCTATACATCAGCTTGCCGATGCAAAAGCTCGTCTCTCGGATCGCGGACTACCAGCACACCGCCTCCGCGTATATATACAGAGGGAGTTTATTAATGGAGGCGATGAGTCCGAGAGGCGGTGGTCGTATAAGCATCCAGAGGTCTAAGACTCTTGTCAGCTTAGTGACAAAGTAATTAGTTTGGCCGCAAGAGAGAGAGAGAGAGAGACTCGACCGCCGGCGCGTAAGTTATTGCGCGCGGCCGATTAAATCGTCGGCGCGTGTTCGCGAGAAGCCCATGAATCGCGCGTTTAGCTGTGCGCGAGAGATGCGCGGCGCCGTGTTCGTACACGCGTATAAAACACACGCGCGAGGCTTTCCCGCGCGGCTGCATGCATGCATGTACCTATATATACTGCGCACGATTATGTTTCGAAGGTGAATGTCTTACTCGCGTGTCGTTATGCCGAGTATTTGTAATTTCTTGCGCGCTCTCTGCAGCCCGAGATCCGAGAGCTGGATTTACTTCTGCGGCTGCGCATATATGCGGATGAGGAATGAGGCTGGAATACGAGAAGAGATCGGCTATACTGATAGAAAGGCGCGGTTTTACCGAAACGAATTTCATTTGCTCAAAAGTGATAGTAATTCGTTGTGTTGGGTGTCGTGTACACGCGCGTTGAATTATTATTATTATTATTATTATTATTATACTATGAGGAGAGAAAAAAACATGTAGCCATAAAAATTTACATACGGCAGCAGTATAGAAACGCGCGGAGATGAAGATAAGTCTATCGAAGTTTATCGGAATCAATAAAGTTTGTAGTACAGCGTGTAAATCACAGCGCGTGCAATATAAATCGAGGGCGTTTTGATTTACGCTGTCAACATCATCGAAATATAACGGTTCCGAGCTCCCTGCACCAGGTATTTTCAGCAGCAGCCCTCGAGCGTATTCCTCGCTCGTCTCGCTCGTATAACAACCGAGAGAGAGCGAAGCGAATAAGTCGATCGACGTCGCTGCTCAGGCTCCTAATGAGCTCACATGGAAACGTTGTATATATCCTCTCTACGCCCGGCGCAGAATATTAGCTCTCAAAAGCGAGGCATATACCTGTCTTGGGGCTGGACCTCATCGGATCGGGCCATTCTCCTCTGATGCGCGCTGGTATATACATATAGATGCGGCGGCGGCGGCATTAATTCCTCTTCGGGACGGTTATATAGCGGCGAGTCCGCAAGTGATTTAGTAACTCGCTTCTTATTTTTCGCTCTCGCACTATACTCGGCGAGTCTCGCTTTTGCTTTGCAAAACTCGCTGCGCACAGAGAGAGAGAGAGCGAGAGATGAGGTATGCACACTGCAGGTGAGGAGCTGGCGGCTGTGGAGAGCTGCGCGTCAATATGTTAATCCACGAATATAATCCGCAAGTGGCCGAGAAGCGTGGAGAATGCGCGAGTGTATAGTATACATATAGACGAAGGAAGGAACGAGGTTATTAAGGCCGAATATTCAGCTCCTCTATGCGAGTGGGACGCGCGCGGAGATGCTGAGCTGCGCGCGTCCTCGACGTCGTCGTAAATATGAAATATCGAAGTCCGCGAGTCGAGCTTGCGATACACCGTGAAACGAAGGGCTCCTTCGTTATTTTTCTTTTTTCTTTCCAACTCAAGCCGAAGTGTATACGTGCGGAGATGACCATTTGTGCTCGGGTCGTTGCTTTTTCGCAAACCCGTCGCCAATTAGGGCGTTCCAATATCTGGTCGATTTTTACGAGGCTGCGGCAAGACGTCGATCTTTATAAATATCAGAGAGTCTCGGGAGAAAAATATTTTCTTTTATACCTTGACAAAATATTCTTCCTATCTCAGACTGCTTGATAAGTAGTATCAGAAGAGTTGGTCAGCCGTGTGTGAAAATGTTTTCCACGTTTGCAGTAGTTGGAAATTAGATGATTTACAAATCACATCGCATCAACTTGCACGTATGCTTGTTTTTTATTGGCCGAATCGGGCGGTATATAATTCAAAACTCGCAGAGCCACTATAAAAACGATTGAAGCCCGTAATAAACGAGTCAAAATCACCTCGCACGCGGTCCCTATAACTGAGACCTGCGGAGAAACGCCACGCGAGAGAAACGAAAGTAAAAGAGGCAAAAGGAAAACGATAAGCCAAAACAACAATAACTTACAAGCCTGCACCTTTTCCCCGAAGTCTAACATGAATCGAGGTGGAAATAAGAAAGGGGGACGTTGAACCGAATCGAGACCGGCTAGCTCTGGCAACACTATCTCGCTCTTTTTCTGCATCACCCGCGAACGAACGAACGAACGAAAAGCAAGAAAATAAGCAGAGGCGAAAAAGAACAAAAAAAAAATGGAAGGCACGCGGCGAACAAAACCGAGAAAGATAGACACGTATATATACATGCGCGCGCGCGTAATAAAATAAAAGACAGAAGTCTCTCTCTCTCTCTCTCTCTCTCGCTCAGAGGCCGGCGTCGGCGGCTAAGCGTAAGGAAGATTTTTCGAAAAGGAAATTATAAAAGTCGGACTGGAAATGAGAGGGTCGGCAATAAAGAGGGATGTTTACGAGACATCGGCTCCCGGTGCGCCCAGCGAGCCAACCAGCCAGCCTCGGGAACCGTGACATCCCCCTCGGTTGTTTATCGAGTCCAACGGGAATCCGGGAGATAATATCGTGCCTCCGTCTTTCTCTCTCTCTCTTGGCTGTATATATGTGCCGTACACAGATATACACGCGTGTCCATGCGGCAGCCGTATACGCTACACGAAACAAGAAGCAGCTACTCCTCGTCGCTTCGTTATAACGCGCGCGGAACCTATATCGACTTTGTCCTTATTTCGCGTATATATTATAAGCCATCCGTGTAACGTATGCGCGCGTTGTCATATTTAAGCGCCGCGCGTATACGACGACAAATAATAAGAAGCCTCTATATACGGATTCGGCAAGCGCGCCAGCGGGTTATATGAGCTGCGCGCGCGCGCGCTCAGCTAAGCAGTGACTTGTGGCTCACGAAAGTTTATACGGGAGGCTGCGCTCTGGCACTCCGGCTCTTATATTAGCTCTCTCTATTTTTGCCTTTTGTATCGAGCTTGGATTTTTCGATTGGGGGATAGCTTGATGGCTTTGCTTTGCAGCTTTGAATTTCATTCGCGGGATCCTCGGAGTTTATGTGCTTTTTAATCAAGTTTACGTCGTAACTTTGTGCAGATTTTCTTGAATTATTGCTCTTATACGAGTTATTTTCTGTATTATACAATAAATTCCTAAACTGAATCTACATACGTGACAAAGACGCGAAACAAACAAAGCTAATATAATTAGTTTTGTTCGACCTACATGAAACAATCAAAGTATTCTGTCAAAAGAAATACCTGCGCGACAACAAAGCACGCTCATAGCCTTACAGCCTCGCATTCATAGTGTCACGCGCATAAGCACTCGCGCGTCTTCGGCGACGGTATAGAAGAATGCCACGAATACTGTGCCAACGTGCATACACTTACGTCAAGACAATTTTTCCGAAAAAAGCTCCGCTCAATGACACCCTCTCGCATAACGGAGAAGAGACGACACGGAAAAGATTGGAGGAACGCGGAAGTAGGTATATATGTGAAGGCGCGTCGATGGATCTATACGCGCGCGAAAGTCGCCGTTTTTCTCTTGCGCGTCTACGCGACGAGTGCTGAAGAATTATGTGGCCCGCGAGCGTCGCCCACGCGAGCTTTTCCGTCGCTTCATCGCCTCTTCCCCTTCATCGAGCTTTTGGGGCCTTTTTAAAATAGCGCGAGCGTCTCAGAATTCTAGGCAGCGCATATTTCGCAATATAAATAACACGCTTGTATGCTTGCTCATTCGCGCGTAGGTGACTCGAGATATTATTTTGAAATTCTACGTGGGATATTGCCGAGTGTTTTCCTCGTAGAAGCATCGATATATAGGCAGATATAAAGTAGCTGGTGTTAAATGTGGGATTACAAAATATCTTGTGCAGTACAACTGTATTACTGCTATACAGTGAGATATAATTTTCTTTTAAATAATTATCGAATACGCGGTATTTAAGATTGTGAATTATATATATGGTGAACCGTATTAAATCCGATTATTATCATTCTATATATACAAGTAATTGGTATAAAAACGTCGATAAGTTCTATCGCGAATGCCGGATTCCACTTACGCTGCAAAAGAATCAGCAAATACGCTGTGTAGGCATAAACATCGAAGTAGCAATTAAGCCACAAGTTTCTTTATTTCGATTTTTATCGAAATAATTACAGCTCCTCAAAAGCATTCGTTTTACGTTTTAATTGCGACTCTTAATGTTCGGTATATTATTGCTTCTCCCGATTACGTTTGCTTCATTCATTTTATTCCGCATGCAGTGTCCTCTCGAATAGCGATATAAACAATTAATAATCGTTATTTATTGTAACGCAGACGCATTTATAAACCCGTTCATTATGTACGAGTGATTGAGCAGGTGACTTTCTGGCGCCAATAAATTACAAATTTCCGTCTCGTCATGCTGACGATCTTCCCGCTCATACACAGTGTTCAGAGTAGCGTTTCTTTTGCCTCTTCTTATTATCTGCATGCGATCTATACTTATCTACACGGAGCGCGTAAGACTAGTATCTGCTTCCAATCAATAACGACAACTATAGTAGTTCTTGTTGCGCGTATCCGTGCGACATTCGCAGACAGACATTGCCATCAAATAGCCGACATCCCCGTGTTCCTTTTCTCGAATAACGTGCAGCCGGCATTCCCCATTGATTGCATACAACGCGCCAAATGCAATTTATTTATCATCGTGATCGCTCGCGGCAGCCGTGGATGATGATCATTTTAATTTCGACGGCGGCGTATGTTTTCGATACCTATATAGACAGAGCGCTACAACGAAAGCGATAGCTCGCGGATTTCGATGCTACAGGGGAAATTAAAAGCTCATTCAAGCTCCTGACAGTGAATCGCAGCAGCAGCAGCAGCCACGGCGGCGTCTGGATTTCGTGATTTAGGGGATCGCTTTCGAAAGGCAATAATTTCCTGCCATTCGCGCGAGCTCGCTACCAGCCGAAGCCACAAGTCATTTCCACACCTAACTATTAGGAGGCCGAGCAAGAGCGAGCAAGTAAGAGAGTGAGAGAGTGAAAGCAAAAGAATGGAGTAAAAAGAGACGAAAAACGTAGGCAGGGAGAAGCGAGACAGAACGAAGAATACGGAAGGGTGCAACAAAAAATGCCCGCGTGCACCATTCCAGTGGATTTAAAAAGATGGGTAAACAGAGTGCGAGAAAGAGAAAGAAGAGAGAGGTAGAAGAGCGCGAGGACGAGCAGCTTGCAGAGCAGAGAGAGAGAGCAGCTGCTTGAGAAGAAGAAATTACTATCGTCTAAAGCGGCAGCCATCGCATTACCGTGAACGTTTAATAACGATAATAACAATGACGTGACGTAAAATTTTACACACAGCCAGTCGTGCGCAGTGCACATGCCTTTGTAAAGTGCTCGATAATATTGCATCGGCTAGCCGGAGGGAAAAACGGAAAATTCCTTGCTTCCAACGGGAAGTGCGTGCTTCTAATGAAATCGATATAGTTCGTATAGCGGTTGTTAGTATGTCGATGACCTTATAGGTATACACTATCCGTCGGCAATTTGAGCTTGATAAGGAAACGACGTAATTGAGGCTTATTTTCTTGGATGGATTAGCCATTTTTTTTTATTTTCGTTATTGATTATAGTTATTTGTCATTATGATGCAGAGTTGACGATGAATTTTATCTAATAATTGTTGTTTCACATGATTTTACAGATTCTATCCGACCAGTCAAGACTTTGAGATGCAAAAATGCTTACTATGTTAATGTCTAAGGAAAATCTGTAAAACATTTTATGTATCAAAACAGCAAAATACCTATAAAGATTACTTGCCAACAGGAATATTCAACACTGGTTCTATCTTTTTAACGAGTTCTCTCCGCGGCAGTTTCGATTTAAAAAGCAGATTTTAATAAAATTGGTATAGGACTGCAGCTCTCAAGATGACTCAGTTGAATTTTTGGAATCAGAGTAGGGTGCCTAGCTAGGAAGCATGATATTAATATTTTCGTTCAGGTCATTTAACACTGAGTCTTATATCTCTTATGCGAGTTGCACTAATTGACGTATTTTACAGTACCTAAAAAGCAGTTCCTGATAAAAAAAATGGTGTGGTGAAAGATACATTTTTTTAATGAAAAATTATTACTCTTGAATCATATTAATGGTACCTCTACAAGTATTAAAAGAAATTAATTAAAAATAAAAGTGGTTCGTTAAGCTCGAAATATGATAAGCTTCCTTGAAACTTATTATTGATAATTACGACTAACGCAGCATTGTTTAATTTGCACACGATAATTGTTTTTCAATATGCCGTCATTCATGTACGGTTTTTTAAACAAAATGTACTTTATAAATTAACTAAAATATAAAAAGCGCGTATTTTAACTGGCTGAGTATTGAAAGATAATACCTTAAAGCGCACCTGAATGTTCATAAGCGTCTCTTGATGGATGTCTCCCGTTAATCAAGAAAACCTTTAGAGTCGCGAGCGATCGTCTCTCACTTCTTGTCGATAATTATCCGCGGCTACGCAGGTATACAAAGCGCGTGCGGGCGGTCGGAACAAAAGCGAGAATCGCTGCAAGAGAAAATAATCGACGGCTGGCGTCGCGCACCCGCTATGGGAAACAGAAATGGGAATGAGGATGATGGCTTGATGGACAGGAGGCGTTCTTGAGGGCGTTACCTAACCTTGTCCGCTCTATTTCTTTCGCTCTCTGCTCGTCTGCCGCATGTTGCTTTTGACTGAGTCGATGAGGCGCTTCTTCTTCTTCTCTACTTCTACTTCTCATTCGTTTCTTTTATATTATTCGAAGAATTGTTTTCACAAATTGTCTACTGTGTTGCTGTGGAACGACCCGCAGTTAAATGTAGCTGTAGGTGGAGCTCCATTTGCCTTATTTTGATTGTTTCGTTTCACGCGTTATGGACGGGCTCCGTTGAGAAGTTTAGCTTTTATTTTGCTGGGATGTGGGTTATTATGAAACTGTGTTAATAGATTCGGGAACCAATTTATTACGTACCGTTGTAAATTAACGAATCACCTCTGCAGTGGTCAGCTAATGAGCCTTCATTAATATTGATTTGAAATTAATAATTTCACGGAGTTGGTTATTATATAATATCTATACATTTTCAATATTATTGATTACATATTGGGAAGCTAGTTAAAAAGCAAACGTCATATATATAACTCAATAATCTACACAGCTTCGAAGCAATACAGTAATCACTTTCAAAGAAATAATAACAGTTTTAACCAAGACAAGCTGCTGCAGGTGTTGATAAAGTCAAAGGAGTTCAGCGAGTTCAAATCTTCGCGATCGATCATCTGGCTCGCACGTATGTTTCGTCGATCACTTGGATCAGTGCGAGAAAAACATAGGCGCTGGATAGGTTACTGCAGCATCAGGACGAGTGAACAAGCGTAAAGCGAACGAACAAAGTGACGTTTCATCTGCGGCCGAGAAGATGAGAGATGGCGCGCGTTGGCGCAGTCGGGAATCGCGTACACATGACAAATTATCAATAACTTTTCCCTGACTTTCGGCTCGCGAAGAAGACTGATGATGCGTTGCGCGCGCGCTAGAATTTATCGGTTTGTTACGGTGCTCCTTGTTGAATTGTGTAAGGTACTTTTCTCACATTTCTTGGAAATTGAAATAAAACGAGTAATTTTCCTGTTCCTTTTCTTCCAACAAGTGTACAACCGAGTTTGAAAAGACGTTTTTACAAGCTAACGGTATACACATCAGTAAATCTATGGACAGCGTTAAAAAATTACTCATGTTTAATTGCAATATTCGTTATTTCAACTATGTAAAATACTTCAAAGATGCCAGGAATTTCGAGCCGCCAGTGTAAGAAACTAATTGACTCTGATTTTTTTATACATCGCCGCAACGCAAACCACCCATACTCAATCGCGTCAGAGTCTGGCCCAGCGAAGCTCATAAAAAATCAAGATACGGGCACGCCGGCTCGGTGTCTCCGATATCCCCGGCGTATACTTTTTTAATTTTACCGCAGCGATAAATTTTCCGCCGGATAAAAAGATTTCTTTTTTTTCTTGTTGTTGTTGTTTTCATTCATTCTCCTTCAGTCCGGCGAAAGACGAACGCTGCAGCACAAGAGTTAGCGCGTCGCTCAAGCTTCACTTTCCGATTGTCGAGCGAGAACGAGAGAGAGAGTATCAAAAGACGGCGGAACGGCTCCCCGCTGTCAGAGAAGAGAGAAAAAGAAAGAGAGAGAGAGAGAGAGTCGGACGCATCCCCCCGCGGCTCTTCACGGGGTCCGCAAATAATTTATAGGACGGGCATCTGCATCGTAATTGATATTATCCAGCGGAGCGGCGACGCGAGTCTCGGGTATGTATATATATGTATATGGCCCCGGCGCTTTCGGCGAAAAAAAGGTTTCCGTCATCGAGCTGCTTTCCGTCTTGGGAATTACTCGGCACGATCCTCGCGAATTAATTGCTTTCTCTTTTCGCGCGCGCGCGCACGAGCAAGGAAAAAGGTGTAGGCGAAATTAACGAGAGAAAGATTTCTTGGGGGTCTGCATATGGCAGACTGAGGTTATCGCGTGGGAATAACACGCAGGCTATTGTTGTAGTTTGTTGGGAATGCAGGCTTATCTATGCGGAGAAGAGACGCATTTTTTAGATTACGAGAAAATATTCGAGCAGATACATCCTCTCGCGTAAGCAGAGCAAGTTTGCGAGTTATGAAATTGTCGTGGAAACTAGTACAGCAGTGAATATAGAATCTCTATCTACGTAATATGTGTGCATGATGTCATTCAATGCGGTATTATAAATAAACGTCGATTAAAATGATAATCTGTTCACGTACACGCGCTGTGAAATTTTGCAAGCAGGTGTATTTTCATGATTTGTTTGTAAACAAATCGCCAGAAAATTATACTGCTCTGACAATGAAATAAAACACTAAAATTTCTCAAACATAAATTAGCCTCTCGCGTGCATATTTTTGTCTCGCATGCAACACGTATTTATCGGATGACACACGCAGAAATAGCCTCTCGCACTCGCCGGGGCGAGAAATTCAAAAGCTCTCGAATATAATCTTCGCGGCGAGGAAGGCTCAAAAAAAGAGCGCGCGCGCGCACCTCATAAACACAATTATCCGCAGAAATGCAAGCTGCGCGCGGTCGCCGTTACTTTATACGTCTCATGTAAATGAGTCTCTCTCTCTCGCGCGCGCATAAGGGCTCGTTCGCAGTTAATAAGAGCGAAGAAAATCGCGCGCACCTCCGTGCATAATCTGAAAGAAGCAGCGGCCGAATCGATTTAACGGACGGCAGAATTATCGCGTCAATTATTAATGCTCCGCAACCGAGAGAGCCCGAAAGTATTTCGTTTTCTCGGTATAGACGCGATCAGAGGTCCCCCACATATCTTGGATTTTACGCGTTTCGCGGTGGTCGTGCTGTGGGCTGTGTATACGCGGGGAGTTGCAGCGCAAAACAGACGAGAGAGTAGAAAGATACGCGCCAGGCGGATCCATGGCGAACAATATAATGGTCGGTGAAGGGCGCAGTATATATGCGAGCGAGTGAGATAGAGATGGCGAGCAGTGGGACGTCCGTGCAGCCGTTCTTCTCCGCGAGATCTTTTTCTTCTCATTTTTCAGGCTCTATATCGCTTTTTTCCCGCCCTTTTTTCGGCTACGTGCATTTCTTCGCTTTTTCTGCGCGCAAAACTGCCGCTGCTGCGCGTCTCGCGAAGGCGAAAAAGAGCTAGAGACAAGAGGCGAAAAAGGAAGAAAAGTAACTATATCCTCTCTTTCTCTCTCGCTCTCTATGGGCTGCGGTATAATTAAAATACAGCTAAGCCTCCAGCCGAGCGCGAGGCCTGCTGCTGCTGCTGCCGTATCTCCCTGGTTTCATTTTATATCTTCTTGCTTATCCTTTTTCCATCTCGACTCTATTTACTTCTCTCTCTTTAGTCGCGAATTCTTCTCTTTTCCTCTCTGGTGATTTTCCCGTTCTCTTTTTCTAATAATTACTATCGAGAGGGTCTCTCGGAATTCACCGTCGCACAGTTACATACCGCGCCGTGTATATTTATTGCACTGCTTGCTAAGTGGACAGTGTTGTAATGCTGATGATTGGTCGATTTTACATTTTATACATTTCTAGCATTCGGGAAAAATATTGTTTATTGCTACTGACGCTAAATTGAGAGCTGTCTTTGTACAACCTACTGGACATACATTACTTGTAGGTCATCTGTGAATTATATCCTTGATTCGTAGCAATTTGTAAAAGTGAAAAGTGCAATAGAAAAGATAACAATGCAACTATTTTCCAATGCAAATCAGAAGATGAACGGCTTCAACGAGTACAGGTATATAGAATACTCGTGGATATGTATATATCGGATATAAATGACAAATCATTTATTAAGAAAATTGTTAAATGAAACAAATAAAAGAGAGCGCAAGAAATAGTTGTATATACCTGTATGCTCTTGAGATCGGATACTCGAGTTAATATTTGCGACTCGCAAGTTCAGAATGATAAATGTCCTCGTAATGAGATCGTTATCGTCGCCGAGCTTTACGATACTCAACAGTTTATCGCTGGAGATGAGGAAAAGGAGGCGATCATTTCTCACATGAGGCTCGAGATACACTGCAAATAGCAGAGCAAAAGTTTTCGAATGTCTTGATATATTTCTAAATTTTACATTCGTGAATTCGACACAATAAATTCAAAACATTGTTGAATATTATTTTTTCTATATAATGTTAAAAATTTCTTAAATATTTATTGAAAAATCTGTAGAAAAAATCGTTTTCTTAGTCAACTTCTTAATAAGTCGTTCATTATTAAATTAAGAAAAGATTCTCTAGGTTCAATGACGATTCGCTAAAATTCGTATAAAAAATAGATCCAATCAAAACCACAATTAAAAAGTCTGTAAAGAACGTCTGTTTGAAATATTTTTCACACATGGCACTCTTATATTCTGTAAAAAATTTTATTCGTTGTAAGCTTCCATGAGATGATCATTTTTTTTAGCGTCTCACACGAAACATGTAACCAGACGATAAGTTCACGGTACACACGCGCATGGGTTCTATATACATATGCTCAGCGACGGATTGCAAATTACTGCATGCGCGACGGGGCGGCGCAACGCTGCGTCGCCGTCGCCGTCGTCAAATAATTAATATTCATTACATATTAACGAAGCCATCGTATAAATTACGAGGAGACAGCGGCAACTGCGAGGGAGAGAGAAAGCAAGAGAACGTCGCCGGGGAAAGACTTGGGTTGGTAATGGGAGAAATGCCCGAATGGTTAGTTCGAAGTTCCGCATGTTGCCGAGAGATGTAGCAGCATGTATGTCTTTGCGCTGCTTCTCGAGTTTAGTTATACTGAGATCTTGTGTTTGTGCTGTATAAACTTGTGGTTTTCAAATAACAAATCAATTTTTTTGCGATAATAATCATGTTTATAGTTTTAATAAATTAAGATTACTATTCAGTTTTTTAAGAGAGGTTTCTGAATTTTTAAGTATTGTATTGTATATATAATATATTTATATAGAATATGCATATCCACTCATTATGCTTTATCTGCAAGGATATCAAATTACAACAAAATTAAAAATATAATATATACGAGTGTCTCACTCAGCTGTCACATGTAGCATATTAAATATCTGTCAAGATTAATCGATACAATGTTGGCAAAATGATAAATAATAATTGTTTCGTTGACTGCCTGCATTATTAGTGATAGCAAAAGCGTTATATTCTAACTTTTTTAATTTATGCATTTGACATTGCGACAAAATTTATGAATAAATTAAATCATCATTTAATTAATATAAAAACTCCCTTAACTACGAACTAGCACTAACACAACCCGCTAACTTCATAATCTCGTTTTCTTCAATTCAATTAAAAAGTTTTATCAGCTCACCCAGGCGAATCGTATGGTCTATCCCTGTATTAACAGCAGGAGCAACTGTATAAGGAATCGAGCATAATAAAAAGTTTCGAGTGGATCTCGGTACAGCATATGCGCTAACGCTCCATCGCAGCGACGTCTTTCCATCTCTCTCACTCTCTCTCTCTCTTTTCTACCGCACAGCCAAGACACGGCTATTTCATTTTTGATGCCATAAAGAGGCCGTTTTATCGCTGCGTTTAAGGGTTATTGTACAATAAAAGTGGCATTATTATCAGTTAGACCGCGCGAGCGCACGTAAAGGGGGAGAACAGCAGCAAAAGGAGCTGCAGAGCGAAGAAGCTGCTGTTGCTGCTGCTGCCACGCGGGGAACATCGAAAAGGAGGCCGAGGTCGCGAGAGAAGCACGATTGCCGCACGGCGGACTTTATGACTCGTAAAAGCTCGCAAGACACCTCGCCTCCTCAAGAGCTACGCTGTGCAAGCGCGTGACACGCATCGTTCCATCCGTCCTCGTCGCTGTCAGTTTTATCCGCCCAAAGACTTCCCCTTATATCTGTGCATCATCACGTCTTTCTTCAACTA
The DNA here is from genome assembly GCA_900474305.1 of Cecidostiba fungosa. Classification (NCBI taxonomy): domain Eukaryota; kingdom Metazoa; phylum Arthropoda; class Insecta; order Hymenoptera; family Pteromalidae; genus Cecidostiba; species Cecidostiba fungosa. The sequence goes on along the minus strand of UCOJ01000119.1, from coordinate 13,392 downwards.
TATCACTCTTTTCGAGAATTTCATTGATAATGGTTGAATTTTGAGATATCGATTTGAAATATGATTTAGCTACTATTGAGGTGTTTTAATTCTTTCGATAATAAAAACTGATTTCCAAAATATAATTTTCTCTAAATTAATATACATATCGTCGGTTCCTACGAAGACTAGCACAACTCAAAGAGGCCTATTTTAATTGGCCGTTTTTAAAGAACCGGAGTGAAATAAATTTGTCCAACATCTGATAAACTTAAAAGGTATGCACATATCTCAAGTTTATCAGGTCCTGAATGAATTTATTTTACTCTGATGCTCTGAAACTGGCAAATTAAAACATGCCTTTTCGAGTTGTGCTAGTCTTTGTATAGATAATTTCAAGGTATGGAAATAAATATGAGGAAAATAGAATGAAAAATACGAACAGTGGATGATATGCGCCGTTTGCAAGCTCCAATATTAATATGATAAAATGTGTACTTGAAAATTGTGTTTCCTTAACTGGTACGGTAATTTATGTATGACTATAAACAACTTAAAAGATAAGCGAAAATGGTACTAACAATTATATTTCCATTTTCATCACGCACCTATATAACAAATGTTCTCAACTATTAAACTAGTTTAGTTAACAGACGTGCTTCAAACCATTAACATGTTCCATAAAGTTTCATTTCTAATATCATTTTTGATACTTGTTTGTGGAGTACTGAATATTTCCACACTTGAAGTAAGCACTTTGAAAATATGTGCACAATTTATATAAACAAAACAGTTATATATTTTAAATGTTTAAATTATATCGTATAGTAAATAATTTTTAATGAAATTCGTTTAGCTTAAAATTATAGATGCTGAATTAGATTATCTTAATGGAGAATATATAGATAAAAATACATATTCAGCAGGCCTTGTTGATGTGAACAGTACTTATGCTAGACTACCTCTTCATTGGCAAGTACTGAAAGCTTTTCCAACGGATGTTAAAGTGAGTTTGAAAATCAATCTATTATTAAAACCAAATTGCTTGCTACGTATTGACTTATTATTCGTTAATATCGCAGCTTAAAACAAGGATTGTTCGTTATGACAGTCCGAACGACAGGAAAGGAAAATCTTTTGATGTTGAAATAGAAATCTGTGACACGGATGGACCGCTATATCAATATTTACCACCATTTTTGATAGATTTAACTAAATCTGGGCAGTGTGTACAACCGGTAAGCTTGAACATTAATTAGTTCCCGTTACATTGTTATAATACAAATATGATAAACATTGTTTTTATCCAGGGTAATTATAGTTTTTACGATGCCGGACAGCTTCAATTCAACAAATTTTTGATTCCAGAAGATCTTTACGGAGCTTTTAGTTTCAACACAATTAATAACATAGTGGCTCCAGATGCATATATTAAAAAAATTGAAATAGCATCAGAACCGGTATAACGTTTACCGCACTTCCTTGATTATAGATTATTTTTAATCCACGCTCAATGTCTTTTGCCTATTTATTCTCATTCAAATATTTTATTAAGCAACCTACGCATGTGAAAAGCTTTATCGAATTCTCGTGTTAATGTGTACAGACACGTTGAGAAAATAGTTTGTGTACAAACGATTGTAGTTGGCTGTCCTCATTAACAAGAGGTCTGCTCGAGAGCTCAATGTGCGATATACGCGAAGACAGTGATAACGTTCATGCGAGCCAAGGAGAAGAGCGGAGCACTACCGTCGCTAGTATATATAAACTTCCTTTTGGATCGCGACGGAAATTCATTGTAAATCTCGACGAAGTAGGCTCTGCATGGCGCTTGTATCCAGTGTGATAGCGAGGAGAGATCCTGTGTGCTCTCAAATATTTAGATTAGTCCGTGATTTTCTCACAGTGTTTACGTACGAGGAGCTGCGACACCGATGAGCCGCGAGTCGCTTACAACGAGGTCGGACTTCCGTGTAGATGGTAGCTGTTACCAAAATTGACTTTCCTGCGATAAGTATAAGCGCGTGGGAGATTGATAATACCGTTTACGTTTGCAGTGATGCTTATACGCCAACGAATTATTGGGCTAAAGGAATCTTAAGGTATAATTTTCGAAGGTCATATTTGAAAACAGTTTCAAAAATTTCTTCGCAAACGATAAATCTCGTTGTCAGTTTCCATACACCGGCGCTATATCGGCATCGTGCACCATCAGCCGTCAATCGCATCGAGCACTATAGCGCACTGGCCTCGGCTGTACTACTATAGCTATATACAAGTCCGAGCCAATCATGGCAGAGCCGCTCTCACGCCGGAAACCGGAAGCTAAGAAATCTCGTTCGGTAGGACGCCCCTCTTTTTTTCACTTTTTTCGCTTCCACTTTCTCTCTCTCTCTCTCTCTCCCTCCTTCATGCTCTATCTCACTTGTACGCACGCACATAGCTGCTAACGTCGTCGCGTGGTGGTGCTGCGGGGATGTACGTGGACAGACGTAGAGGCAAGGGGCGAAGTGCTGAGAGAGGATATTGAGAGCGAGCGCCGCCGCGGCCGTCGGGCGCGCTGGACATAATTTCCGCCCGACGAGATCGGAATTGCTAATGACGTCACACTACCGCCTTCGTATCATTCGTGTCGCGCTGCGAGTGCTCGAAGCTATAGACGCTGAGTTCTGTTATACCTACGCTATACTGCGTAATACTTATGCCGTCGCTTGACTATGTCGCTGGAAAAAATGTTTCCGTGGAAATGCATATAAGCCTAATTGAAAGTTCTTGCACGACACTTGGCTGTTAAAATCGTGAAATCTCTTTGACAAAAAACATTGAAAGCTACTTGAATATAAAAATTGCACTAGCAGACACGCGCGACATGCAAATATTCGCAGGAAACTTCTTTTATATTACTCGCCCGGACATATAGTAGTAGCTGCATACAGTGAATCTTGCGCGTCTTTTTCGGCCGTGAAACGCCCGGAATTCCTTCCTGAATTTCAATTGAAACGACAGTGTCTCACCCCATTGCGCTCTCGCGTACATACTGTCACACATACGCGCGGGGCGGACGCGCGCGAAAGCGACGACGGCAGGCGATGAGGTTTTTCATTAGCCGTTCTCTCTGCAGCACGCTCGCTCTTTCTCTTGCCGAGAGCAAACGAACGCATTCCTGTTGGACGGCTCGCGGACATTTTTAATTACCGACCGGAGACCGGCGCGTCGCGGCCCTGTATCAGCTGCCAAATATTTCCGGACGACGTGTCATCGAATTTTCTCCTGCATCCATTGCGCTCTCACGCACCGGATATACATAAATGCGGAGAGGATGAAGTAGGTTTTGACTCTCGTTTTATTCAACGCTCACTTTTGAGATGGGTTCGGCTTGATTTGGCGTTTATCATATTATTTAGATATATGTATTACGTATACGAATTGAATGAAGCTACTCTTGCTAGAAATGACGTGCATTATTTTAATTTTCAATACAATTCTTACAACTCTGCATACACTTTCAAAGATTCATCCTCCTGTTCCTAGCTCGCGGCAAGTGAAAATCGCAAAAGCGTTTTAGTGGCTCTGCTCTCACGGGAGACTCGCACACGTATATACCCGGTGAGTATCGCGAATGCAGTGGCTGTAGAGGCACTTTAGGTATAGAATGTGTGCGCGGAACCGGGTTATAGTGCCATCCAACGCGCCGTTGACAGGTCGAACGCGCGCAAGCTCGCGATGTCTTCGCTTCGAGAAGCGACGTTTGCCATTTTTCCGGATAGCAGCCTCGTGATCTCTCAAAGTGAATCGAGTGCCGTCGTGCCGAGACTTGAGATTTTCAAGGTCGATTCTTCTCTCTCCTGGAATCTTGTCCTCGATAAATGCAATTGAACAACTAACTCGACGAAAGAAGCTTGACATGCGAAAACTAAGCTCATAATGTACCCCTCAAGGCTTATCAGAAACGCTTCGGCGAGGTAGAATAACAAACTATTCGAAAAAGCATTAAACAACAATCTTACGACAATCAAGATATAGAAAATCCTCGGCAGGCAAAAAGTTGGTCGCCACAGTCGGGGGGTAAAACAGAGCGAGCGAGAAACTTAGAAAAAGCTTCGGTAGCGCAGGGCCGGCTTCCCTCGAAAATACTTAAAAAGCGATAAAAAGCGGGAGCGAGGGCGCAAACATCCTAAATTTCGGCGAGTTGCATGGGCTCTTGCTCTCCTATCCTAGCGCACTAGCTTCCTAATGGCTCGGTTGAGCAGTAGCGTATAGTGAGTGGGTGGGAGCTTTCTCGTGCAGCAGCACTCAGACGATGCGGTTTCGTGGCTGGACTTTTGCGAGAGCCGGAGAAGAAGGGCGCCGGCCGGCGTCACGCCGAGTGAAGACGGACGTCGCGACGCTGCCATAAATCCCGGGCTTAGAGCCCCAGGGTTGAGAGAGAGAGAGAGCGAGCGAGCGACGAAGAAGAGTCCGCGCGCACAGAGGCCAGCTAGCGCAAGTGCGGACTAACTGCGGCCGACTAACTTTGCGCGCACCCGGCGACAAGTTTGATTACAACGAGTGAGAGCCCGGCCGACTCTGTGCTCTACTATACGTCTCGTGTTGCTGTCTCTTTTGTGCCTGCTCGAGAGAGTGAGAGAGAAGGGCTGGAGTTGCGGATAAGTCTTTAGCATCGCGGACTGAACCTGATCGATTGTTCATTTTTTGAACGTTATTCTCGATGAAATATTGATCAGAGGCTTCGAGAACGAATACCTGGGCGAGAGTTACTCGATGATAAAAGGAATTGATTTATCGCGGCTGTAAACAAATTGTTAGCTGTTCGGTAACTATCAAAGTCCGTCTTTCATGCAATGGAACAGCCTCGCGCGGACTTAACTGAATTTACACGGGTTTTCTCTCCGCGCCAGCGGTCTCGCAAGATTTCGCATGACAAGCGATAATTTTCGTCTTTCGCAATGGAAACATGCTTTATTGCATTGACTACCGGATATACGTCGACTGTCAGTGCAGCGAGAAAACAAGTCGAATGCACGATCATGACGGATGGTCAACAAATTGGTAGTAACGTTGCTGAACAGATGGCAAGCCTTTTTGCTTCTCAGACAGTATGACAGTTGAGCAGCACGGTTTCTTATCACCTGAATGTGCTATATAGTACACTTTGAAAGAATGCATTATTTAGATAATATATACTAGTTTTAGTTATACTGGAACTACTGTTGCGCCATTTTATACTCTAAACGTATGTTCGAGGTAAAAATGATCGTTCCTATATTCAATCGCAGCCCAAAGTCCCAATCTTAGTCATTCCTCATGCCGGCTCCCGCTCGAATAATCAATCCTGATAACCCCTCAAAATTCAATCGATCGTCGTCGATCGAGCTAATCCCGCTCTGAGCTCAGGTCGCTCCTCATCTCTCGGCTCCTCCGGCGAGAAAATGAGCTTTCCTCGCTCTCTCTCTCCAGAGCACTGCAGCGCGGAGAAGAAGCTCCGACTGGAGAGCGTTATCATCGGCGGCAGGGAGAAGGAGGGCTTAATGGGCCGAGAGATTCTCGCGTATTTCAGGCCCTTACCTTTCGCAAGCGCAAAGGTGGCCTCCACAGGAGCTTCTCTCTCCCTCTCTCCTCGCGAAAGCGCGCTTATCCGAAGGTATATGCGCCGCCTCGCCTGCTCGCCCCCAAGTATCCGGACTTATGATGGAAACAATTTAGGGGCTTTAGCCGCCTCGCGCTCACGTACACACACACACACGGTCTGTGTGAGAAAAGGTGGAGACTGCGGAGAGGACGCGAGGAGCAAGGGGAGGAGGTCGAGACTAAGCCGCAATAAGTCGAGGGATGAGCGCGAGATGTGGCCGAATCGTAGCTCGCATACTGATACCGAGAGCGAGCGGCCTTCCTCGGCTCTCTTGGGCCACCTTGGCCCACGAAACGCCATATTGCCGAGAAAAAGAGAGAATGTATGGCTCGGAGATATTCGCTCCTGGAAAAATTGCGCTTGCCGCGTGGAAAATCCTCCGCGGGTTCGTACGTGTTGCTTTCGATAAGCCAAACATTGTTTTATTTATAGAACGTCTACTGCGAAAGTTGTTTCTATATTATTTCAAAAAAATAAGATTTTATAATATTTTATAATAAATTTCCGCGACGGCATACCCATACGTACATAAATAAAAGTGCGCGGGTCCAACGAAAAATAAGAAGCTATAGGTAGTAGCACGAGCCGCAGGCATCAGCCGCACGGTAGCTTCGTAGCTACGACTGATTACGTATTTACTAGGAGGGAACACACAAGGTTATATACTATACGCCGAACGGAAGAGAAAATTCGCTAGCTAGCTGGTTCCGCGGCTCTCCGCCACTATACCGCGCGACAGCGGCGGCTGTGCGACCGTTTGAATTATGCATGGACACGGCTTGCCTACAACGTGTATTGTTTGCCGTATGTACATACATACATACGCGCGCAAGAGTGAGAGAGAGAGCCTGATTTTCGAGATCTCTCCGTGAGCGATCCCACGCTTCTGTGTGTGTGTGTCTCCGCAGTGTGTACGCGTTGCGGTGGCATGAGCTGCGGTACACGCGAAAATACGCGAATGCGGAATGACGAAGGTGCTCTATCGCCCGTGCCTGGTGCTCGTTTTTTAAAGAATTTTTTTGCGGCTCCCGCTGCAGCTCGAGATTTGCATATTTCGCGGTTATACTACGTCTCTGCAGTAGCTTCTGTGGAATTGAAAATTTCAAAGGATTCGCGATTTTATGCTTGAAATTCGCAATTTTTTATGCGTGATTTATTATTTTTTTCTTCATAGAAATTTCTCGAGAAAAAAGCGCGTACAGAGCCCGACGGCATTTTATTCAATGCTTCTATATGTATAAAGTATTAAAATAACCGCGCGGCATCAGAGCGTAAGAAAGAATGTAAATCAGAGCGAAATAGTTGAACAAAAAGGAATACAATTGAAGAAGCCAGAGGCGCGCGTTGCGCTAAACGGAAATAGGAAAAACGGAATACATAAGGGATGAACAAAAGAAAGAGTGCGGCGCGCTCTCCACTGAGAGCGAAGAAACGGAAAATATAAGAGCGAGCGAAGAGGAGACAAAGAGAGAAAGAGAGAGTATACGCAGAAGCTATAGCGAACTCGCGGCAGAGAAAGAAAGAAAGAGAGTTGCTGACTGTAGGGATGCCACCCTAATTACCTCAGGGCTCGACAAAAAAAAAAGAAAAAGAGAAGCCGAGTGGAAGGGGGAGAAAAAAACGAATTAAAGAAAAGAATGAGGTGGGCTGGGGGTGAGCTGCTCCTGACAGCTAGCTAATCGGGGTGTTTAAGAGTCTACACTGATCGCCGCTGCCTCGTTAAAACGAGGGCAGTTTAAGAGCACGGGTGAGAGCGAGAGAGATAGAAAGAGAGAGAGAGAAACAGAGACGGGGGAGGAGGAGATACGTAAAGGGCGACGGGGTCGCCTTATTTTTTCCTGGTGTGATAATGGGCTTGAAAGGATGAAGGAGGAAAGCGAAAAAGCATGTCAAACGGCTCGAACGTGGCGCATGATTTAGTGCTGCTTTTTATATTTCCATAGTTTTTATAAATATGACGTTGACATAACTGAGAATCTCATGTGGATTGTACGATGTTGGCACTATACCTGTATATGCGACTATTGCCATACGATTTTTATGATTATTATTGATTGCAGTAAAATTACATTCGCATGACGGCGGAATAATATTGAGTGTCACGTGTATAGGTATACCTTTCGTCGCTATCTCATAAAATCATTTCAGCGACTCGGTTTGTAATAAATAAAAGCATTTCCATTTCCGGTTCTTCATTATCTCTTATCCGTCTCCGGTGGCACCTACTCAAGATCGCCTCTCGGCGACGATCTCGATAATTTATTTATTCAGATTGCGGACGCAAGAGTGAGAGAAAAAGTAATCAAGGCTGCGCTAATGGGCAGACGCCGCCGTTGCCGCCCAATGCGAAAAGCGGGAATGAAAAGTTTTTTCTCGCTTGCCCTCTCTCTCTCTCTATCTCTCTCTTTCTAGCGCGGCTTTCTTTTTCCTCTCGGCAGTCGTCTGTGCTTCGCCCTCTGTACTTTTTTTCTACCCTCCACCTTCTATAATTACGCTGTTCGTATAGCTGGCCTTTTTCTTGCTCTTTCTCTCTTTACGTAAAAATAAATAACGCAGATTAAATGTGTCTAGCGTACGGTAGATGCCGGTATAATAATAATCGCGCGGCTTAAATATTTACGTGTTTAGCTGGGTATCAAGTGAGAGCCGAAGAGGAGAAAATAATGTAAGCACGTTCGAAGGGATGCTACTGAAAAAGGTAAAGCAGCAAAGGAGAAAACATGAGCACAAAACCCCGATAACAGCAGACAATTCAGGCAAATATATCATGAGCGGCTCAAACAGGCCCAAGAAGCTCTAGCTATATCTAGAGCCTGCGCACAGATTAAGATGAGAGTAACAAAAAAGTGCATATGCGCCACCTATGGTCGCTAACCAGAGACTAGAGAACCGGACAGTTTAAACGGTGGGGACCGAAAGCTGCTTTGTTTTTGTTACTATCTCTTTACTACGACGAACCTTTCTTCTCCGTAAAGTTGAAGCTTTTCAATAAACGAATAAGTTGATAGCTTCGGTGTGCTGATAGTACTTGTAATGATTATATTCGCAGGATAATGGTTTGTCGATATTTATATAGAAAAATATTTTTAATTATTAAGCTTGAGCTTTTACGAATAACAGAAAGCTAATATTTGTACGATTTACAAAAACAGCGTATACAATAAAAATACACTTCAAAGGTTACACACTGATTTTTCCCTACAAAGAATTGCTATTCGCAAAGTTCCTTTGTCGCGCCTTTATATTCCGCATTGTATACTTTTCATTTCATCTTCTTTGCTTCTCGAAATGCGAGAGAGGGGCCATCAGATTGCGTTTCAAGGAAATTGAAACATCCACCACCTCGAGGCAGAAGCAAAACCATGATTTAGGGAACGATTTGAGTTATGCGTTTCTCCTACAGCGTTTAAGTATTTCAAATGCAAAGCTATCTCGCATTTTTCCTCTTTCGTCGCCGCTTACGCTTTCCTTGATTTCTTGTATCTTTGTACCAGACGCTCTCCACCACATTTATTCATGTAATTTTTCGGAGAGGATTGTCTCTCTTGCTTTTGAGCAAACGAAAAACACGACTGGTGTGAATAACAGTAGTACTTTGTATATCACTAACACAATTTTATACTTAAAAAAATACAGATTAAACAATCGCAAGCACTGTATCCTGACGAAAAAGCTCTCCGTACACTCTTGTTCCACGTAAGTGCTCGTACGAACCTTATCGAATTGTTTTCCTATTATTCCGCTGCACGTTGCAGCAGCGAGCGAACTCGACCAAATCAAATTTGTCCTCAGCATCAGGCTGCAGCAAGCGAGTAGCAGCCATAGCTCTATTATTAAAGCCAGAGCCGTGAAAAGCGAATCAGACGAGCGCTACTCCTCTCTATATTATACAGTAGCTCGCAGTCGCACGCATGGCACTTGAGGCTGCAAAGGAGGAGAGGCTCTGCAGGTATACATGGAATCAGTAGCGCGAGCGGGCGGATGTAGCATGCATTATGTATAATACATCACGTTATTGGTTCCCTCAGTGATTCCACCCTTGGCAGCCTTATCGTGTACGGGCGTACACGCCGGCGGAGGCCTGGGCCTAGTAAAACATAAGCATCGGGAAACGATAAATAAGGGAAACGTGGCCCGCATGCCGCCGCGCAGAGAGTGAGAGAGAGCCTCGCGAAACGCGCTCTTTCTACTCCGCCTCCGCGTCTTTTGCTCCCCGGCCTCGTACATATACCTTTTTCACTCTCTCGCTCTGTCTCTTCTTGCTTTTCCCGCGCACGAGCTGCCGCCATTATCTTAGCTTTCTTTACATCTCTCGCCTCTGATGGAAAAGCGTCTCATCTCACTTGCACGAGCCTCGCGTGCACCTATCATTCGTGTTTTTCTCGTGCATCGCATATTTGCTCGCCGCCTATAAGCTGACGCGTGACTTTCGTGCGGTTTGCGTTTTTCGTTTTTTCGTTCTATTTTGAACAGCATAACGGCATCACAAGAAGGGAGAATTACAATTCAGTATTGAAACTTCGGTTTTTCGAGTGCTTCTTGTAAAATATCCAAGACTTTTAAACTGCGATTGTCAAGCGCTTGATTCATGGCACAACGCTGCATAGTAAAGTGTGCAAAGCGCTATTTTATATAATATATATTTGTTTTAGATAGAGCAACAACTGCGCACGTTCTGAGAAAGGAAACAATTCATCGGTTTCCCAACGCAAATGACGCATGTAACGCGAAATAAAGGCGTAGGCAGTATTTTGACACTTGAAAATCTGGTCATAACAAAGTCGAGAGGACAGGGATTGATTTAGATCGGTCATTTGGCCTCGCCTTGTATATAATATTTGTCACAATCCATCAGACGTATCGGTCGAATCAGTGTATTCAAATATTTATCTTCCGCACAAATGTAGTTTACGAGTTACATAACTCTTGTACTGTTGCGCAACTATTTCTTGATTATTAGAGATGATTCAATTGCACGAATAATACACGCGCGGTCTTACCAGAGCAGGCTTTTTCTACTGAAAAATCCCCGTCTCGAAAGCTTCGATAAAACACGCTATCGCCAACAATAACTTTAATCCCCAAACTCCGCTAACTTCATCTCGGAATTTTGAACTCGCAAAAACAGTTTCCCCGATCACACAATCTCAAGCTCGAGAAAAGCAGCCCCGGCATTCATCATGTTATCATGAGCTAGTACCGCGCACACGCTGCGTGTTGATACACAATTATGCGTGGCGGCGTGCTCTTTCGCTCAGGAGAAGGAAGAAGAAGAAGAAGAAGAAGCAGCAGCCCGGAACCAGGGCGAGGCGCGAACGTGACACGAGCGCATTCTCTCTCTCTCTCTCTCACGCGCCGGTCTGCACCACGTGCCGGGCGACTGCGTGATCCATGGCTCCTCCGAGAGGCAAGAGTTAGGGAAATAGCTTCGGATAACTTGTTTGCTCGCGCGCGCTCGCTATACTCGCTTTCTCTCGGCTATGGTCTCTCTCACTGCGCCGAGAATACGAAATTGCCGCCGAAATTGTAAAGGGGAGTAGGTGTGTGTGTTGAGTGTATATAACTGCGACGCCGGAGACCTTTGCTTGCGGAGTGATGATGGAACAAAAAGTATATAATATACAACCCGCCGCGAGAAAGTGCATGTCGTCGAAGAAAATTAGTCCAGTAAAAAATCCAGTTCGCGCTCTCCGATGCATCAGCGGTGTGCGACTGTCTTGAAAGGCATTGCCATACACCGGGCAAAGTATATATAATAGAGGCGCTTCGCGCAGCACACAACGTAAACAAAGCAAATCGAGAATGATTCGTCGTTCTCCAGGTCCACGCACGGCGCAGTAGCTCATTGAAATTCCTGGCGAGTCGAATAAAGAATAAAATCAACGACAAAATCGCATTTTTTATGCCTCTTCTCTCGAGTTTAACCTCGGCATAACATCAATTACTTTATTATTCGTCTTGTTCTCTCTCTTTCGCTCTGATGCCATTGTACTGCGGGAGAAGAGAGAGAGAGAGAGCGAGCGACAGTAGCTGTGGCTGCGCGAGAGCGAAAGAGAAAGCAAACGACTGAAGCGAGTTAAATCTCCGGTCCGCGCTCGCGTGCAGATGCAATAAATTCGTCAGCGCGCGGGCGTGTGCGACGGCAGCCGCAGCAGCTACCGCGACTCGGCGAAGGAACACCCGTGGAAACGAGAATGCGTCGATGAATGCAGAATGGATGGGGATCGAGGGGAATCGCGACGCCGCTGCCGCCACTGAAAGAGCCGACCGTTGAGACGCAAAGTTGCGTATGTAAATCGCCGAGACGTTCGCAGGGAATATTTGCATGGCCGCGACGTCCCACGGTCTCCTTCTCTCTCTCCTCCTGTTCTTCTTTCTTTTCTCTCGGTGCGTGCAAGTGTGCGTTGATCTGGCTTGAGAGACGAGATCGAAGCCGAGGACGTGCATTATACGCGAAAAGAGAGAGAGAGAGAGCCGCCGAAGGTGAGACGGACGGGAGGGGTAAGGAAATAAGAAATACACAGCGAGCGGGAGGCTCCTTGGGAAAAACAATGCGCGTGCAGCGTTTGTTTCGAATGCGACGCGAAGGTTTTCTTGCTCGATTTGCAGTTTTGAAATTGTTAGCATAATGAATTGACTTACTTATGCGTATACCGGAGACGCGACGTGGATTGCGTATAAGTATATTATATATGCCGGGAGAAATCGTTCTTTTTTTTATACGCGACTTGTTTCCATCCATTGACGTGTCTTCATCGATCGATCCATGTGTTAATTGCGAATTATAATTTCCAAAAGCAGTTTTTCTTATAATACAGCACATCTATTCGAGCAAGTAGAAAAATGCAGATACGACGAGACGTGAAAACATTTTCTCCACTCATAAAACAAAAACGTCGCGCACACCGAGTTACGAAAAAAATGCTCGACACGAGGGCTCTCTCTCTCTCTCATTGTAGATTCATGCGGAACAGTACGTGCGCACTGCAAAAAGAATAACTATACGTATATAGCACATATCTCGCTTGAGCGCGGAATCGAGCTCCCAGCTAGCGCAGTAGGATGCAGCGCGCGAAAAGGCAACGCCGACGGAGAAGGAGGGAATATAAGGGATGAGACTCGGGCGCGCAAGGCTGCAGAGGGAAAGAGGCGAGCGGTGACACTCTCATTTCGGGGAAAATTTACGGGGCGGCCCGAGTCGCGTGCTTCGCATAGTCAGACCTAGTATACCTCAGCTGTACCCTATATATACGCGCGAGAAGAAGACTCTGCCAGGATATCTACCTGACTGCTGCTCTGCTCTGCTCTCCGGCACTGCTTCTCAAATTCATAGGCTTCGAGTAGATTCCTGCTACGCTTCGTCTCTCGCTGGAAGCCGAATGATCGCGTTTGCGGCTTCTTGCAGCCCCGCCAGCGAGCCAGAGATATTATTCTGCGGTCGAGGGTTTCTCTCTCTCTCACTCTCTCTTCATTATTGCAAGAGCTCGTGCTACTCGTAAGTTTTCTTGTGCATACCGGCAGTGTGTTGTATAGCAGGGAAATTTCCTGGGACTGCGTGCCGCTTGATTTTTGGGATGCTGTGTGCGTTATCGATGTTGACTATTCTGTTAATAGCATCCGAGACTCGAATAACGCGGTTATTAATTAATTATACGAAGATTGACGGAGCGTAAACTTATATTCCTAGTAATCAGCCGCATTAAATTAACGCAAAGCATTTCATCCCCGACCGTTTTTTCGTTATTGGACAACGTTTGCACAATTCAATTGTAAAATAAACTATG